>LR738714.1:487413389-487504782 GCA_902687465.1 Secale cereale | reverse complement strand
AAGTATAGTCGAGTCATTATGTTGGTAACCGAAGGTTGTTCGGAGTCCCGGATGAGATCCCGGACGTGACGAGGAACTCCGGAATGGTCCGGGGATGAAGATTGATATATTGGATGATGGGAATCGGAGTCCGGAAGTGTTCCGGGGAGCACCGGGGAGTCGTCGGATGACCGAAAGGAGTTTCGGGGGGTCCCGGCAAGTGTTGCGGGCCTCATGGGCCAAAAGGGGGGAGGCACATCAGCCCACACAGGGGCTGTGCGCCCCCCCACAGCCCTCCCACGCAGCTAGGAGGGTGGGGGCGCCCCTAGGGCAGCCGGCCCCCTCTGGCTTGGGGGGCAAGGCACCTAGGGGGGCCACCCAAACCCTAGGCGCCCCCCCTCTCCCTTGTGGCCGCCACCCCCTAGGGGAAACCCTAGGGGCGCCTCCACTTCTCCCCTCCCCCTATATATAGAGAGGTAGAGAGAGGGCAGCCCTACCCCTACGTGCCTTGGCGTTGCCTCTCCTCTCCCTCGTAGCATATCTTCTTCTCCGCAGCGCTTGGCGAAGCCCTGCTGAGTTTTCTCCACCACCACCTCCACCACGCCGTCGTGCTGCCGGAGGACTCGAGTTGCTACTTCACCATCGCTCGCTGGATCGAGGAGGTGAAGGCATCATCAAGCCGTACGTGTGTTGAACGCGGAGGCGCCGTCCGTTCGGCGCTAGATCGGATCTTCCGCGATTTGAATCGCCGCGAGTACGACTCCATCAACCGCGTTCTAGCAACGCTTCCGCTTAGCGATCTACAAGGGTACGTGGATCCGACTCTCCTCTCGTAGATGTGCATCTCCTAGATTGATCTTGGTGAGCGTAGGAAAATTTTTGTTTCCCATGCAACGTTCCCCAACAGTGGCATCATGAGCTAGGTCTTTGCGTAGATGCAATCACGAGTAGAACACAAAGGAGTTTGTGGGCGTTGATGTTTAGATTGCTTCCCTCCTTGGTCTTTTCTTGATTCAGCGGTATTGTGGGATGAAGCGGCCCGGACCAACTTTACATGTCCACGTACATGAGACCGGTTCCATCGACAGACATGTGACTTTTGTTGCATAAGATGGCTAGCGGGTGTCTGTCTCTCCCACCTTAGTTGAATCGGATTCGACAAAGGAGGTCCTTGTAGAAGGTTAAATAGCAACTTAAATATCACCGTTGTGGCTTTGCGTAGGTAAGAAGCGTTCTTGCTAGATACCCATAGCAGCCATGTAAAACATGCAACAACAAATTAGAGGACGTCTAACTTGTTTTTGCAGGGTATGTTTGTGATATGATATGGCCAATGACATGATGAGATATATTTGATGTATGAGATGATCATGTTGTAATAGTTAATATCGACTTGCATGTCGATGTATACGGCAACCGGCAGGAGCCATAGGGTTGTCTTTAATTTTTGTATGACCTGCGTGTCAATCATTAAGCGCTATGTAATGCTTTACTTTATCGCTAAACGGTAGCAATAGTAGTAAGAGCATGGTGGGCGCGCGACAACCCCGATGGCGACACGATGATGGAGATCATGATGATGGGGATCATGGTGTTACGCCGGTGACGATGGAGATCATGCCGGTGCTTTGGAGATGGAGATCAAAAGCACGAGTTGATGGCCATATCATGTCACTTATGATTTGCATGTGATGTTAATCCTTTTATGCATCTTATTTTGCTTAGGACGACGGTAGCATTATAAGATGATCCCTCACTAAAATTTCAAGATAATATTGTGTTCCCCCCGAGTGTGCGCCGTTGCGAAGGTTCGTCGTTTCGAAGCACCACGTGATGATCGGGTGTGATAGACTCTACGTTCGCATACAACGGGTGCAAGCCAGTTTTGCACATGCAGAACACTCGGGTTAGACTTGACGGGCCTAGCATGTACAGACATGGCCTCGGAACACGGAAGACCGAAAGGTCGAGCATGAGTCATATAGTAGATATGATCAACATGAAGATGTTCACCATTGACACCACCTCATCTCACGTGATGATCGGACTTGGGTTGGTGGATTTGGATCATGTCACGCTCGGATGACCAGAGGGATGTCAATTTGAGTGGGAGTTATAAGTAATTTGATTAGTTAAAACTCACTTGTCATGAACAATAGTCTAAGTTGTCTTTGCAAATTATGTAGTAGACCAATAACTGCGTTGTAGCTCCCTGTTTAATACGATCCTAGAGAAAGACTAAGTTGAAAGATATTGTAAGCAATGATGCGGACTGGGTCCGTAGTCCGAGGAGTGTCCTCACTGCTGCACAGAAAGCTTACGTCTTTGATGCACCGCTCGATGTGCAAACCCCTACAACGTTGTCTGTGGATGTTGTGAACACCTGACAGAGACGTCCTGATGACTACTTGATAGTTTAGTGCACCATACTTTACGGCTTAAAATCGGGATTCCAATGACGTTTTGAACGCCATAGAACATATGAGATGTTCTAAGAGCTGAAATTGGGATTTCAGGCTCGGCCCGTGTTGAGAGGTATGAGACCTCTGACAAGTTCTTTTGCCAAAAAGATGGAGGAGAATGGCTCAACTAATGAGCATGTGCTCAGAATGTCTGGGTGCTGAAATCACTTGAACCAAGTGGGAGTTAATCTTCCAGGTGAGATAGTGGTTGACGGAATTCTCTAGACACTATCACCAAGCTACTAGAACTTCGTGATGAACTATGACATGCAAAGGATGGTGATAATCCCGGTGCTGTCAGCGGTTCTTAGTACCGCAAAAGTAGAGATCAAGAAGGAGCATCAAGTGTTGATGGTTTAACAAGACCACTGGTTTCAAAAGGGTAAGGGCTAGAAGGGAAACTTCATGAATGGCAAACCTATTGTCGCTCTGATGAAGGAACCCATGGTTGAACCCAAACCTCGAGACTAAGTGCTTCTATTGTAAGGGGAACGGTCACATGGTAGCGGAACCACCCCAAATACATGGTAGATATGATAGCTGGCAACTTCAACAAAGTATATTTGATATACGTGTTATTGATGTGTACCTTAGTAGTACTCCTTGTAGCACCTGGGTATTGGATACCGGTTCAGTTGCTATTATTAGTGACTTGAAGCAAAAGCTACGGACTGAACAGAGACTAGCTAAGGGCGAGGTGACGATGTGTGTTGGAAGTGTTTCCAAGGTTGATGAGATCACCATCGCACACTTCCTCTATTTTCGAGATTAGTGTTGAACCTAGATAAATGTTATCAGGTGTCTACGTTGAGCATGAAAATGATTAGATCATGTTCATCGCAATACGGTTATTCATTTAAGTTAGAGAATAATGGTTATTCTGTTTACATGAATAATACCTTTATGGTCATGCACCCAATGGTTCGTTGAATCTCGATCATGGTAATACACATAATGATAATATTAATGCCAAAAGATGTAGAGTTAATAATGATAGTACCACTTTCTTGTGGCACTGCCGCTTAGGTCATTTTGGCATAAAATGCATGAAGAAACTCCATGCTAATGGACGTTTGGAGTCACTTGATTTTGAATCGCTTGACACATGCGAGCCATGCCTCATGGGCAGGATGACTGAGATCCCGTTTTAGGTACAATGAAATGGGCAAGTGACTTGTTGGAAATCATACATGCTGATGCATGTGATCCAATGAGAGTTAAGGCGTGTGGTGGATATCGTTATTTTCTCATCTTCACTGACGATTTGAGTAGATATGGTATATTTACTTAATGAAGCAAAAGTCTGAAACGTTTGAAAGGTTCAAAAATTTCAGAGTGAAGATTTAGAATCATCATAACAAGAAGATCATGTTCCTACGATCTGATCAAGGGGATATTATCTGAATTATGAGTTTGGCAATCACTTAAGACATTGTGGAATTGTTTCGCAGTTGAAGTCCCCTGGAACACCACAGCGTAATGGTGTGTCCGGACATCGTAATCGAACCTTATGAGATATGGTGCGATCTATGGTGTGTCTTACCGATCTACCGCTATTATTTTGAGGTTATGCATTAGAGACAGCTGCATTCACTTTATATAGGGCACCATCTAAGTCCGTTGAGACGACGTCGTATGGTTTGGCAAGAAACCAAAGTTGTCGTTTTCTTAAATGTTTGGGGCTGCGATGCTTATGGCTTCTGCCGGGAAAGGCTCGAACCCAAAGCGGACAAATACATCTTCATAGGATACCCAAAGGTAACAGTTGGGTATACCTTCTATCTCAGATCCAAGGACAAAAAATGTTTGTCGCTAAGAATGGGTCCTTTCTCGAGAAGGAGTTTCTCTCGAAAGAATTGAGTGGGAGGAAGATAGAACTTGATGAGGTTGTCGAACCCTCACTTCAACCGGAGAGTAGTGCAACACAGAAAGATGTTTCTGTGGAACCTACGACAGTTGAAGAGGATACTAATGATAGTGATCATGAAGCTCCAGATCAAGTTGCTATCGAACCTCGTGGGTCGACAAGGATGTGTACTACTCCTGAGTGGTACGGTAATCCTGTCTTAGAGGTCATGTTGTTGGACAACGATGAACCTACGAACTATGGAGAAGCGATGGTGGGCCCATATTCTGACAAATGGTTAGAAGCCGATAAATCCGAGATAGGATCCATGTATCAAAACAAAGTATGGACTTTGGTGGACTTGCCCTATGATCGGCAAGCCATTGAGACAAATGGATTTTTAAGACTAAGACGGACGTAGACGGTAATGTCACCGTCTATGAAGCTCGACTTGTGGCGAAGAGTTTTCCACAAGTTCAAGGAGTTGACTACGATGAGATTTTCTCACCCGTAGCGATGCTTAAGTCCGTCGGAATCATGTTAGCGTTAACTGCATTTATGAAATCTGGCAGATGGATGACAAAACAAGTTTCCTTACCAGTTTTCGTAAGGAAAGGTTGTATGTGATACAATCAGAAAGGTTTTGTCGATCCTAAGGATGCTAAAAGATATGCTAGCTCCAGCGTTCCTTCCATGGACTAGAGCAAGCATCTCGGAGTCGGAATATACACTTTGATGGAGTGATCAAAGTTTTTGGGTATACAAAGTTTGTTGGAAACTTGTATTTGCAATAAAGTGAGTGGGAGCACTACAACATTTCTGATAAGTATATGTGAATGACATATTGTTGATCCGAAATGATGTAGAATTTCTAGAAAGCATAAAGGGTTGTTTGAAATGAGTTTTTCAAAGGAAGACCTGGATAAAGCTGCTTACATATTGGGCATCAAGATCTATACAGATAGATCAAGACGCCTGATGATACTTTCAAAAGGAACACACACCTTGGCATGATTTTGAAGGAGTTCAAAATAGATCAGTCGAAGAAGGAGTTCTTGCCTGATTTGTAAGGTGTGAAGTTGAGTAAGACTCAAAACTTGACCACGGCAGAAGGAAAAGGAAGGACGAAGGTCGTCCCCTATGCTTTTGTCATAGGCTCTGTACGGTATGCCATGCTAAGTACCGCACCTGATGTGTGCCTTGCCACATGTCTGGCAAGAGGGTACAAAGGTGATCCAGGAGTGGATTACTAGATAGTGGTCAAAATTATCCTTAGAGGAGTAAGGAAATGTTTCTCGGTTATGGAGGTGATAAAGAGTTCGACGTAAACAGTTACGTCGATGCAAGCTTAACACCTATCCGGATAACTCTAAGTGGAGATACCGGATACGTATAATGGAGCAACAGTTTGGAATAGCTCCAAGTGGAACGTGGTAGCAGCATCTACGATATGACATAAAGTTTTGCGAAGTACATAGGGATCTGAATGTTGCAGACCCGTTGACTACAACCTCACTCACAAGCATAACATGATCAAACCCAGAACTCTATGAGTGTTAATCACATAGCGATGTGGACTAGATTATTGACTCTAGTAAACTCTTTGGGTATTAGTCACATGGCGATGTGAACTATGAGTGTTAATCACATAGCGATGTGAACTAGATTATTGACTCTAGTGCAAGTGGGAGACTGTTGGAAATATGCCCTAGAGGCAATAATAAATTGGTTATTATTATATTTCCTTGTTCATGATAATCGTTTATTATCCATGCTAGAATTGTATTGATAGGAAACTAAGATACATGTGTGGATACATAGACAACACCGTGTCCCTAGTGAGCCTCTACTAGACTAGCTCGTTGATCAAAGATGGCTACGGTTTCCTAGCCATAGACATGAGTTGTCATTTGATAACGGGATCACATCATTAGGAGAATGATGTGATGGACAAGACCCAAACAATAAACGTAGCATATGATCGTGTCAGTTTATTGCTATTGTTTTCTGCATGTCAAGTATATGTTCCTACGACCATGAGATCATGCAACTCACTGACACCGGAAGAGTACCTTGTGTGTACCCAACGTCACAACGTAACTGGGTGACTATAAAGGTGCTCTGCAGGTATCTCCGAGGGTGTCTGTTTAGTTGGCATAGATCAAGACTGGGATTTGTCACTCCGTATGACGGAGAGGTATCTCAGGGCCCACTCGGTAATACAACATCACAATGAGCTTGCAAGCAATGTGACCAATGAGTTGATCACGGGATCTTGTATTACGGAACGAGTAAAGAGACTTGCCGGTAACGAGATTGAACTAGGTATAGAGATACCGACGATCGAATCTCGGGCAAGTAACATACCGACAGACAAAGGGAACTATATACGGGATTGTCTGAATCCTTGACATCGAGGTTCAATCGATAAGATCTTCGTAGAATATGTGGGAACCAATATGGGCATCCAGGTCCCGCTATTGGTTATTGACCGTAGAGGTGTCTCGGTCATGTCTGCATAGTTCTCGAACCCGCAGGGTCTACACACTTAACGTTTGGTGATGATATAAGTATAGTCGAGTCATTATGTTGGTAACCGAAGGTTGTTCGGAGTCCCGGATGAGATCCAGGACGTGACGAGGAACTCCGGAATGGTCCGGGGATGAAGATTGATATATTGGATGATGGGAATCGGAGTCCGGAAGTGTTCCGGGGAGCACCGGGGAGTCGTCGGATGACCGAAAGGAGTTTCGGGGGGTCCCGGCAAGTGTTGCGGGCCTCATGGGCCAAAAGGGGGGAGGCACATCAGCCCACACAGGGGCTGTGCGCCCCCCCACAGCCCTCCCACGCAGCTAGGAGGGTGGGGGCGCCCCTAGGGCAGCCGGCCCCCTCTGGCTTGGGGGGCAAGGCACCTAGGGGGGCCACCCAAACCCTAGGCGCCCCCCCTCTCCCTTGTGGCCGCCACCCCCTAGGGGAAACCCTAGGGGCGCCTCCACTTCTCCCCTCCCCCTATATATAGAGAGGTAGAGAGAGGGCAGCCCTACCCCTACGTGCCTTGGCGCTGCCTCTCCTCTCCCTCGTAGCATATCTTCTTCTCCGCAGCGCTTGGCGAAGCCCTGCTGAGTTTTCTCCACCACCACCTCCACCACGCCGTCGTGCTGCCGGAGGACTCGAGTTGCTACTTCACCATCGCTCGCTGGATCGAGGAGGTGAAGGCATCATCAAGCCGTACGTGTGTTGAACGCGGAGGCGCCGTCCGTTCGGCGCTAGATCGGATCTTCCGCGATTTGAATCGCCGCGAGTACGACTCCATCAACCGCGTTCTAGCAACGCTTCCGCTTAGCGATCTACAAGGGTACGTGGATCCGACTCTCCTCTCGTAGATGTGCATCTCCTAGATTGATCTTGGTGAGCGTAGGAAAATTTTTGTTTCCCATGCAACGTTCCCCAACAACTTGGGCATCAAGGTATGCCTCAGAATAGTATTAGTGGTAGGTAAACCTGCCTGGAGATGGTAGACTGAGCCGAGCTTCCATACTTCCAAATCTGCTGCGGGGATCTCCTTGTACATGTTCTTCATGGAATCATGATTCTTCTTTGGAATCCCATAGACATCAATATCATCTTCTCGCTCCACTGGAGCATTCAGAATTTCTGCCCATTCTTCAACAGAAGAAGAGAACCTTTGACCTTCAGTCATCTAGGTGATCTTCCCATCAGGATAGAAGTGAGCTGTGGCATAGAATTGCATAATCATCTCATCGTTCCAACTGGTCAATTTTTGACCTACAAACTCTGCAACTCCACATGCAGTGAAGCTTTCATGCACATGTGGAAAGAAATCTCTATGCTCTTCGCTCTCAATGTATTCCCAGTCAACATATCTGGTGTCTGCGACTATTGGCTTCTTGTCCATCAGCACAGTCTCATAGAAGTCCTCCTGCTCTCTGGTGTGAAATCTGGGATCTGCAACAGTTCTTCTCCTCACGGCATATGGGTCAGCTTGCCTCCATAGCCTGAGACCTCTATCTTTCCTTGCCTTCATATCCTCGGCTTGAGGATGAGCATCATTGTGAAGTGGCAGTTTTGGACGGAGTTTCAGCAACACTTGTCCTTCCTCATCAGACTCAGCTGGTGGCACATCATCCTTGTTCTTCTCAGATGCTGGAATGTTTCTGGTAGTCCTCTTGGGCTTGGCAGCAGGCTTTGCTGGAGCTGCCTTAGCTTGAGCAGATTTCTTGGGCTTTGAAGAGGCTCCGGCCTTAATGGCATCACCCATGAGCTTCTTCTTCTGAGGAGCAGGCTGGGGTGCTTCCTCATCTTCATCCTCGACTGCTGCATCTGCATGAGAATCACTATACACTACCTTTTTCTCTTGGAGGTTTTCTTCACTTTGCTTGGAGCTGGCTCTCCCAAATTCAGCTTCTTGGCAACAGTTGATTACTTGACTTTGCTGGTGCCCTTCTTAGACTGCTGACCTTGTTGCTCTTTGGCAACAACCTTCCTCTTAGGTTTTGAGGTCACCTCTTCCTCAACAATGAAATCAGAATCCTCATCATCGGAATTCTTCTCCTTTCTAGCTCTGGTGGCTGCAGGAGGCATGCCACTTGGTGTACTCCTCTCACCATCATCAAATGGGCTACTAGTCTCAGGACTAGTGTCTGCCTCAGGAATGTCTGCAATAGGTGACTCTGACCTGTTCTGGCTGTCACTGGCATCTGACATGGCTGACAACCTGTGAATAGATAAGGTATAGGCAGAGAAGAAGAGTTATTACAAACTGCAGAAGTTTTTGCAAAAAAATGAGTTCAAATTTTAGTTTTAAGTTTTCACAGAAGACATTTCGGTCAAACCGAGTTTGAGTATCGGTGAATCCGAAGTGTTCAACAGAAGCTTACCACACCACTTTCGGTTAGACCGAAGTGGGTTTCGGTCCTGCCGATAACACTAGGGTTTCACAGAAATTACATTTCGGTCACACCGATTTGCACAACTCGGTTGGACCGAAGGGTGCAGTGCAATGGCCAGAGGCCAAATCGGTCACACCGAAATTCTAAAATCGGTTTTACCGAGATGTGTTCCGTGGAAACCTAACCCTGAAAATTTTACTCGAATCTAGTTCAAATGAACCAATCTGGTGTAAAGGAAGATTTCAATCGTGGCCAGATATTGGGCAAACCAAACGTGCATTGAATCGGAGATGGGAGCACGAGTGGGATCAAGACTCACCCTAACTTGGTGGAGTCTCTCTACGGCGGCAACGGCGCGGAGGAGAAGTCCGTTGACGGCGATGGAGACCTGCGGCGAGGGCGCACAGGCGACGACGGCGACGATCCGGAGATCAAGGCGACGGCAGCAAGGGATGTGGGGCGAAAACGTTTGAAGGAGTAATCAACGCGCGCTGCCCTCAGTATATATATCCCTTTGCTGTCGGTGGGACCGAGTTGAAAAACTCGGTGGCACCGAGATGGATAACTGCTAGGCAGTTACGCATTTCGGTCACGCCGAAAATTACAACTCGGTTTCACCGAGATGAAACCTAGATCAGTCTAAATGCTTTCGGTTTGACCGAGTTTGAGAAAATTGGTCTGACCGAAATCACTTAGAAGGTTTTGGAGGTCAGCCCTTGACGGATCGGTGGCTCCGAGTGCTCCTCACTCGGAGGGTCCGAAAATGACTTGTTCAAAGTTTGTGATATAAGCATGAATAGAATTTGAGACAAGAAAGCATAGATAGCTAGGGGAGGTACTTAGGCATTCTTGTCCATCCATTTGGTCAGAAAAATCAAAACAACCAAAACAACAAATGGATGTCCTCGAATGGATAAAATTATGCATCCAACATGCTCACACAATAAGATAGCAAATGAAATATGTGTCAAACATGCACAACCAAAACTCTAGCTACTAACACACAATTTGTCGATGACTAGGTCATCTTTATATGAGTATATTGACTTAGGAGCCAAATGAGAACATTTGATCATAGGTCATACTCATCGTTTAAGCACAAGTGGGGTTACCACTTTTACATAAAGCATTGATGTGTTCACATCATTTGAAGATGCTTTAGCTCAATTTTTAGAGTAAAGCTCCCCCTAGATGTGAGAACCCCTTTTAAAGGGTCAAACTAACCTTGGGTTGTCGTAGAAGACTTCATGTAGATGTTGAAGATGTGGATGCTCAATGTTGATGGAGATCATCAAGAGTTGGGAGCTATCCTTTGGATTAGGGCACTTTCAATACCTACATGGGTTAGTCCCACAAGGAACAAACAAGGATATCCATGGACATAGATTGAAGTTCACAATAGATGATGTCCATGAAAGCAATGATTACCTTGTCCCTTGACTTACCAACAAGAGGGTTTGTGACTCCATGAACTAGTGCATGATGTGGAAGTTGATTGCACAAGTTCTTTGCCAAAATGAATGTGAGTGAAGTATGTTGGCGGAGTCACCCTCAAGAACCTTCTAGTTCTTCTTCTTCGGGACCCACATCATCTTGATGGGAATCCTTGGGGTTGTAGTTGAGCTTGACGAAGTAGAACTTGACGTTTCCTTGGGAACCCACTTGACCATGGCTTGAGGTGCTTCAATGAATGCATCAATCTCCTCTTGAAGCTTGTCCTTGTCTTTTAGCTTGTGGTCTTGTGGTGGAAGGTCATCTTGAGCTTGTTCCACATTGGAAGAAGTAGGATCATACTTCTCCTTTTGAGAAACAAACTGTGGAGTAGGATATTGACCTTCTTCCCACTCAACACCTTCGGCGTTGAACTTTCGCTCAAAACCAATTCCTTGATTCTTCCGGTGCCTTCCTTGCTTGCGAACAATTTCCTCAAAGTTCTTGCTTCCGGCAAGACTCTTGTAGACACCTTTCTCTATGATCCCTTTCAATAAGCTATTCTCTTGCTCAAGTGTAACTTGGCTTGAAGCATTGTTAGTGGAATCAATAGAACTACTAGAAGCAACAATATTGGATTTAGCATGGTTATTGTTACTACTAGAGGAAGAATTTTTCTTATGCTTGTCATGCTTAGTCTTAATAGGTGGCAAGAAATTAGACAAGAGAAGTCGTTTGGCAAGATATGAGGAACTCTTCTTTCGAAGATCGTCATTGATCGCTTTTAGAAACTCATGTTCTTGCTCTAGAGTGAGCTTCTCGAAGCGTAGCTTCTCATGAGATCTTAGGAGCTCTCTATGATCTTCTTGAGTTGTTTCATGAGCTAACTTAAGAATGTTTAGTTCTTTAGTTAGACGCTCAATCTCCTTCATAGCATTGTCATTCGACTCTTCTCGACTATAAAGACTACTAGCATTTTCATCGTTACTAGGCTCACTAGATTTATCATGCAAGAGCTCATCTTCACCAAGCAAGTCATCCTCATCACTATCGAAGTCAATGAATTCAGGGTGTGTTACCTTGGGGCCTTTAGCCATGAAGCATCTTCCAATTCCTTCATTTGGTGAATCAAATAAGTCGTAGGAGTCGGAGTTGGAGGATACGAGAGCAAGACCGGCAACACCTTCATCTTGACTGTAGTCGGAGTCGGAGTGATAGCTTCCATCGGATTGATTGTCGGAGTCAGAGCCGGAGACCCATTCACCTACATGAGCTTGATGTCTTCTTCTTGTGTAGCTCCTTGATGACTTGTCTTTCCTCTCCGAATCCTTGCTTCTCCGAGAGGGTCTTCGTTCATAACGATCATCTCTACTCCTTCTCTCTTTTCGAGGTGACTCATCTCTTGATCTTCTTCTTGGAGATTCTTCTCTTCTCTTGTGGGGAGCCGTACACTCATTTGAGTAGTGTCCAGGTCTTCCACAATTGTAGCAGTTTCGATCACGACTAGAAGATCTCTTTTCATCATATGATCTAGATTTAGAGCTTCTCTCTTTGCCTCTATTCTTGTAGAATTTGTTGAAGTTCTTAACCATTAGGCTTATCTCTTCATTGGAAACTAACTTGTCACTTGAGGTTATGGGAGCATCACTTGTAGCTTTGTAAGCACCACTTGACTTGTTGTGAAGCTCTTCCTTATCCTTAAGTGTCATCTCATGAGCAACAATTCTTCCAATGACTTCGGTTGGCTTGAGAGTCTTGTAGTTTGGCATCATTTGGATCAAAGTGCACACGGTGTCATACTTTCCATCCAAAGCTCTTAGAATCTTCTTGATGATGAATCGGTCGGTCATTTCTTCGCTTCCTAAGCCGGCAATCTCATTTGTGATGAGAGCAAGCCTAGAGTACATTTCAGCGACTCCTTCACCATCCTTCATCTTGAACTTGTCAAGTTGACCTTGAAGAATATCTAGCTTTGATTCCTTCACAGACTCGGTACCTTCGTGCATTTCAACCAAAGTATCCCAAATCTCTTTAGCATTCTCAAGACGGCTGATTTTGTTGAACTCCTCGGGACACAAAGCATTGAAGAGAATGTCACAAGCTTGAGCATTGTTTTGCAACATCCGTAATTCTTCCGGTGTAGCTTCGCGATCCGGAACTTTTCCTTCCTCGAAGAATTCACCTTGCATACCAACACAAATAATGCCCCATGCAGCTGGGTTATGACCAAGAATATGCATTTTCATTTTATGCTTCCAACTAGCAAAATTTGTGCCATCAAAGTAAGGACCTCTACGATAATTACCCTCACTAGACGCCATACTCTCCTAGGTTGTGAAACCAAGCTTACGGAGTCCAATGCAATGGAAACCAATACAATGGAGACCAAAGCTCTGATACCACTTGTAGGAACGAAAGTATGTCTAGAGGGGGGGTGATTAGACTACTTGTAAATATAAAAATTCTGCCTTTTGATCAAGAACAGTTTTTGGCAGATTCACAATTATGATCAAGTCATGCATCACCCTACACATGCAATTCTAGAGTATAGGCAGCGGAAAGTAAATTGCACATGTAGTAAAGAGAGGTGGAGAAGAGCAAACGCAATTTGGAGACGCGGTGATTTTTCCCGTGGTTCCGATAGGTGGTGCTATCGTACATCCACGTTGATGGAGATTTCAACCCACGGAGGGTAACGGCTGCGCGAGTCCACAGAGGGCTCCACCCACGAAGGGTCCACGAAGAAGCAACCTTGTCTATTCCATCACGGCCTACGCCCACGGAGGGCTAGCCTTACTCGGGGTAGATCTTCACGAAGTAGCCGATCTCCTTGCCCTTACAAACTTCTTGGTTCAACTCCACATCTCAATGACGGAGGCTCCCAAGCGACACCTAACCAATCTAGGAGGCACCACCCTCCAAAAGGTAATAGATGTTGTAGATGATGATGAACTCCTTGCTCTTGTGCTTCAAATGATAATCTCCCCAACACTCAACTCTCCTCACTGATTTGGCTGTGGTGGAAGAAAGGATTGAGTGGAAAGCAACTTGGGAAGGTTAGAGATCAAGTTTCATATGGTAGGAGTGGAGCAACTTGATCTCAACACAAGGGTAGGTAGTTCTCTTCTCAGAAATGTAAGGTAGGAGTGGTAGTTCTTTCTGATGGCTCTCTCCACGAATGAAGAGGGGGTGGAGGGGTATATATAGCCTCCACACAAAATCCAACCGTTACACACATATTTGAGCAATCTCGGTGGGACCGAAGTGGACAACTCGGTGAGACCGAAAGTTCAAATAATGTGAATGTTGGGGTTTTCGGTGGGACCGAAAATACCATCTCGGTTAGTCCGATTTGAGCAAAGACAGGAGCTTGCCAGTTTTGGTGGGACCGACTTCATCATCTCAGTGACACCGATTTGATGACAGAAGGTTACAGAAGCTTGGCAGCCCATGTTTCGGTGAAACCGATTTCAAACTCGGAATATCCGATTTTTCTAGGGTTTGGCTTATGGCTGAGGTGGTTCATCTCGGTGTGACTGAGTTTGGAATATCGGTGGGACCGAGATTACTTATGAGTGTATATTGTAGTGAAAGTTGCTGATAGTTAAAGGAGATATATCACTAAGCACTTGAGCAACCAGATCATCAACATAACCTCATCCCCTTTTAATAGTATTGGCTTTTCCTATGGACTCAATGTGATCTTGGATCACTAAACCAAAAATGGAGTCTTGAGCTTTTGCCAATGCTTGCCTTAGCATTTTGAGGGGTCCACTTCTTCAGTCATTGCCATACCCATATCACTGAACTTCTCTGAAATGATTCTCAAGTAACTATTAGTTCAATGATATATATGTTGTTATTAATTGCCAAAACCACCCGGGGATTAGTTGCACTTTCAATCTCCCCCTTTTTGGTAATTGATGACAACATATAGATCAAAGCTTCGACAAAGGATATAATCAATGAATAATATCGTCGCTTTGAGAAGTATGTGATAAGCAAGAGCTCCCCCTAAATTTGTGCATTATTTAAGATTTGCGTTTGAATGCAAATGCACAATCGATTAGGATCATGGGTCACTCTTCCATGTCACATACATCTTGGTGGAGCGCACAAAATGATAAGAATGAATAGCATGCACCCAATCACCAAGACATGAGTAAATAGTCATACAAGATAGGAATAGCATATGATAAGCATTAAGCACACATTAAAGCATAGTATGACCAAGCACTCATTAAGGTAGCATCAAACGGAGTAACAATCACACTGAAAGTCTCGAAAACCAAAAGTATCTCAAAGAGACCGCAAAAGAACGAAAGAGCAAAAGCGCAAAAGACAACAACACTCTCTCTCTCGAAGCCCTATGATCTATACAATTTCTCCCCCTTTGGAAACAAGTTACCAAAAAGTTCGAAAAAGCATAGAGCTAAACGTCACTGTGGGCTCTGCTGGCGGCTCCCGTCTGGGTTGATGTCGGAGTAGATATGACGGCATCGGCGAAGACTTCAGCTGATGTCTGTGCTGGAGGAGTGGACACTGGAGCTGTAGCTGGAGTAACTGCTGGAGCTGTAGGAGGTGCTGAAGTTGTAGTCCTGGTGTCAGTCACTGGAATAGCAGCTGATCGGGATCCTTTGGGAACCGGAGCAGTCTATCGATGAGAGTCCTGGACTAAGTCATCCTGCACAAGCTCTGCCTTGTCCTGCTTTGCTTCCTCCATGTCTGCCTCAAGCTTGTTGACGGTCACTTGAATCTCAGTCAGCTTCACGTCCAGAGCGTGGATCTTATCGTCAACAATCCTCTCTAAGCTCTCCTGAGACTGTTCAATGCTGGCCAGGCGTTGTTCAATCCTTTGGGTAGCTTCAAGAATCTGCTCTCCGAAACTCTTTGGTTTAGCTGCTGCTGCTGCTGCTTCCTTGTCAGCCTTGGCTTTCCTAGCAGCTTCGATCTTGGCTTGACCTTCAACAGATGTCGGATCCTCCTCGTCCATCACAACAACATTGTCTTCATGCTCTGGCTGCAGTGGTAAGTGTTTCCTATCCAACAAGAATTTGCCCGTGCCAAACTTGGCATTGATAAGCATCTGAATCTGTGGGGAAAATCCACATGACCTTTTCTGGTCAGCTGCAGTCCTCTTAATGGTCTCTACCATTAAGTCCATCACCTTGAAAGGTGCCTTCTCATCAAGTATATGCAGCATGTTGATTGAATATCCTCTGATCATGCGGTGATCTCCAGACTTGGGCATCAAGGTATGCCTCAGAATAGTATTAGTGGTAGGTAAACCTGCCTGGAGATGGTAGACTGAGCCGAGCTTCCATACTTCCAAATCTGCTGCGGGGATCTCCTTGTACATGTTCTTCATGGAATCATGATTCTTCTTTGGAATCCCATAGACATCAATATCATCTTCTCGCTGCACTGGAGCATTCAGAATTTCTGCCCATTCTTCAACAGAAGAAGAGAACCTTTGACCTTCAGTCATCCAGGTGATCTTCCCATCAGGATAGAAGTGACCTGTGGCATAGAATTGCATAATCATCTCATCGTTCCAACTGGTCAATTTCTGACCTACAAACTCTGCAACTCCACATGCAGTGAAGCTTTCATGCACATGTGGAAAGAAATCTCTGTGCTCTTCGCTGTCAATGTATTCCCAGTCAACATATCTGGTGTCTGCGACTATTGGCTTCTTGTCCATCAGCACAGTCTCATAGAAATCCTGCTGCTCTCTGGTGTGAAATCTGGGATCTACAGCAGTTCTTCTCCTCACGGCATATGGGTCAGCTTGTCTCCATAGCCTGAGACCTCTATCTTTCCTTGCCTTCATATCCTCGGCTTGAGGATGAGCATCATTGTGAAGTGGCAGTTTTGGACGGAGTTTCAGCAACACTTGTCCTTCCTCATCAGACTCAGCTGGTGGCACATCATCCTTGTTCTTCTCAGATGCTGGAATGTTTCTGGTAGTCCTCTTGGGCTTGGCAGCAGGCTTTGCTGGAGCTGCCTTAGCTTGAGCAGATTTCTTGGGCTTTGAAGAGGCTCCGGCCTTAATGGCATCACCCATGAGCTTCTGCTTCTGAGGAGCAGGCTGGGGTGCTTCCTCATCTTCATCCTCGACTGCTGCATCTGCATGAGAATCAGTATACACTACCCTTTTTCTCTTGGAGGTTTTCTTCACTTTGCTTGGAGCTGGCTCTCCCAAATTCAGCTTCTTGGCAACAGTTGATTGCTTGACTTTGCTGGTGCCCTTCTTAGACTGCTGACCTTGTTGCTCTTTGGCAACAACCTTCCTCTTAGGTTTTGAGGTCACCTCTTCCTCAACAATGAAATCAGAATCCTCATCATCGGAATTCTTCTCCTTTCTAGCTCTGGTGGCTGCAGGAGGCATGTCACTTGGTGTACTCCTCTCACCATCATCAAATGGGCTACTAGTCTCAGGACTAGTGTCTGCCTCAGGAATGTCTGCAATAGGTGACTCTGACCTGTTCTGGCTGTCACTGGCATCTGACATGGCTGACAACCTGTGAATAGATAAGGTATAGGCAGAGAAGAAGAGTTATTACAAACTGCAGAAGTTTTTGCAAAAAAATGAGTTCAAATTTTAGTTTTAAGTTTTCACAGAAGACATTTCAGTCAAACCGAGTTTGAGTATCGGTGAATCCGAAGTGTTCAACAGAAGCTTACCACACCACTTTCGGTTAGACCGAAGTGGGTTTCGGTCCTGCCGATAACACTAGGGTTTCACAAAAATTACATTTCGGTCACACCGATTTGCACAACTCGGTTGGACCGAAGGGTGCAGTGCAATGGCCAGAGGCCAAATCGGTCACACCGAAATTCTAAAATCGGTTTTACCGAGATGTGTTCCGTGGAAACCTAACCCTAAAATTTTTACTCGAATCTAGTTCAAACGAACCAATCTGGTGTAAAGGAAGATTTCAATCGTGGCCAGATATTGGGCAAACCAAACGTGCATTGAATCGGAGATGGGAGCACGAGTGGGATCAAGACTCACCCTAACTTGGTGGAGTCTCTCTACGGCGGCAACGGCGCGGAGGAGAAGTCCGTTGACGGCGATGGAGACCTGCGGCGAGGGCGCACAGGCGACGACGGCGATGATCCGGAGATCAAGGCGACGGCAGCAAGGGATGTGGGGCGAAAACGTTTGAAGGAGTAATCAACGCGCGCTGCCCTCAGTATATATATCCCTTTGCTGTCGGTGGGACCGAGTTGAAAAACTCGGTGGCACCGAGATGGATAACTGCTAGGCAGTTACGCATTTCGGTCACGCCGAAAATTACAACTCGGTTTCACCGAGATGAAACCTAGATCAGTCTAAATGCTTTCGGTTTGACCGAGTTTGAGAAAGTTGGTCTGACCGAAATCACTTAGAAGGTTTTGGAGGTCAGCCCTTGACGGATCGGTGGCTCCGAGTGCTCCTCACTCGGAGGGTCCGAAAATGACTTGTTCAAAGTTTGTGATATAAGCATGAATAGAATTTGAGACAAGAAAGCATAGATAGCTAGGGGAGGTACTTAGGCATTCTTGTCCATCCATTTGGTCAGAAAAATCAAAACAACCAAAACAACAAATGGATGTCCTCGAATGGATAAAATTATGCATCCAACATGCTCACACAATAAGATAGCAAATGAAATATGTGTCAAACATGCACAACCAAAACTCTAGCTACTAACACACAATTTGTCGATGACTAGGTCATCTTTATATGAGTATATTGACTTAGGAGCCAAATGAGAACATTTGATCATAGGTCATACTCATCGTTTAAGCACAAGTGGGGTTACCACTTTTACATAAAGCATTGATGTGTTCACATCATTTGAAGATGCTTTAGCTCAATTTTTAGAGTAAAGCTCCCCCTAGATGTGAGAACCCCTTTTAAAGGGTCAAACTAACCTTGGGTTGTCGTAGAAGACTTCATGTAGATGTTGAAGATGTGGATGCTCAATGTTGATGGAGATCATCAAGAGTTGGGAGCTATCCTTTGGATTAGGGCACTTTCAATACCTACATGGGTTAGTCCCACAAGGAACAAACAAGGATATCCTTGGACATAGATTGAAGTTCACAATAGATGATGTCCATGAAAGCAATGATTACCTTGTCCCTTGACTTACCAACAAGAGGGTTTGTGACTCCATGAACTAGTGCATGATGTGGAAGTTGATTGCACAAGTTCTTTGCCAAAATGAATGTGAGTGAAGTATGTTGGCGGAGTCACCCTCAAGAATCTTCTAGTTCTTCTTCTTCGGGATCCACATCATCTTGATGGGAATCCTTGGGGTTGTAGTTGAGCTTGATGAAGTAGAACTTGACGTTTCCTTGGGAACCCACTTGACCATGGCTTGAGGTGCTTCAATGAATGCATCAATCTCCTCTTGAAGCTTGTCCTTGGCTTTTAGCTTGTGGTCTTGTGGTGGAAGGTCATCTTGAGCTTGTTCCACATTGGAAGAAGTAGGATCATACTTCTCCTTTTGAGAAACAAACTGTGGAGTAGGATATTGACCTTCTTCCCACTCAACACCTTCGGCGTTGAACTTTCGCTCAAAACCAATTCCTTGATTCTTCCGGTGCCTTCCTTGCTTGCGAACAATTTCCTCAAAGTTCTTGCTTCCGGCAAGACTCTTGTAGACACCTTTCTCTATGGTCCCTTTCAATAAGCTATTCTCTTGCTCAAGTGTAACTTGGCTTGAAGCATTGTTAGTGGAATCAAGAGAACTACTAGAAGCAACAATATTGGATTTAGCATGGTTATTGTTACTACTAGAGGAAGAATTTTTCTTATGCTTGTCATGCTTAGTCTTAATAGGTGGCAAGAAATTAGACAAGAGAAGTCGTTTGGCAAGATATGAGGAACTCTTCTTTCGAAGATCGTCATTGATCGCTTTTAGAAACTCATGTTCTTGCTCTAGAGTGAGCTTCTCGAAGCGTAGCTTCTCATGAGATCTTAGGAGCTCTCTATGATCTTCTTGAGTTGTTTCATGAGCTAACTTAAGAATGTTTAGTTCTTTAGTTAGACGCTCAATCTCCTTCATAGCATTGTCATTCGACTCTTCTCGACTATAAAGACTACTAGCATTTTCATCGTTACTAGGCTCACTAGATTTATCATGCAAGAGCTCATCTTCACCAAGGAAGTCATCCTCATCACTATCGAAGTCAATGAATTCAGGGTGTGTTACCTTGGGGCCTTTAGCCATGAAGCATCTTCCAATTCCTTCATTTGGTGAATCAAATAAGTCGTAGGAGTCGGAGTTGGAGGATACGAGAGCAAGACCGACAACACCTTCATCTTGACTGTAGTCGGAGTCGGAGTGATAGCTTCCATCGGATTGATTGTCGGAGTCAGAGCCGGAGACCCATTCACCTACATGAGCTTGATGTCTTCTTCTTGTGTAGCTCCTTGATGACTTGTCTTTCCTCTCCGAATCCTTGCTTCTCCGAGAGGGTCTTCGTTCATAACGATCATCTCTACTCCTTCTCTCTTTTCGAGGTGACTCATCTCTTGATCTTCTTCTTGGAGATTCTTCTCTTCTCTTGTGGGGAGCCGTACACTCATTTGAGTAGTGTCCGGGTCTTCCACAATTGTAGCAGTTTCGATCACGACTAGAAGATCTCTTTTCATCATATGATCTAGATTTAGAGCTTCTCTCTTTGCCTCTATTCTTGTAGAATTTGTTGAAGTTCTTAACCATTAGGCTTATCTCTTCATTGGAAACTAACTTGTCACTTGAGGTTATGGGAGCATCACTTGTAGCTTTGTAAGCACCACTTGACTTGTTGTGAAGCTCTTCCTTATCCTTAAGTGTCATCTCATGAGCAACAATTCTTCCAATGACTTCGGTTGGCTTGAGAGTCTTGTAGTTTGGCATCATTTGGATCAAAGTGCACAAGGTGTCATACTTTCCATCCAAAGCTCTTAGAATCTTCTTGATGATGAATCGGTCGGTCATTTCTTCGCTTCCTAAGCCGGCAATCTCATTTGTGATGAGAGCAAGCCTAGAGTACATTTCAGCGACTCCTTCACCATCCTTCATCTTGAACTTGTCAAGTTGACCTTGAAGAATATCTAGCTTTGATTCCTTCACAGACTCGGTACCTTCGTGCATTTCAACCAAAGTATCCCAAATCTCTTTAGCATTCTCAAGACGGCTGATTTTGTTGAACTCCTCGGGACACAAAGCATTGAAGAGAATGTCACAAGCTTGAGCATTGTTTTGCAACATCCGTAATTCTTCCGGTGTAGCTTCGCGATCCGGAACTTTTCCTTCCTCGAAGAATTCACCTTGCATACCAACACAAATAATGCCCCATGCGGCTGGGTTATGACCAAGAATATGCATTTTCATTTTATGCTTCCAACTAGCAAAATTTGTGCCATCAAAGTAAGGACCTCTATGATAATTACCCTCACTAGACGCCATACTCTCCTAGGTTGTGAAACCAAGCTTATGGAGTCCAATGCAATGGAAACCAATACAATGGAGACCAAAGCTCTGATACCACTTGTAGGATCGAAAGTATGTCTAGAGGGGGGGTGATTAGACTACTTGTAAATATAAAAATTCTGCCTTTTGATCAAGAACAGTTTTTGGCAGATTCACAATTATGATCAAGTCATGCATCACCCTACACATGCAATTCTAGAGTATAGGCAGCGGAAAGTAAATTGCACATGTAGTAAAGAGAGGTGGAGAAGAGCAAACGCAATTTGGAGATGCGGTGATTTTTCCCGTGGTTCCGATAGGTGGTGCTATCGTACATCCACGTTGATGGAGACTTCAACCCATAGAGGGTAACGGCTGCGCGAGTCCACGGATGGCTCCACCCATGGAGGGTCCACGAAGAAGCAACCTTGTCTATTCCATCACGGCCTATGCCCACGGAGGGCTAGCCTTACTCGGGGTAGATCTTCACGAAGTAGGCGATCTCCTTGCCCTTACAAACTTCTTGGTTCAACTCCACATCTCGATGACGGAGTCTCCCAAGCGACACCTAACCAATCTAGGAGGCACCACCCTCCAAAAGGTAATAGATGTTGTAGATGATGATGAACTCCTTGCTCTTGTGCTTCAAATGATAATCTCCCCAACACTCAACTCTCCTCACTGATTTGGCTGTGGTGGAAGAAAGGATTGAGTGGAAAGCAACTTGGGAAGGTTAGAGATCAAGTTTCATATGGTAGGAGTGGAGCAACTTGATCTCAACACAAGGGTAGGTAGTTCTCTTCTCAGAAATGTAAGGTAGGAGTGGTAGTTCTTTCTGATGGCTCTCTCCACGAATGAAGAGGGGGTGGAGGGGTATATATAGCCTCCACACAAAATCCAACCGTTACACACATATTTGAGCAATCTCGGTGGGACCGAAGTGGACAACTCGGTGAGACCGAAAGTTCAAATAATGTGAACGTTGGGGTTTTCGGTGGGACCGAAAATACCATCTCGGTAAGTCCGATTTGAGCAAAGACAGGAGCTTGCCAGTTTCGGTGGGACCGACTTCATCATCTCGGTGACACCGATTTGATGATAGAAGGTTACAGAAGCTTGGCAGCCCATGTTTCGGTGAAACCGATTTCAAACTCGGAATATCCGATTTTTCTAGGGTTTGGCTTATGGCTGAGGTGGTTCATCTCGGTGTGACTGAGTTTGGAATATCGGTGGGACCGAGATTACTTATGAGTGTATATTGTAGTGAAAGTTGCTGATAGTTAAAGGAGATATATCACTAAGCACTTGAGCAACCAGATCATCAACATAACCTCATCCCCTTTTAATAGTATTGGCTTTTCCTATGGACTCAATGTGATCTTGGATCACTAAACCAAAAATGGAGTCTTGAGCTTTTGCCAATGCTTGCCTTAGCATTTTGAGGGGTCCACTTCTTCAGTCATTGCCATACCCATATCACTGAACTTCTCTGAAATGATTCTCAAGTAACTATTAGTTCAATGATATATATGTTGTTATTAATTGCCAAAACCACCCGGGGATTAGTTGCACTTTCAAATTCTACTGGCCAACAGCGCATAGCGACGCGGCCGAGCTGGTAAGATCCTATGAAGCCTGCTGGTTCCATGCCAAGCAGATCCACCAGCCTGCTCACGGCATTTAGAATATCCCGCTCTTGTGGCCGTTCGCGGTCTGGGGGCTCAACATTTTGGGACCATTCCCTCAGGCGCCCGGGGGCTACCGCTACATCTATGTCGCCATTGACAAGTTCACCAAGTGGGCAGAGGTGGAGCCAGTGCGCACCATCCCCGCCGGCTCGATGGTCAAGTTCATCAAGGGCCTCGTGAGCCAGTTCGGGGTCCCTAATCGCATCATCACCGACAACGGCTCGCAATTCACTAGAAATCTCTTCAAAACATATTGTGCTAACCTTGGAACGCAGATATGGTACGCCTCAGTGGCACACCCCAGAAGCAACGGTCAAGCTGAGTGCGCCAATGCGGAGGTCTTGAGGGGCCTCAAGATGAGGACCTTCAAGAAGAAGCTCGAGGCCTGCGGCAGGGGCTGGCACGACGAGCTCCAGTCCGTGATGTGGTCCATCCGCACCACCGCCACCAAGCCAACAAGCGAGACGCCGTTCTTCCTCGTCTACGGAGCCGAAGCGGTTCTCCCTCATGATGTCAAACATCGCTCCGCACGGGTCGTGGCGTTCGATGAAGCATGCCAGGATGCCATGCGAGGGATGGATCTCGTGCTGGGGAGGAACGCCGCCGCCAAGCCTCGCTCCGAGCGGCAAGGCACCAGAAGGCCCTGCGGCGGTACCACTGCCGCAGCATCCGCTCCAGGACGCTCGAGGTGGGCGATCTTGTCCTGAGGCAGGTGCTCTCCAGGGAAGGGTTGCATAAGCTCTCACCCATGTGGGAGGGCCCATTTAGGATTGCCCACGTCTCCAGGCCTGGCGCCGTGCGCCTGGACACGGGGGACGGCATCCCCATCCAGAATGCTTGGAACATCCAGCACCTCTGAAAGTTCGACCCATGAAGCAAGGCCCAGTGCCTATGAAGGTCTCCGTCCGTGACACTCTCACGTAATAATGAGTGGGGCTGTACATGCCCCGGAGTCTCCGGAGTGCCGCCCTCCAGCCTCGGGGGCTCCCTCCCACTTCCTAGTGGCAGCACTTAGAACCGCGCCGGTGAGAAGACTAGACTAGGTGCTGGACGCGGCTGTTCGTATCTGGTTGCGATCTTTTAATGAATTTGGAGTTCAGATGTTTCTCGATTGCTTAGTTGAGTTTTCCCTCTTCTACTTTGCTCGCCCTTTTTTCTTGCGCCGGGGAGGACAACAGTTGCTTGACGTTCTCCCTCGCATGCCTCGTGCGGTGGCTAGGCAGGTGTGTTTGTGTCCGCGCGCTGGGTCAGCCCACACCGCGGGCACACCTTGCCAAAGTCCTATCGCCCCAGAGCTTTGGCTTCCGTGATCTTCGCGAGGCGCCGTCGAATGAGCTCGTGACTGGCGCACCCCCCTCAAGTCCGTCCCCCCCGGGTACCACAATACGGTGCATTAAGCCATGATTATCCCACGCCTGAGGGCTCGTGCAAGGAGGAACAGGGTACCCGGCGGATTCCCTAACAAATTTTGCAGCTTTATGATCCCCCCAAGGCTAGCGGCTCCCGAGTCAACAGCAAGGAGGCCTCCACGGATACCAGAAGGCGCATCCTCACGAGGCAAGGGGCCACCCTCAAGCGTGTCAAGCTAAGTTATCCCTCTACACTCACGAGGAGCATGAATATCATAACATAGCACAAGAGCAATAAACATAACATAGCGGCACAAGCGTCACAGTTCATTACATGCCCGAGGGGGCATCTACCTTTTTTCAATATGCAGGAAAAAAGGAAAGGCTAAACAAAAGTGGGCCACACAGCCGCAGCAGGTCACGAGACCCGGCTCCAAGCCCCCCCGGACTCAGCTCAGTATGAGTCCTCCTCGCACTCCAGTGCCGCACGGCGAAAGGATGACCCATCGTCGTCCTCAAAGCGAGCCCGGTGGTGAGGTGGTTGGTCGTCGCTGCCACTGCTGGTGCTCTCGCTGGCAGAGGAGCCAGCGCTGATGTATGAGCCATGGCCGTCGCCAAGGGCAAGTCCGCCCTCAGCATCGTCACGATAGTCGCCAAGGCCGAGCCCATCGTTGCAGCTGCTGTCTTCGGGGCAGCACCCTGCACGGCGACTGTCTGCCCCAAACACCCTCACGAAGAGGGTCACGGCACCGTCATACTTGAAGTGGAGGGTGCATCGCCTGCCCAAGCAGCGCGCGCGGGTGAACGTCTGCCAACCGTGGGCCAGGGCCACGTTGCTCGCAGCAGAAACCTCCACCGCGACCCATGAGGCCTTGCTGCAACAACCATGGGCCTGCAACCAGAGGCCGTCAAGAACCCCAGCCGGCAGCTCGTGGGCAAAGGAGCGCGACAGTTGGAGCCAGGCGACGGCTGGACCCTCCGACCACACGACAAACTTCGAGAGCACCTCTAACGAATGGAAGCGTGGTCGGGAATGTCGGGCAACCACGGCGTGCCTTTTCGTGGCAGGGGCTACCGCGACGAGGGCGGCCTCTGCCGTGAGAAGAGATGCTGTCACGGCTGCCTAGGACGGCGTCGGCCCCAGAAGGAGTGCGCCCATGACCCCAAAGCATCACTGCATGGGTAGTGACATGCTTATGAGGGCGGCCCCACCCCCTCTTGAGCGGTGGCAAGTCAGATCCCTCCTAGCAAGCTTTCCCCTTCTCCGCAGCGGAGAACCTCTATGTTGGCACCATGGGCGTCACGGCAAGCCGGCGCGGCAAGAAGGAAGAAGAAGGGGCATGCGACAAGAAGAAGGAGATGAGAAATGGGGGCTTCGCTCTCTATTCATTTATAGCCAGGAGGAGGCCAACCGCCGGCCTCCACGATCGCACGTAATGATGGTTTGTTCTATGCATGCAGCAGGGTCTCGTCAAATCGGGCAATTGCCAAGGCAGCGTGGGGAAGCGGAGACGCCCAAGTCCAATCAGTCGCCACACGTCGACCAAGGCCGCATGCGATTGGGGCCTGCGGCGCTCTGCACTTGCCCCTGGCTTCGCCTCAAAGCCAAGTTCGACCGCACCTTGGGCCCGGGGGCTACTGTCATCGTCCTGGGAATGGGGGTACCTAGACTTGCCTGCATGCGGCCCGTGACGTGGCTCTATCGACGGCCTGGTACGGACCAGCTTCAGCAACCACAATTAAAGACCCTCGCGGGGAGCCAAGCCTCGCGAGGCGGGCGACGACAAGACCTCCCTAAGGGTAGCCTCTCTAGGCTGGCTCCCTATGAGTGGAGATATCTATGCAAGGCCCATCTCGCGAGGTTCATGTGACGTGAGCCATGACGACCAAGGCCAGGCGGGCGCCAGCGGGCGTAGTGTACCAGTTTCCCCTTTGGTGCCAAGGGGGCAAGTGGGGCGCGGAGTCCCGAAGAATCAAGCAAAGGTTTCCATATCGATACAACAAGACCAAGGACCATCAGGACGGCAGAATGGACGTCGTCGTGGAGCCCGGCACGGCATCACCCCCAGAGCCTTTGGCAGGCGAAGACCGCTTTTGTCAGGATAGCTTGTACTAGCTATTCCCCTTCAAATTTGGCCGTTGTGGGATCCCTTCCCGCCGATATTTGGGAAGAGGACCAAGGCCACTATAAATAGGACCTAGCCACCACCATAGATGAGGGATCGGATCGGGACAACATCTCATCTCATCTTGAGCTGATCCAACCATAGAAGGGATCGGATCCATTCCATCCTGACCACACCACAAGCTCATCTGAGCCCGAGAACACCTCTCCTCCAGAGGCTATTCATCCATCGTATTAGTTCATCCTCTGCCCACGAGGCAATCCACCACACACACTTGAGGAGGGTATTACACCGCAAGGTGGCCCGAACCAGTATAATCCCCTGTCTCCCTTGTTCTTTGAGTTCGTCGAGCTTGGCTGTGGAATCGTAGGGCGAGCGCGCTAGGGAGAGAGTGTTCTTCGTGCACACCCCAGAGTTAGAACCTCTCATGGGTTTGCGGAACCCGAAATCCGACATTCACCAACATCGTCAACACCTTCCCTCGTCTATCTACAGCGGCCACTCTCCCGCAACCCGTTGTACCCTCTATTTCAACATGGTGCTTTATGCTTCATATTATTATCCAATGATGTGTTGCCATCCTATGATGCTTGAGTAGATTTTTGTTGTCCTATCGGTGATTGGTGAATTGCTATGATTGGCTTAATTTGCTAGTGGTTATGTTGCTCTCCTTTGGTGCCCATCATATGAACGCGCGTGTGGATCACACCATAGGGTTAGTTGTGAAGGAAATATGACCTAGAGGCAATATTAAAGTTCTTATTTTATATTTCCTTATATCATGATAAATGTTTATTATTCATGCTAGAATTGTATTAATCGGAAACTTGATACATGTGTGGATACATAGACAAAACAGAGTGTCCCTAGTATGCCTCTACTAGACTAGCTCGTTAATCAAAGATGGTTGTGTTTCCTAACCATAGACATGTGTTGTCATTTGATCAATGGGATCACAACATTAGGAGAATGATGTGATGGCCAAGACCCATCTGTTAGCTTAGCATTATGATTGTTTAATTTTATTGCTATTGCTTTCTTCATGACTTATACATGTTCCTCTGACTATGAGATTATGCAACTCCCGAATACCGGAGGAACACCTTTTGTGCTATCAAACGTCACAACATAACTGGGTGATTATAAAGATGCTCTACAGGTGTTTCCGAAGGTGTTTGTGGTGTTGGCATAGATCAAGAATAGGATTTGTCACTCCAAGTGTCGGAGAGGTATCTCCGGGTCCTCTCGGTAATACACATCATAATAAGCCTTGCAAGAAAATGACTAATGGGTTAGTCATGAGATGATGTATTACGTAACGAGTAAAGATACTTACCAGTATAGAGATTGAACTAGGTATGATGATACCGACGATCGAATCTCGGACAAGTAACATACCGATGACAAAGGGAACAACGTATGTCGTTATGCGGTTTGACCGATAAAGATCTTCGTAGAATATGTAGGAGCCAATATGAGGATCCAGGTTACGCTATTGGTTATTGACCGGAGATGTGTCTCGGTCATGTCTAAATAGTTCTCGAACCCGTAGGGTCCGCACGCTTAACGTTCGGTAAAGATTTGTATTATGAGTTGTGTGATTTGATGACCAAAGTTTGTTCTGCGCCCCGGATGAGATCACAGACATGACGAGGAGTGTCAAAATGGTCTAGAGCTAAAGGTTCATATATTGGAAGGCTATATTCAGACTTCGGAAAGGTTCCGAGTGATTCAGGTATTTTTTGGAGTACCGGGGAGTTACGGGAATTCACCGGGAGAAGTAATGGGCCTTATTGGGCCATACGGGAAGAGGAGGAGGCAGGCCAAGGGGAGGTGGCGCCCCCCCCCCTTGGGGCCGAATTGTACTAGGGGAAGGGGGCGGTGCCCCCCTTGCCTTTAGCTACTCCCTATCTCTTTCCCTCTTTCCTTCTCTCTTACTCTGAATAGGAAAGGGTTTCCTACTAGGACTTGGAAGTCCTAGTAGGACTCCCTACACTTGGTGAGCCCTAGCAGGCCGGCCTCTCTCCCTCCGTCCTTTATATACATGGCAGGGGGCACCCCAAAGGCACAACAGACAATCTCTTAGCCGTGGGCAGTGCTCCCCTCCACAGTTACACACCTCGGTTGTATTGTTGCAGTGCTTAGGCGAACCCCTGCGCCGGTAACTTCATCATCACCGTCACCATGCCGTCATGCTAAAGAAACTCTCCCTCATCCTCAACTGGACCAAGAGCTTGAGGGACGTCATCGTGCTAAACGTGTGCTAAACACGGAGGTACCATACGTTCGGTACTTGGATCAGTTGGATCATGAAGACGTTCGACTACATCAACTGCGTTACTAAACTCTTCCACTTTCGGTCTACGAGGGTACGTGGACACACTCTCCCCGCTCGTTGATATGCTTCTCCTAGATAGATCTTGCGTGATCGTAGGATTTTTTTTGAAATAATACGTTCCCCATTAGTGGTATCAGAGCTAGGTCTATGCGTAGATGATATGCACGAGTAGAACACAAAGAGTTGGGGGCGATAATAGTCATACTGCTTACCACCAATGTCTTACTTTGATTCGGTGGTATTATTGGATGAAGCTGTTGGGAATGTAGTATTTCAAAAAAATCCTATGATCAGGCAAGATCTATCTAGGAGAAGCATAGCAACGAGCGGGAAGAGTGTGTCTATGTACCCTCGTAGACCGAAAGCGGAAGCGTCTAGTGACGCGGTTGATGTAGTCGAACGTCTTCGCGATCCAACTGATCCAAGCACCAAACTTACATCACCTCCGCATTCAGCACACATTCAGCTCAATGATGTCCCACGAGCTCTTGATCTAGTTGAGCGTCACGGGAGAGTTTCGTCAGCACGACGGCGTGGTGACGGAGATGATGAAGCTACCGGCATAGGGCATTGCCTAAGCACTGCAACGATATGACCTAGTAGTGTAACTCTGGGGAGGGGCACCGCACACGGCTAAGAAATCAACTTGTGTCTATGGGGTGCCCCCTCCCCACTTATATAAAGGAGGGAGGGAGGAGGAGGAGGAGGCCGGCCGGCCCAAGGGGTCGCGCGCGCCCTAGGGGGGGCAATCCTACTCCAAGTAGGATCCCCCCTTTCCTAGTCCTAGTAGGAGAGGGGGGAGGAAGGGAAGGAGGAGAAGAAAAAGGAAAGGTGGGCCGGCCCCCTAGTCCAATTTGGTTTGGGATAGGGGGCCGCGCGCCCCTAGCTGGCCGTGCCTCCTCTTCTTCCACTTGGGCCCATGTGGCCCAATAACCCCCCGGGAGGTTCCGATAACCTCCCAGTACTGCGGTATTCATTCGATAACCTCCGGAACTCATCCGATGTCTGAATATAACCTTCCAATATATAAATCTTTATGTCTCGGACATTCCAAGACTCCTCATCATGTCCGTGATCTCACTCGGGACTCCGAACTACCTTTCGTACATCAAAACACATAAACTCATAATACCGATCGTCATCGAACGTTAAGCGTGCGGACCCTACGATTTCGAGAACTATGTAGACATGACCGAGACTTATCTCCGGTAAATAACCAATAGCAGAACCTGGATTTTCATATTGTTTCCTACATATTCTAGGAAGATCTTTATCGATCAAACCACATAACAACATACACTGTTCCCTTTGTCATCTGTTTGTCACTTGCCCGAGATTCGATCGTCTGTATCATCATACCTAGTTCAATCTCATTACCGGCAAGTCTATTTACTCGATCCGTAATACATCATCTCGTGACTAACTCATTAGTCGTTTGCTTGCAAAGCTTATTACGATGTGTATTACCGAGAGGGCCCAGAGATACCTCTCCGACACTCGGAGTGACAAATCCTATTCTTCATCCATGCCAACACCACAAACACCTTCAGAGACACATGTAGAGCATCTTCATAATCACCCAGTTACGTTGTGACATTTGATAGCACACAAGGTGTTCCTCCAGTATTTGGGAGTTGCATAATCTCATAGTCATAGCAACATGTATAAGTCATGAAGAAAGCAATAGCAGTAAAACAAAATGATCATAGTGCTAAGCTAATGGATTAGTCTTGTCCATCACATCATTCTCCTAATGATGTGATACCATTTATCAAATGACAACTCATGTCTATGGTTAGGAAACATAACCATCTTTGATCAATGAACTAGTCTAGTAGAGGCATACTAGGGACACTATGTTTCGTCTATGTATTCACACATGTACTAAGTTTCTGGTTAATACAATTTTAGCATGAGTTATAAACATTTATCATGATATAAGGAAATACAAATAACAACTTTATTATTGCCTCTAGGGCATATTTCCTTCGGTCTCCCACTTGAACTAGAGTCAATAATCTAGATTACATAGTAAATATTCTAACACCCATGGAGTCTTGGTGCTGATCATGTTTTTCTCGTGGAATAGGTTTAGTCAACGGGTCTGCGACATTCAGATCCGTATGTGTCTTGAAAATTTCTATGTCTCCCTCCTTGACTTGATCGCGGATGGAATTGAAGCGTCTCTTGATGTGCTTGGTTCTCTTGTGAAACCTGGATTCCTTCGCCAAGGCTATTGCTCCAGTGTTGTCACAAAAGATTTTCATTGGACCCGATGCACTAGGTATTACACCTACATCGGATATGAACTCCTTCATCCAGGCTTCTTCATTTGCTGCTTCCGAAGCAACGATGTACCCCGCTTCACACGTAGATCCCGCGACGACGCTCTGCTTGGAACTGCACCAACTGACAGCTCCACCATTCAATAAAAAATATATATCTGGTTTGTGACTTAGAGTCATCCGGATCAGTGTCAAAGCTTGAATCGACATAACCATTTATAACGAGCTCTTTGTCACCTCCATAAACGAGAAATATATCCTTTGTCCTTTTCAGGTACTTCGGGATGTTCTTGACCACTGTCAAGTGATCCACTCCTGGATTACTTTGGTACCTCCCTGCTAAACTTATAGCAAGGCACACATCAGGTCTGGTACACAACATTGCATACATGATAGATCCTATGGCTGAGGCATAGGGAATGACTTTCATTTTCTCTCTACCGTCTGCAGTGGTCGGGCATTGAGTCTTACTCAACTTCACACCTTGTAACATAGGCAAGAACCCTTTCTTCGACTAGTCCATTTTGAACTTCTTCAAAACTTTATCAAAGTATGTGCTTTGTGAAAGTCCAGTTAAGCGTCTTGAACTATCTCTATAGATCTTGTTGCCTAATATATAAGCAGCTTCACTGAGGTCTTTCATTGAAAAATTCTTATTCAAGTATCCCTTTATGCCATTCAGAAATTCTATATCATTTCCAATCAACAATATGTCATCCACATATAATATCAGAAATGCTACAGAGCTCCCACTCACTTTATTGTAAATACAGGCTTCTCCAAAAGTCTGTATAAAACCATATGCTTTGATCACCTCATCAAAGCATATATTCTAGCTCCGAGGTGCTTGCACCAGTGCATAGATGGATCGCTGGAGCTTGCACACTTTTTTAGCACCTTTAGGATCGACAAAACCTTTTTGTTGCATCATATACAACTCCTCTTTGAGGTATCCATTAAGGAATGCAGTTTTGACATCCATTTGCCAGATTTCATAATCATAAAATGTGGCAATTGCTAACATGATTCGGACAGACTTAAGCATCGCTATGGGTGAGAAAGTCTCATCATAGTCAACTCCTTGAACTTGTCGAAAACTTTTCGCAACAAGTCGATCTTTGTAGACAGTAACATTACCATCGGCGCCAATCTTCCTCTTAAAAATCCATTTATTTTCAACGGCTTGCCGATCATCGGGCAAGTTAACCAAAGTCCACACTTTGTTCTCATACATGGATCACATCTCAGATTTCATGGCCTCAAGCCATTTTGTGCAATCTGGGCTCATCATCGCTTCCTCATAGTTCATAGGTTCATCATGGTCTAGTAACATGACTTCCAGAACTAGGTTACCGTACCACTCTAGTGCAGAACGTACTCCGGTTGACCTACGAGGTCCAGTAGTAACTTGATCTTAAGTTTCATGATCATCATCATTAGCTTCCTCGCTGATTGGTGTAGGAATCACTGGAACTAGTTTCTGTGATGTACTACTTTCCAATTCGGGAGAAGGTACAATTACCTCATCAAGTTCCACTTTCCTCCCACTCACTTCTTTCGAGAGAAACTCCTTCTCTGGAAAGGATCCATTCTTAGCAACGAATATCTTGCCTTCGAATCTGTGATAGAAGGTGTACCCAATAGTTTCCTTTGGGTATCCTATGAAGACATATTTCTTTGACTTGGGTTCTAGCTTATCAGGTTGAAGCTTTTTCACATAAGCATCTCAGCCCCAAACTTTAAGAAATGACAACTTTGGTCTATTGCCAAACCACAGTTCATAAGGCGTCGTCTCAACGGATTTAGATGGTGCCCTATTTAACGTGAATGCAGCTGTCTCTAAAGCATAAACCCAAAACGATAGTGGTAAATCGGTAAGAGACATCATAGATCGCACCATATCTAATAAAGTACGGTTACGATGTTTGGACACACCATTACGATGTGGTGTTCCGGGTGGCGTGAGCTTTGAAACTATTCCTCATTGTTTTAAATGAAGACCAAACTCGTAACTCAAATATTTGCCTCCACGATCAAATCGTAGAAACTTTATTTTCTTGTTACAATGATTCTCTACTTCACTATGAAATTCTTTGAACTTTTCAACTATTTCAGACTTGTGCTTCATTAAGTAGATATACCCATATCTGCTCAAATCATCAGTGAAGGTCAGAAAATAACGATACCCGCCGTGAGCCACAACACTCATTGGTCCACATACATCAGTATGTATGATTTCCAACAAACATGTTGCTGTTGGAAATATGCCCTAGAGGCAATAATAAAAGAGTTATTATTATATTTCCTTGTTCATGATAATCGTTTATTATCCATGCTATAACTGTATTGATTGGAAACTCAGATACACGTGTGGATGAATAGACAGACTTTGTGTCCCTAGTGAGCCTCTACAGGACTAGCTCGTTGATCAAAGATGACCGCGGTTTCCAGGTCATAGACATGAGTTGTCATTTGATAACGGGATCACATCATTAGGAGAATGATGTGATGGACGAGACCCAAACGTTAACATAGCTTTTGATCGTGTCAGTTATCGCTATAGTTTTCTGCATGTCAAGTATAAGTTCCTATGACCATGAGATCATGTAACTCACTGACACCGTAGGAGTGCTTTGTGTGTACCAAACGTCACAACGTAACTGGGTGACTATAAAGGTACTCTACAGGTATCTCCGAGGGTGTCTGTTGAGTTGACATGGATCAAGACTGGGATTTGTCACTCCGTATGACGGAGAGGTATCTCCGGGCCCACTCGGTAATACGTCATCTCAATGAGCTCAAAGTGACTAAGTAATTGGTCACGGGATTATGTATTACGGTAACGAGTAAAGAGACTTGCCGGTAACGAGATTGAACTAGGTATAGAGATACCGACGATCGAATCTCGGGCAAGTAACATACCGACGAGACAAAGGGAACTGTATACGGGATTGCCTGAATCCTTGACATCGTGGTTCATCCGATGAGATCATCGAGAAACATGTGGGAACCAATATGGGTATCCAGATCCCGCTATTGGTTATTGACCTGGGAGTGTCTCGGTCATGTCTACATGGTTTCCGAACCCGCAGGGTCTACACACTTAACGTTCGGTGACGCTAGGGTTGTTAGTGAGAAAAGTGTATAGTTACCGAAGGTTGTTCGGAGTCCCGGATGAGATCCCGGACGTGACGAGGGTCTCCGGAATGGTCCGGAGACGAAGATTGATATATAGGATGAAAGGTTTCGGAGTCCGGAAGTGTTCCGGGGAGCATCGGGAAATCGGCGGAGTACCGGAAAGCGGTTTCGGGGGTCCGGAAGCAGTTCTGGGCCTAATGGGCCACAAGGGGGAACACCACAGCCCTCAGGGGGCTGTGCGCCCCCCCCTGGGCCCTCTCCTTATGCGCCAAGGGGGGTGGACCCCTCTAGGGTGGCCGCACCCCCTAGCCTTGGGGGGCAAGGCACCTAGGGGGGGAAACCCTAGGGCCTGGCCCTGGCCGCCGCCCCCCCCTGCCTTGGCCGCCGCCCCCCCTTGCCCTGGCCGCCGGCCCCCTAGGGGGGAAACCCTAGGGCGCCCTCACCTCTCCACCCCCCCTATATATAGTGAGGCAAAGGGAGGGCAGCAAACACAAGTTCGTGCCTCGGTGCTGCCCTCCCTCTCCCACAACATCTTCTTCTCCCGCGGTGCTTAGGCGAAGCCCTGCTGGAATTCTCCTCCACCATCACCACCACGCCGTCGTGCTGCCGGTTCTCCATCAACCTCTCCTCCACCCCTTGCTGGATCAAGAAGGAGGAGACATCCCCGAGCCGTACGTGTGAAGAACGCGGAGGCACCGTTGCTTCGGTGCTAGGATCTTCGGCGATCTGAATCGCGGCGAGTACGACTCCATCATCCGCGTTCATAACGCTTCCGCTTAGCGATCTACAAGGGTATGTGGATCCTACTCTCCCCTCGTAGTTGCATCTGCTAGATTGATCTTGGTGAACGTAGAGAAAATTTTTTGTTTTCCATGCAACGTTCCCCAACAGTGGTATCAGAGCCAGGTTCTTGCGTAGATGCTTTCTCGAGTAGAACACAAAAGGGTTTGTGGCGTTGATGTTTAAATTGCTGCCCTCCTTAGTCTTTCTTGATTCAGCGGTATTATAGGATGAAGCGGCCCGGACCAACTTTACATGTCCACGTACATGAGACCGGTTCCATCGACAGACATGTGACTTTCGTTGCATAAGATGGCTGGCGGGTGTCTGTCTCTCCTATCTTAGTTGAATCGGAATAGAACAAGGCGGTCCTTGTAGAAGGTTAAATAGCAACTTGAATATCACCGTTGTGGTTTTGCGTAGGTAAGAAACGTTCTTGCTAGATACCCATAGCAGCCACGTAAAACATGCAACAACAAATTAGAGGACGTCTAACTTGTTTTTGCAGGGTATGCATGTGATATGATATGGCCAATGACATGATGAATTATATTTGATGTATGAGATGATCATGTTGTAATAGTTAATATCGACTTGCATGTCGATGCATACAGCAACCGGCAGGAGCCATAGGGTTGTCTTTAATTTTTGTATGACCTGCGTGTCAATCATTAAGCGCTTTGTAATGCTTTACTTTATCGCTAAACGGTAGCAATAGTAGTAAGAGCATGGTGGGCGCCGACAACCCCGATGGCGACACGATGATGGAGATCATGATGATGGAGATCATGGTGTGGCGCCGGTGACGATGGAGATCATGCCGGTGCTTTGGAGATGGAGATCAAAAGCACGAGTTGATGGCCATATCATGTCACTTATGATTTGCATGTGATGTTAATCCTTTTATGCATCTTATTTTGCTTAGGACGACGGTAGCATTATAAGATGATCCTTCACTAAAATTTCAAGATAAAATTGTGTTCCCCCCGAGTGTGCGCCGTTGCGAAGGTTCGTCGTTTCGAAGCACCACGTGATGATCGGGTGTGATAGACTCTACGTTCGCATACAACGGGTGCAAGCCAGTTTTGCACGTGCGGAACACTCGGGTTAGACTTGACGAGCCTAGCATGTACAGACATGGCCTCGGAACACGGAGGACCGAAAGGTCGAGCATGAGTCATATAGTAGATATGATCAACATGTTGATGTTCACCATTGACACCACCTCATCTCACGTGATGATCGGACTTGGGTTGGTGAATTTGGATCATGTCACGCTCGAATGACCGGAAGGATGTCAATTTGAGTGGGAGTTATAATTAATTTGATTAGGTAATAACTCACTTATCATGAACAATAGTCTAAAATGTCTTTGCAAATTTTGGTTGTAGATGGCTCGCGCAGTAGCTCCCCTGAATTTTAATGCGTTCCTAGAGAAAGCTAAACTGAAAGATGACGGGAGCAACTTTGTGGACTGGCTCCGCAATCTGAGGATCATCCTCACAGCTGCCCAAAAGGTTTATGTCCTAAATGCACCGCTAGGTGACCCCCCCGCTCCTGGAGCCTCTGCGGACGTTATGAACGTCTGGCAGACGCGTTCGGATGACTATTCGATAGTGCAGTGTGCCATGTTGTACGGCTTGGAAGGAGGACTTCAAAGACGTTTTGAACGTCATGGTGCATATGAGATGTACACGGAGTTGAAGTTCATCTTTGAGAAGAATGCTAAGATCGAGAGGTATGAGACCACCGATAAATTCTTCGCTTGCAAGATGGAGGAGAATTCTTCTGTCAGTGAGCACTTACTGAAGATGTCTGGGTACTATACCCGCATAGCTGATCTGGGACTTGTGTTCCCGGATGAGGCTATCATTGACAGAATTCTCCAGTCACTCCCTCCAAGCTACAAGAGCTTCGTGCAGCAGTATAACATGCAAGGGATGAACAAGACCATCGCCGAGCTGTTTTCGATGCTAAAAGTCGCTGAGGCAGACATCCAGAAGGAGTATCAAGTGTTGATGGTCAATAAGACCACCAGTTTCAAGAAGAATGGCAAGGGCAAGAAGGGTAACTCTAAGAAGGGTGGCAAAGCAGTTGCTAATCCAGTGAAGAAACCCAAGGCTGGGCCCAAGCCAGAGACTGAGTGTTTCTATTGCAAGGGGAACGGCCACTGGAAGCGGAACTGCCCCAAGTATCTGGCGGACAAGAAGGGGGCCAACAACAACAAAGGTATATGTGATATACATGTTATTGATGTGTACCTTACCAACTCTCGTTGTAGTGCCTGGGTATTTGATACCGGTTCGGTTGCTCACATTTGCAACTCTAAACAGGAACTGCGGAATAAACGGAGGCTGGCGAAGGACGAAGTGACGATGCGCGTGGGAAACGGTTCCAAGGTTGATGTGATCGCCGTCGGCACGCTCGCTCTTCGATTACCATCGGGATTAGTTATGAACCTGAATAATTGTTATTTAGTGCCTGCGTTAAGCATGAACATTATATCTGGATCTTGTTTATTGCGAGACGGTTACTCATTTAAGTCAGAGAATAATGGTTGTTCTATTTATATGAGTAATATATTTTATGGTCATGCACCCGAAGTTAGGGGTTTATTCTTATTGAATCTCGATAGTGATGATACACATATTCATAACATTGATGCCAAAAGATGTAGAGTAGATAATGATAATACCACTTTCTTGTGGCACTGCCGTCTCGGTCATATCGGCGTGAAACGCATGAGGAAGCTTCATGCTGATGGACTTCTGGAGTCTCTTGATTTTGAATCACTTGACACGTGCGAGCCGTGCCTCATGGGCAAGATGACAAGGACCCCGTTTTCAGGGACAATGGAACGGGCAAGTGACTTATTGGAAATCATACATACTGATGTGTGCGGTCCGATGAGTGTAACGGCGCGCGGTGGATATCGTTATTTTCTCACCTTCACTGACGACTTAAGTAGATATGGGTATATTTACTTGATGAAGCATAAGTCTAAAACTTTTGAAAGGTTCAAGCAATTTCAGAGTGAAGTTGAAAATCATCGTAACAAGAAGATCAAGTTCCTACGATCTGATCGAGGGGGAGAATATCTGAGTTATGAGTTTGGTGATCACTTAAGAAAATGTGGAATTGTTTCACAGTTGACACCACCTGGAACACCACAGCGTAATGGTGTGTCCGAACGTCGTAATCGAACCCTATTAGATATGGTACGTTCTATGATGTCTCTTGCCGATTTGCCACTATCGTTTTGGGGATATGCGTTAGAGACAGCTGCATTCACTTTAAATAGGGCTCCATCTAAGTCCGTTGAGACAACACCGTATGAACTATGGTTTAGTAAGAAACCGAAGTTGTCTTTTCTCAAGGTTTGGGGTTGCGATGCTTATGTCAAAAGGCTTCAGCCAGAAAAGCTCGAACCCAAAGCGGACAAATGTGTCTTCATAGGATACCCAAAAGAAACTGTTGGGTACACCTTCTATCTCAGATCCGAAGGCAAAGTGTTTGTCGCTAAGAACGGGTCCTTTCTCGAGAAGGAGTTTCTCTCGAAAGAATTGAGTGGGAGGAAGGTAGAACTTGATGAGGTTATTGAACCTCTGCTTCAACCAGAAAGTAGCGCAGCGCAGAAAGATGTTTTTGTGGAGCCTGCAGAGGTTGAAGAGGAAGCAAATAATGATGATCAAGAAGCTTCTGATCAAGTTACTACCGAACCTCGTAGGTCGACAAGGGTACGCACTGCACCTGAGTGGTACGGTAACCCTGTCTTGGAGGTCATGTTGTTAGACAACGGTGAACCTACGAGCTATGGAGAAGCGATGGTGGGCCCAGATTCCGACAAATGGTTAGAGGCCATGAAATCCGAGATGGGATCCATGTATGAAAACAAAGTATGGACTTTGGAAGTATTACCTGAGGGGCGGAAGGCCATTCAGAATAAATGGATTTTTAAGAGGAAGACGGACGCTGACGGTAATGTCACCGTGTATAAAGCTCGACTTGTGGCAAAAGGTTTTTCACAAGTTCAAGGGATTGACTACGATGAGACTTTCTCACCCGTAGCGATGCTTAAATCCGTCCGAATCATGTTAGCAATAGCTGCATATTTCGATTATGAAATTTGGCAGATGGATGTCAAGACAGCGTTCCTTAACGGTTTTCTTAAGGAAGAGTTGTATATGATGCAACCAGAAGGTTTTGTCGATCCAGAGAATGCTGACAAAGTATGCAGGCTACAGCGTTCCATTTATGGGCTGGTGCAAGCATCTCGGAGTTGGAATCTTCGCTTTGATGAGGTGATCAAAGCGTTTGGGTTTATACAAGTTTACAATGAAGCTTGTATTTACAAGAAAGTGAGTGGGAGCTCTATAGCGTTTCTAATATTATATGTGGATGACATATTGCTGATTGGAAACAATATAGAATTTTTGGATAGCGTGAAGGGGTATTTGAACAAGAGTTTTTCGATGAAAGATCTCGGTGAAGCTGCTTTCATATTGGGCATCAAGATCTATAGAGATAGATCAAGATGCTTGATAGGACTTTCACAAAGCACATACCTTGATAAAGTTTTGAAGAAGTTCAAAATGGATCAATCCAAGAAGGGGTTCTTGCCGGTATTGCAAGGTACGAAGTTGAGTAAGACTCAATGCCCAGTGACTGCGGATGATAGAGAAAAGATGAGTGTCGTCCCCTATGCTTCAGCCATAGGCTCTATCATGTATGCAATGCTGTGCACAAGACCAGATGTCAGCCTTGCCATAAGTATGGCCGGAAGGTTTCAGAGTAATCCTGGTATGGATCACTGGACAGCGGTCAAGAATATCCTAAAGTACCTGAAAAGGACTAAGGATATGTTTCTCGTTTATGGAGGTGATCAAGAGCTCGTCGTAAAGGGTTACGTCGATGCAAGCTTTGACACTGATCCGGATGACTCTAAGTCACAAACCGGATACGTATATATTCTCAACGGGGGAGCGGTAAGCTGGTGCAGTTCCAAGCAGAGCGTGGTAGCTGATTCTACATGTGAAGCGGAGTATGTAGCTGCCTCGGAGGCGGCAAAGGAAGGTGTCTGGATGAAGGAGTTCATGACAGATCTTGGAGTTGTGCCTAGTGCACTGAACCCAATGACTCTGTTCTGTGACAACACTGGTGCCATTGCTCTAGCCAAGGAACCAAGGTTTCACAAGAGGACCAGACACATAAAGCGACGCTTCAATTCCATCCGCGATTCGGTCAAGGAGGAGGACATAAACATTTGCAAAGTACACACGGATTTGAATGTTGCAGATCCGTTGACTAAGCCTCTTCCACGGGCTAAGCACGATCAACACCAAGACTCTATGGGTGTTAGATTCATTACCTTGTGATGCTAGATTATTGACTCTAGTGCAAGTGGGAGACTGTTGGAAATATGCCCTAGAGGCAATAATAAAAGAGTTATTATTATATTTCCTTGTTCATGATAATCGTTTATTATCCATGCTATAACTGTATTGATTGGAAACTCAGATACACGTGTGGATGAATAGACAGACTTTGTGTCCATAGTGAGCCTCTACAGGACTAGCTCGTTGATCAAAGATGACCGCGGTTTCCAGGTCATAGACATGAGTTGTCATTTGATAACGGGATCACATCATTAGGAGAATGATGTGATGGACGAGACCCAAACGTTAACATAGATTTTGATCGTGTCAGTTATCGCTATAGTTTTCTGCATGTCAAGTATAAGTTCCTATGACCATGAGATCATGTAACTCACTGACACCGTAGGAGTGCTTTGTGTGTACCAAACGTCACAACGTAACTGGGTGACTATAAAGGTACTCTACAGGTATCTCCGAGGGTGTCTGTTGAGTTGACATGGATCAAGACTGGGATTTGTCACTCCGTGTGACGGAGAGGTATCTCCGGGCCCACTCGGTAATACGTCATCTCAATGAGCTCAAAGTGACTAAGTAGTTGGTCACGGGATTATGTATTACGGTAACGAGTAAAGAGACTTGCCGGTAACGAGATTGAACTAGGTATAGAGATACCGACGATCGAATCTCGGGCAAGTAACATACCGACGAGACAAAGGGAACTGTATACGGGATTGCCTGAATCCTTGACATCGTGGTTCATCCGATGAGATCATCGAGAAACATGTGGGAACCAATATGGGTATCCAGATCCCGCTATTGGTTATTGACCTGGGAGTGTCCCGGTCATGTCTACATGGTTTCCGAACCCGCAGGGTCTACACACTTAACGTTCGGTGACGCTAGGGTTGTTAGTGAGAAGAGTGCATGGTTACCGAAGGTTGTTTGGAGTCCCGGATGAGATCCCGGACGTGACGAGGGTCTCCGGAATGGTCCGGAGACGAAGATTGATATATAGGATGAAAGGTTTCGGAGTCCGGAAGTGTTCCGGGGAGCATCGGGAAATCGGCGGACGACCGAAAGGGGTTTCGGGGGGTTCCGGAAGTAGTTCTGGGCCTATTGGGCCACAAGGGGGAACACCACAGCCCTCAAGGGGCTGTGCGCCCCCCCTGGGCCCTCTCCTCATGCGGCTAAGGGGGTGGGACCCCCTAGGGCAGCCGCACCCCTTTGGAGTAGGGGGCAAGGCACCTAGGGGGGGAAACCCTAGGGCCTGGCCCTTGGCCGCCGCCCCCCATGCCCTGGCCGCCGGCCCCCCTAGGGGAAACCCTAGGGGCGCCCCCCTCTCCTCCTTCCCCCTATATATAGAGAGGTAGAGGGAGGGCAGCCAACACAAGTTCGTGCCTCGGTGCTGCCCTCCCTCTCCCGTAACATCTTCTTCTCCCGCGGTGCTTAGGCGAAGCCCTGCTGGAAATCTTCTACACCATCACCACCACGCCGTCGTGCTGCCGGTTCTCCATCAACCTCTCCTCCACCCCTTGCTGGATCAAGAAGGAGGAGACGTCCCCGAGCCGTACGTGTGAAGAACGCGGAGGCACCGTTGCTTCGGTGCTTGGATCTTCAGCGATCTGAATCGCGGCGAGTACGACTCCATCAACCGCGTTCTTAACGCTTCCGCTTAGCGATCTACAAGGGTACGTGGATCCAACTCTCCTCTCGTAGATGCATCTCCTAGATTGATCTTGGTGAACGTAGGAAATTTTTTTGTTTCCCATGCAACGTTCCCCAACAGGGTGGTAGACGCTAGAAGAGTGCACGCCAGCCACTAAATCATCCGAAACTCAATTCTGCAAGCCGTTTTCGGCCTCCGAAATTATTCCAAAACAGACGAAGTTTGTGACAGAAGGATACGAATTTTCGCTGCGGTCGTTTTGGCAGGTCATGGAGCCCAAACGGAGTTTGTATGGCCAGGGTACGGTCGTTCTACGAATACACCTCAAATGGATTTCAGCAACGAGGGATATCGTGAATCCGGCTTCCAGGGTAACTTGCTCTCGCCCACGAGCCATTTTGCGCCACTCGAAATGGCCTATTATTTTCGAACAGTACGAATGTAATGTAGAAGAGCTGGTATGCACAGTTTTGTCCAAGAACAACACATGTGCATGGACAAAAATGTGGGTGGTAGCGGTATGGGTGGTAAACCATGCAAAACGGCAAGTTTTTGGGTGTTCGGTGCACCGAAGAGGCTTCTCCTTCCATCCAGACTAGCATGTAGGGCTTGCTGGTGCAGAAATAGAGTCATGTAACATTGTTCTGCACGTCATTGTCGCAGTATCTGTCCGTGGGTGAGCTCACGGTAGGGTGGTAGACGCTAGAAGAGTGCACGCCAACCACTAAATCATCCAAAACTCAATTCTGCAAGCCGTTTTCGGCCTCCAAAATTATTCCGAAACAGACGAAGTTTGTGACAGAAGGATACGAATTTTCGCTGCGGTCGTTTTGGCAGGTCATGGAGCCCAAACGGAGTTCGTATGGCCAGGGTACGGTCGTTCTACGGATACACCTCAAATGGATTTCAGCAACGAGGGATATCGTGAATCCGGCTTCCAGGGTAACTTGCTCGCGCCCACGAGCCATTTTGCGCCACTCGAAATGGCCTATTATTTTCGAACAGTATGAATGTAATGTAGAAGAGCTGGTATGCACAATTTTGTCCAAGAACAACACATGTGCATGGACAAAATTGTGGGTGGTAGCGGTATGGGTGATAAACCATGCAAAACGGCAAGTTTTTGGGTGTTCGGTGCACCGAAGAGGCTTCTCCTTCCATCCAGACTAGCATGTAGGGCTTGCTGGTGCAGAAATAGAGTCATGTAACATTGTTCTGCACGTCATTGTCGCAGTATCTGTCCGTGGGTGAGCTCACGGTACTGTTGGAAATATGCCCTAGAGGCAATAATAAAAGAGTTATTATTATATTTCCTTGTTCATGATAATCGTTTATTATCCATGCTATAACTGTATTGATTGGAAACTCAAATACATGTGTGGATGAATAGACAGACTTTGTGTCCCTAGTGAGCCTCTACAGGACTAGCTCGTTGATCAAAGATGACCGCGGTTTCCAGGTCATAGACATGAGTTGTCATTTGATAACGGGATCACATCATTAGGAGAATGATGTGATGGACGAGACCCAAACGTTAAACATAGCTTTTGATCGTGTCAGTTATCGCTATAGTTTTCTGCATGTCAAGTATAAGTTCCTATGACCATGAGGTCATGTAACTCACTGACACCGTAGGGGTGCTTTGTGTGTGCCAAACGTCACAACGTAACTGGGTGACTATAAAGGTACTCTACAGGTATCTCCGAGGGTGTCTGTTGAGTTGACATGGATCGAGACTGGGATTTGTCACTCCGTGTGACGGAGAGGTATCTCCGGGCCCACTCGGTAATACGTCATCTCAATGAGCTCAAAGTGACTAAGTAGTTGGTCACGGGATTATGTATTACGGTAACGAGTAAAGAGACTTGCCGGTAACGAGATTAAACTAGGTATAGAGATACCGACGATCGAATCTCGGGCAAGTAACATACCGACGAGACAAAGGGAACTGTATACGGGATTGCCTGAATCCTTGACATCGTGGTTCATCCGATGAGATCATCGAGAAACATGTGGGAACCAATATGGGTATCCAGATCCCGCTATTGGTTATTGACCTGGGAGTGTCTCGGTCATGTCTACATGGTTTCCGAACCCGCAGGGTCTACACACTTAACGTTCGGTGACGCTAGGGTTGTTAGTGAGAAAAGTGTATAGTTACCGAAGGTTGTTCGGAGTCCCGGATGAGATCCCGGACGTGACGAGGGTCTCCGGAATGGTCCGGAGACGAAGATTGATATATAGGATGAAAGGTTTCGGAGTCCGGAAGTGTTCCGGGGAGCATCGGGAAATCGGCGGAGTACCGGAAAGCGGTTTCGGGGGTCCGGAAGCAGTTCTGGGCCTAATGGGCCACAAGGGGGAACACCACAGCCCTCAGGGGGCTGTGCGCCCCCCCTGGGCCCTCTCCTTATGCACCAAGGGGGGTGGACCCCTCTAGGGTGGCCGCACCCCCTAGCCTTGGGGGGCAAGGCACCTAGGGGGGGAAACCCTAGGGCCTGGCCCTGGCCGCCGCCCCCCCTGCCTTGGCCGCCGCCCCCCCTTGCCCTGGCCGCCGGCCCCCTAGGGGGGAAACCCTAGGGCGCCCTCACCTCTCCACCCCCCCTATATATAGTGAGGCAAAGGGAGGGCAGCAAACACAAGTTCGTGCCTCGGTGCTGCCCTCCCTCTCCCACAACATCTTCTTCTCCCGCGGTGCTTAGGCGAAGCCCTGCTGGAATTCTCCTCCACCATCACCACCACGCCGTCGTGCTGCCGGTTCTCCATCAACCTCTCCTCCACCCCTTGCTGGATCAAGAAGGAGGAGACGTCCCCGAGCCGTACGTGTGAAGAACGCGGAGGCACCGTTGCTTCGGTGCTAGGATCTTCGGCGATCTGAATCGCGGCGAGTACGACTCCATCATCCGCGTTCATAACGCTTCCGCTTAGCGATCTACAAGGGTATGTGGATCCTACTCTCCCCTCGTAGTTGCATCGGCTAGATTGATCTTGGTGAACGTAGAGAAAAATTTTTGTTTTCCATGCAACGTTCCCCAACAGTTGCTTGCTCCATTGTTCCGGAGAACAGAGTTTTCTTCATCTTGCCCATGAGGCATGGTTCGCAAGCACCAAGTGATTCCAAAAGTCCATCAGCATGGTGTTTCTTCATGCGCTTTAAACCAATATGACCTAAAGGGCAGCGCCACAAATTTGTTGCACTATCATTATCAACCTTGCACCTTTTGGCTTCAATATTATGAATATGTGTATCACTACGATCGAGATCCAACAAGAATAGACCACTCTTCAAGGGTGCATGACCATAAAAGATATTACTCATAAAAATAGAACAACAATTATTCTCTGATTTAAATGAATAACCCTCTCGCAATAAACAAGATCCAGATATAAAGTTCATGCTCAACGCTGGCACCAAATAACAATTATTTAGGTCTAAAACTAATCCCGAAGGTAGATGTAGAGGTAGCGTGCCGACAACGATCACATCGACTTTGGAACCATTTCCCATGCGCATCGTCACCTCGTCCTTAGCTAATCTTTCTTTAATCTGTAACCCCTATTTCGAGTTACAAATATTAGCAACCGCACCAGTATCAAATACCTAGGTGCTACTATGAACATTAGTAAGGTACACATCAATAACATGTATATCAAATATACCTTTGTTCACTTTGCCATCCTTCTTATCCGCCAAATACTTGGGGCAGTTCCGCTTCAAGTGTCCAGTCCCATTGCAGTAGAAGCACTCAGTTTCAGGCTTGGCTCCAGACTTGGGTTTCTTCGCGGGAGTAGCAAATGTCCTTCTATTCTTCTTGAAGTTCCCCTTCTTTCCCTTGCCCTTTTTCTTGAAACTAGTGGTCTTGTTAACCATCAACACTTGATGCTCCTTTTTGATTTCTACCTCCACAGCTTTGAGCATAGCGAAGAGCTCAGGAATTGTCTTCTGCATCCCTTGCATATTATAGTTCATCACGAAGCCTTTATAGCTTGGTGGCGGTGATTGAAGAACTCTATCAATAACACTATCTTCGTCAACTTTGCAACCAAGTTGAGTCATATGATTGTAATACCCAGACATTCTGAGTAAGTGTTCACTGATAGAACTATTCTCTTCCATCTTGCAGCTATAGAACTTATTGGAGACTTCATATCTCTCAATTTGGGCATTTGCTTGAAATATTAACTTCAACTCTTGGAACATCGCATATGCTCCATGACGTTCAAAACGTCGTTGAAGTACCGATTCTAAGCCGTAAAGCATGGCACACTGAACTATCGAGTAGTCAACAGAACGAGCTTGCCAGACGTTCATAACGTCCGGAGTTGCTCCTGCAACAGGCATGTCACCTAGCGGTGCTTCCAGGAGATAATTCTTCTCTGCAGCAATGAGGATAATCCTCAAGTTACGGACCCAGTCCGTGTAGTTTCTACCATCATCATTCAACTTAGATTTCTCTAGGAATGCATTAAAACTCAAGGGAACGGTAGCACGGGCCATTGATCTACAACAACATAGATATGCAAAAACTATCAGGACTAAGTTCATGATAAATTAAATTTCAATTAATCATATTACTAAAGAACTCCCACTTATATAGACATCCCTCTAGTCATCTAAATGATCACGTGATCCAAATCAACTAAACCATGTCCGATCATCACGTGAGATGGAGTAGTTTTCAATGGTGAACATCTTATGTTGATCGTATCTACTATATGATTCACGCTCGACCTTTCGATCTCCAGTGTTCTGAGGCCATGTTTGTACATGCTAGGCTCGTCAAGTTTAACCCGAGTATTCTGCATGTGTAAAACTGTCTTACACCCATTTTATTTGAACGTAGATCTTATCACACTCGATCATCACGTGGTGTCTCGGCATGACGAACTTTCACAACGGTGCATACTCAGGGAGAACACTTTTACCTTGAAATTTTGTAAGGGATCATCTTATAATGCTACTGCCGTACTAAGCAAAATAAGAAGCATAATAAGGTAAACATCACATGCAATCAAAATATGTGACATGATATGGCCATCATCATCTTGTGCTTTTGATCCCCATCTCCAAAGCATCGTCATGATCTCCATCGTCACCGACTAGATACCATGATCTTCAGCGTAGTGTCGTGGTCATCTCGCCAACTATTGCTACTACTACTATCGCTAACTCATAGTGATAAAGTAAAGCAATTACATGGCCTTCGCAATTCATACAATAAAGAGACAACCATAAGGCTCCTGTCGGTTGCCGATAATATTACAAAACATGATCATCTCATACAATAATGTATAACTCATCACGTCTTGACCATATCACATCACAACATGCCGTGCAAAAACAAGTTAGACGTCCTCTATTTTGTCGTTGCAAGATTTACGTGGCTGCTACGGGCTTAGCAAGAACCTTTCTTCCATACGCCTACAAAATCACAATGATTTTTTGTCAAGTGTGTTGTTTTAACCTTCACAAGGACCGGGTGTATCCACACTCAATTCAACTAAAGTGATAGAGATAGACACCCGCCGGTCACCTTTAAGTAACAAGTGCTCGTAACAGTGAAACCAGTCTCGCGTAAGCGTACGCGTAATGTTGGTTCGAGCCGCTTCATCTCACAATACCGCCGAATCAAAGTATGACATGCTAGTAAGCAGTATGACTATTATCGCCCACAACTCATTGTGTTCTACTCGTGCATATCATCTACGCATAGACCTAGATCTGATACCACTGTTGGGAACGTAGTATTTTAAAAAAATCCTATGATCACGCACGATCTATCTAGGAGAAGCATAGCAACGAGCAGGGAGAGTGTGTCTACATACCCTCGTAGACCGAAAGCGGAAGCGTCTAGTGACGCGGTTGATGTACTCGAACGTCTTTGCGATCCAACCGATCCAAGCACCAAATGTACGGCACCTCTGCGTTCAACACACGTTCAGCACGATGACGTCCCACGAGCTCTTGATCCAGTTGAGCGTCACGGGAGAGCTTTGTCAGTACGACGGTGTGTTGACGGTTATGATGAAGCTACAGGCGTAGGGCTTCGCCTAAGCACTGCAACAATATGACCGAGGTGTGTAACTGTGAGGAGGGGCACCGCACACGGCTAAGAATTGACTTGTGTCTCTTGGGGTGCCCCCTCCCCACGTATATGAAGGAGGGAGGGAGGAGGAGGAGCAAGCCGGCCGACCCAAGGGGTGGCGCGCACCCTAGGGGGGGCAATCCTACTACAAGTAGGATTCTCCCCCTTTCCTAGTCCTAGTAGGAGAGGGGGAAGGAAGGGGAGGAGAAGAAAAAGGAAAGGGGGGCCGGCCCCCTAGTCCAATTCGGTTTGGGATAGGGGGGCCGTGCGCCCCTAGCTGGTCGTGCCTCCTCTTCCTCCACTTGGGCCCATGTGGCCCAATAACCCCCCGGGAGGTTCCGATAACCTCCCAGTACTGCGGTATTCATTCGATAACCTCCGGAACTCATCTGGTGTCTGAATATAACCTTCCAATATATAAATCTTTATGTCTTGGACATTCCGAGACTCCTCATCATGTCTGTGATCTCATCCGGGACTCCAAACTACCTTTGGTACATCAAAACACATAAACACATAATACCGATCGTCATCGAACATTAAGCGTGCGGACCCTACGGGTTCGAGAACTATGTAGACATGACCGAGACTTATCTCCGGTAAATAACCAATAGCGGAACCTGGATGCTCATATTGGTTCCTACATATTCTAGGAAGATCTTTATCGATCAAACCGCATAACAACATACATTGTTCCCTTTGTCATCGGTTTGTTACTTGCCCGAGATTCGATCGTCTGTATCATCATACCTAGTTCAATCTCATTACCGGCAAGTCTCTTTACTCGATCCGTAATACATCATCTCGTGACTAACTCATTAGTCGTTTGCTTGCAAGGCTTATTACGATGTGTATTATCGAGAGGGCCCAGAGATACCTCTCCGACACTCGGAGTGACAAATCATATTCTTCATCCATGCCAACACCACAAACACCTTCAGAGACACATGTAGAGCATCTTCATAATCACCCAGTTACGTTGTGACATTTGATAACACACAAGGTGTTCCTCCAGTATTTGGGAGTTGCATAATCTCGTAATCATAGCAACATGTATAAGTCATGACGAAAGCAATAGCAGTAAAACAAAATGATCATAGTGCTAAGCTAATTGATTAGTCTTGTCCATCACATCATTCTCCTAATGATGTAATACCATTGATCAAATGACAACTCATGTCTATGGTTAGGAAACATAACCATCTTTGATCAATGAGCTAGTCTAGTAGAGGCATACTAGGGACTCTATGTTTCGTCTATGTATTCACACATGTACTAAGTTTCTGGTTAATACAATTTTAGCATGAGTTATAAACATTTATCATGATATAAGGAAATACAAATAACAACTTTATTATTGCCTCTAGGGCATATTTACTTCAGAAGCGGCCCGGACCGACATTACATGACCGCGTTCATGAGACTGGTTCTACTGACGTGCTTTGCACACAAGTGGCTGGCGGGTGTCTGTTTCTCCAACTTTAGTTGAATCGAGTTTGACTACGGCCAGTCCTTGTTGAAGGTTAAAACATCACACTTGACGAAAATTCATTGTGGTTTTGATGCGTATATAAGAACGGTTCTTGCTAGAAGCCCGTAGCAGCCACGTAAAACATGCAACAACAAATTATAGGACGTCTAACTTGTTTTTGCGGGGCATGTTGTGATGTGATATGGTCAAGACATGATGAGTTATACATTATTGTATGAGATCATCATGTTTTGTAAATTATCGGCAACCGGCAGGAGCCTTATGTTTGTCTCTTTGTTGTATGAATTGCGAACGCCATGTAATTGCTTTACTTTATCACTATGAGTTAGTGATAGTAGTACAAGCAATAGTTGGCGAGACGACCACGACGCTACGATGAAGATCATGGTGTCAAGCCGGTGACGATGGAGATCATGACGATGCTTTGGAGATGGAGATCAAAAGCACAAAATGATGATGGTCATATCATGTCACATATTTTTATTGCATGTGATGTTTATTTTTTTTATGCATCTTATTTTGCTTAGAACGACGATAGCATTATAAGATGATCCCTTACTAAATTTCAAGGTACAAGTGTTCTCCCTGAGTATGCACCATTGCGACAGTTCGTTGTGTCGAGACACCACATGATGATCGGGTGTGATAAGCTCTACGTTCACATACAACGGGTGTAAGACAGTTTTGCACGTGCAGAATACTCGGGTTAAACTTGATGATCCTAGCATGTACAGACATGGCCTCGGAACAATGGAGACCGAACGGTCGAGCGTGAATCATATAGTAGATATGATCAACATAAGATGTTCACCATTGAGAACTACTCCATCTCACGTGATGATCGGACATGGTTTAGTTGATTACGTGATCATTTAGATGACTTGAGGGATGTCTATCTAAGTGGGAGTTCTTTAGTAATATGATTAATTGAACTTTAACTTATCATGAACTTAGTCTTGATAGTATTTGCAAAATATGTTGTACATCAATAGCTCGCGTTGTAGCTCCCCTATGTTTTTTATATGTTCCTAGAGAAAACTAAGTTGAAAGATGTTAGTAGCAATGATGCGGACTAGGTCCGTGATTTGAGGATTATCCTAATTGTTGCATAGAAGTATTATGTCCTTGATGCACCGCTAGGTGACAGACCTATTGCAGGAGCAGATGCAAATGTTATGAACGTTTGGCAAAGCTCAATATGATGTCTACTGAATAGTTTAGTGCACCATGATTTACGGCTTAGAACTAGGACTTAAAAAACGTTTTGAACGCCACGGAGCATATGAGATGTTCCAATAACTGAGTTGGTATTTCAGACTCATGCCCATGTCGAGAGGTATGAGACCTCTGACAAATACTTTGCCTACAAGATGGAGGAGAATAGCTCAGCTAGTAAGCTTGTGCTCAGAATGTCTGGGAACTACAATCACTTGAATCAAGTGGGAGTTAATCTTCCAGATAAGATAGTGATTGATAGAGTTCTCTAGTCACTATCACCAAGCTACTAGAACTTCATGATGAACTATAATATGCAAGGGATGACGAAAATGATTCTCCAGCTCTTCGCGATGCTGAAATCAACGAAGGTAGAAATGAAGAAAGAGCATCAAGTGTTGATGGTTAAACAAGACCACTAGTTTCAAGAAAAAGGGCAAGGGAAAGAAAGGGAACTTCAAGAAGAACGGCAAGCAAGTTGCCACTCCCGAGAAGAAGCCCAAAGCTAGAACCAAGCCTGAAACTGAGTGCTTCTACTTCAAAGGAAATGGTAACTGGAAGGGGAACTACCCCAAATATTTGGCGGATAAGAAGGATGGCGAAGTAAACAAAGGTATATTTGATATACATGTTATTGATGTGTATCTCACTAGTGCTCATAGTAACCCCTGGGTATTTGATACCTATTCGGTAGCTGAGATTAGTAACTCGAAATGTAAGTCACAGAATAAACAAAGACTAGTTGAGGGTGAGGTGACGATGTGTGTTGGAAGCAGTTCCAATATCGATATAATCATCATCGCACACTCCCTGTACTTTCAGGATTAGTGTTAAACCTAAATAAATGTTATTTGGTGTTTGCATTGAGCATGAACAAGATTGGATCGTGTTTATTGCAATATGATTATTCATTTAAGCAAGAGAATAATTGTTATTCTATTTACATGAGTAAAACCTTCTATGGTCATACACCCAAGGTGAATGGTTTATTGAATCTCAATCGTAGTAATACACATATTCATAATATTGAAGCCAAAAGATGCAGAGTTGATAATGATAGTGCAACATACTTGTGGCACTGCCGTTTAAGTCATATTGGTGTAAAGCGCATGAAGAAACTCCATGCTGATGGACTTTTGGAATCACTTGATTATGAATCATTTGATGCTTGCGAACCGTGCCTCATGGGCAAGATGACTAAAACTCCATTCTCCGGAACAATGGAGCAAGCCAATGACTTATTGGAAATAATACATACAGATGTGTGCGGTCCGATGAGTGTTGAGGCTCACAGCGAGTATCATTATTTTCTGACCTTCACAGATGATTTGAGCATATATGAGTATATCTTCTTGATGAAACACAAGTCTGGAACATTTGAAAAGTTCAAAGAATTTCAGAGTGAAGTAGAGAATCATCGTAACAAGAAAATAAAGTTTCTACGATCCGATCATGGAGGCGAATATTTGAGTTACGAGTTTGGTCTTCATTTAAAACAATGTGGAATAGTTTCGCAACTCACGCCACCTGGAACACCACCGTGTAATGGTGTGTCCGAACGTCATAACCGTACTTTATTGGATATGGTACGATCTATGATGTCTCTTACCGATTTACCACTATCGTTTTGGTGTTATGCATTAGAGACAGTTGCATTTATTGGATATGGTACGATCTATGATGTCTCTTACCGTATTGGAAAGTAGTTCATCACAGAAATCAATTCCAGTGATTCCTACACCAATTAGTGAGGTAGCTAATGATGATGATCATGAAACTTCAGATCAAATTGCTACTGAACCTCGTAGGTCAACTAGAGTGCGTTCCACGCCAGAGTGGTACGGTAACCCTATTCTGGAAGTCATGTTCCTCGACCATGACGAACCTATGAACTATGAGGAAGCGATGATGAGCCCAGATTCCGCAAAATGGCTTGAAGCCATGAAATCTGAGATGGGATCCATGTATGAGAACAAAGTGTGGACTTTCGTTGACTTGCCCGATGACCGGCAAGCCAAAGAGAATAAATGGATCTTCAAGAGGAAGATGGACGCTGATGGTAATGTTACTATCTACAAAGCTCGACTTGTCGCAAAATTTTTGACAAGTTCAAGGAGTTGACTACGACGAGACTTTCTCACCCGTAGTGATACTTAAGTTTGTTCGAATCATGTTAGCAACTGTCGCATTTTATGAAATATGGCAAATGGATGTCAAAACTACACTCTTTAATGGATTTCTGAAAGAAGAGTTGTATATGATGCAATCAGAAGGTTTTGTCAATCCTAAAGGTGCAAACAAAGTGTGCAAGCTCCAGCGATCCATGTATGGACTGGTGCAAGCATCTCGGAGTTGGAATATACTCTTTGATAAAGTGATCAAAGCATATGGTTTTATACAGACTTACGGTGAAGCCTGTATTTACAAGAAAGTGAGTGGGAGCACTACAACATTTCTGATAAGTATATGTGAATGACATATTGTTGATCGGAAATTATGTAGAATTTTCTAGAAAGCATAAAGGATTGTTTAAAAGGAGTTTTTTAATAAAAGACCTCGGTGAAGCTGCTTACATATTGGGCACCAAGAACTATAGAGATAGATCATGACGCTTGATAAGACTTTCGATTAGTGCATACCTTGATATGATTTTGAAGTAATTCATAATGGATCAGTCAAAGAAGGAGTTCTTGCCTGATTTGTAAGGTGTGAAGTTGAGTAAGACTCAAAGCCCGACCACGACAAAAACATATAAAGAGAATGGAAGTCATTACTTATGCCTCAGCCATAGGTTCTATTAAGTATGTCATGATGTGTACCAAACCTGTTATGTACCTTTCCATGAGTTTGGCAAGGAGGTACAATAGTGATCCAGGATTAGATCACTAGACAGCGGTCAAAGTTATCCTTAGTAATTGGAGGACTAAGGAAATGTTTCTCTATTATGGAGGTGATAAGGAGTTTGTCGTAAAGGGTTACGCCGATGCAAGCTTTGCCACTAATCCAGATGACTCTTAAGTATCAATATGGATGCGTATTGAAAGTGTAAGCAATTAGCTAGAGTAGCTCCATGCAGAGCTTCACATAGAAATTTGCAAAATACATACGGATCTGAATGTGACAGACCCGTTGACTAAACTTCTCTCACAAAGCAAAACATGATCACACCTTAAGTACTCTTTGGGTGTTAATCACATGGCGATGTGAACTAGATTATTGACTCTAGTAAACCCTTTGGGTGTTAGTCACATGGCAATGTGAACTATGGCTGTTAATCACATTACGATGTGAACTATCAGTGTTAAATCACATGGCGATGTGAACTAGATTATTGACTCTAGTGCAAGTGGGAGACTGAAGGAAATATGCCCAATAAAGTTGTTATTTTATATTTCCTTATATCATGATAAATATTTATTATTCACGCTAGAATTGTATTAATCGGAAACTTGATACATGTGTGGATACATAGACAAAACAGAGTGTTCCTAGTATGCCTCTACTAGACTAGCTCGTTAATCAAAGATGGTTGTGTTTCCTAACCATAGACATGTGTTGTCATTTGATCAACGGGATCACAACATTAGGAGAATGATGTGATGGCCAAGACCCATCTGTTAGCTTAGCATTATGATTGTTTAATTTTATTGCTATTGCTTTCTTCATGACTTATACATGTTCCTCTGACTATGAGATTATGCAACTCCCCAATACCGGAGGAACACCTTGTGTGCTATCAAACGTCACAACGTAACTGGGTGATTATAAAGATGATCTACATGTGTTTCCGAAGGTGTTTGTGGTGTTGGCATAGACTGAGAATAGGATTTGTCACTCCCAGTGTTGGAGAACTAATGAGGTAGTCACGAGATGATGTATTATAGAACAAGTAAAGAGACTTGCCGGTAACGAGATTGAACTAGGTATGATGATACCGACGATCGAATCTCGGACAAGTAACAAACTAATGACAAAGGGAACAACGTATGTTGTTATGCGGTTTGACCGATAAAGATCTCTGTAGAATATGTAGGAGCCAATATGAGCATCCAGGTTCCGCTATTGGTTATTGACCGGAGATGTGTCTCTGTCATGTATACATAGTTCTCGAACCCGTAGGGTCCGCACGCTTAACGTTCGATGATGATTTGTATTATGAGTTATGTGATTTGATGGCCGAAGTTTGTTCGGATTCCCGTATGAGATCACAGACATGACGAGGAGTCTCAAAATGGTTGAGAGGTAAAGATTCGTATATTAAAATGCTATATTCGGACATCGGAAAGGTTCCGAGTGATTCGGGTATTTTTCGGAGTACCGGGGAGTTACGGGAATTCATCGGGAGAAGTAATGGGCCTTATTGGGCCATACGGGAAGAGGAGGATGCAAGCCAAGGGGAGGTGGTGCCCCCCCCCCTTGGATCCGAATTGGACTAGGGGAAGGGGGCAGCACCCCCCTTGCCTATTCCTACTACCTCTCTCTTTCCCTTTTTCCTTCTTTCTTACTCCGAATAGGAAAGGGTTTCCTACTAGGACTTGGAAGTCCTAGTAGGACTCCCTACTCTTGGCGCGCCCTAGGAGGCTGGCCTCTCTCCCTCCCTCCTTTATATACGTGGGCAGGGGCACCCCAAAGGCACAACAGTCAATCTCTTAGCCGTGTGCGGTGCCCCCCTCCACAGTTACACACCTCGGTCATACTGTTGCAGTGCTTAGGCGAAGCCCTGTGCCGAAAACTTCATTATCACCGTCACCACGCCGTCGTGCTGATGAAACTCTCCCTCGTCCTCAACTGGATCAAGAGCTCGAGGGACGTCATCTTGCTGCATGTGTGCTGAACAGGGAGGTGCCGTACATTCGGTACTTGGATCAGTTGGATCGTGAAGACGTTCGACTACACCAACCGTGTTACTAAACGCTTCCGCTTTCAGTCTACGAGGGTACATGGACACACTCTCCCCGCTTGTTGCTATGCTTCTCCTAGATAAATCTTGTGTGATCGTAGGAATTTTTTTTGAAATACTATGTTCCCCATCAAGTTGTATGTTGATAGGACTATGTATTAGAGGGCAAGGGTGATAGCAGCTTCAGCCTAGCATAGAAATTGATGCGAACGGGATTGAAGGGGGACCAATATATCTTAATGCTATGGTTGGGTTTTACCTTAATGAACGTTAGTAGTTGCGGATGCTTGCTAATAGTTCCAATCATAAGTACATAGAATTCCAAGTAAGGGATGACATGCTAGAAGTGGCCTCTCCCACATAAAACTTGCTATCGGTCTAGTAACGTAGTCAGTTGCTTAGGGACAATTTCGCAACTCCTACCACCACTTTCCCACACTCTCTATACTAACTTTATTGCTTCTTTATCTAACCAGACCCTAGCTTTTATTTACACACTCTCTATTATCCTGCAAACCTATTCCCCAACACCTACAAAGTACGTATTGTTTCGTACTTGTTCTAGGTAAAGCGAACATTAAGCATGCGTAGAGTTGTATCGGTGGTCGATAGAACTTGAGGGAATATTTGTTCTACCTTTAGATCCTCGTTGTGTTTGACACTCTTACTTATCGAAAGAGGCTACAACTGATCCCCTACACTTGTGGGTTATCAAGACCTTTTTCTAGCGCCGTTGCTGGGGAGCAATAGTGTGGGGTGAATATTCTCGTGTGTGCTTGTTTGCTTTATCACTAAGTAGATTTTATTTGCTGTTCTAAGTTGTTCTCTATCTTTAGGTATGGATATGGAACACGAAATACCCAAAAAAATAGGTGTACTTGCTACTCATGGAGATGGTAACCTCTTAAAACCCACGATGCTCATTATGTGAAAGATATTATGCACTACTTTAATAATCCTGAGAAAACCCCATTCATTTATATAATGGGAGACACGTTGGATCAACGTGAATACTTTAGGGATTATCGCTTGACTCAAAAAGGGAAAATGTTATGGGATCAAATTCATATGTTGCATTAGTATGCTTGGAATTTATGCCAAAGATATGATTTTACTAGTTGCTCTAGGATGAAGGCTCCACACCTTCCCCTTTCATGCAAATTTAATGATAATAATACCTTAGCTTCTTATGATAATAGTAGATATGATTACTATGACGTGGAACGAATAGAAAATTTTGTTGCTTTTAAGGGTACCTATGAAATTGAATCTTTGTTTGAAAAGTATGAAGCTTTTGATGATGATGTTTATAGGCCTGAAAATTTTGCTGTGTTGAAATATTGCTATGAGAATTATGAATACAATGCAGATATTGATGCATTTATTGAGAAAGTCTCTACTGTCCAAGAAGAGACTAATATTTTGCAGGAAACTATGGAAGAAGAAATTGATGACACTATGAGCTCATTGGATGAAAAAGATGAGGAGGAGAGCGAAGAACAAAAGGAGGAAGAGCGGATTAGCTACCCGTGCCCACCTTCTAATGAGAGTAACTCTTCAACTCATACATTGTTTTATTTCCCTTCATGCTTACCGAAGGATGAATGCTATGATCCCTTGGATTCGTTTGAAATATCCCTTGCCGATGAAATTGATGCTTCCTATGCTTGTGGCCAAGATGCCAATATGAATTATGCTTATGGAGATGAACTTCCTATAGTTCCTTATGTTAAGAATGAAATTGTTGCTATTGCACCCACACATGATAGTCATATTATCTTCTTGAATTCTCCCATCTACACTATATCGGAGAAGTTTGCACTTATTAAGGATTATATTGATGGGTTGCATTCTACTAGTGCACATGATGATTTTGATGAATATAATATGCATGTGCTTACTACTCCTACTTGCAATTATTATGAGAGAGAAACTACATCCCCACCTCTCTATGTTTCCGATAAGATAAAATTGCAAGAAACAGTTTATGCTATGTATCGGCCTTTACTATGTGTGCATGAATTGTTCTTTTATGACATGTTGATGCATAGGAAGAGAGTTAGACCTCGTTGTTACATGATATATGTTACTTGGTGCTCACTACTAAATCGCAAATCATTGTTAATTAAAATTGGCTTTGTTATACCTTGGGATCCGGGTGGATCCATTACTTGAGCACTTTATGCCTAGCTTAATGGCTTTAAAGAAAGCGCTGCCAGGGAGACAACTCGAAAGTTTTAGAGAGTCATTTTATTTCTATTGTGTGCTTTCATATAGTTTAAAAACAAAAAATAAAGAGAGGAACCTAAATTTTTTTCAAAAAGAAAAGTGAAAGTGAGAGAGACGAGCTTTGTTAAAGTGGGAGCCTGCCTTGAACTTTGTTCATGCCCATGGAAACTCTGTGAATCTTAATTAGAGAAACTTTTCAAAAAATAAGTATCCCCTTGTACAAATCCATTGTATTATAAAAATAATGTGCCAAGATTTACCTTTACGATGTTTAGATTGCTTGTTTGGTATGTGCCGTGAAAAAAACAGAAACTTTGGTTGTAGTGCGTGAATTTACATTTTTTTTACTGGAATGTCATAAATTTCTGATTTTTTTACAGAGTACTTCTGTGCAAATTGATTTTTACATCCTAATTTTGCAGAATTTTTTGAGGTGGAGAAGTATGACAATAATTCAAGTCTTTACAGACGGTCATGTTTTCACAGATTACTGTTATATCTTTATTATTTGCTTATGTTTGAAATCATGTAGAGCCTCCTTTGACTTGGGGCCATAGAATTGTGATAGCATACAGTGGGTAATGTTTGTTTATAACTATACAATAATGTTACTGTCACAACCCCAGTTCTGGTATGCACTAGGCTAGCTTGGTGTTTGCATCATGTTTAGTTTTCAAATGAATTTGAATTGGGGACTTGTGAAACCCTCAGAAACCCTTTTCAAAACTGACCCAAAAAAAAATTGCTCCAAAAGGGTCGAAGAAAATGTTCATGTTTCTCTCTGAAAATATTGGTCAGAGGTAAAATTCAAACCAATATTTTTAGGAGCTCATAAATATTTATTTTGGGCATTTGGAATTAATGCAATAATTATTTGCTTTGGATATATATTTATTATATATTTTATACATGTCCAAAAATTCTGATTTTATTGTGAGGGCTCTGGATTAATTCCTTAGGTCCTTGTAAAAAATGTCAGAAGAAAATAATTGATTTAGTTTAGAAACTAAATCAAAACAAAATTACAGAAATAGAAAACATAAAATAAATAAAGGGTTAGAGCTTACCTGGGCCACTTGCTGGCCTGGCACTGTGCGGCCCGGTTGGGCTGGCCCATGTGCCAGTCATCGTCCTCCTGGCGACGACAGAAGGCAGGGAGCACGCGCCCGCCGCTCTCGCGCATGGCCGCCACACCTCCTGCCTGCATGCCCTCCGCCTTGCCGCTTGGATGTTCTGGTCGTTGCCACGCACCTCCCCACACCTCTCTTGCTCTCTCTCGCCGCCTCTCCCCTCCTCTGTCTCCCTCTCTCGCTCGGACCCGAGCGCCACCGTGGCCGCCGGTCACCGCTGCCGTGGCCACAGGCTACTCCACGCCCAGCCGACGCGCCAGGAGCTCCGCCACGTCGTCTTCCACCTCTCCGTCGAGCCACGCGTCGTCGGACGCCCTGAGGAGCTGTCACCGCCGTCTTCTTCATCGCCGGCCGCCGGAGATCCCCTCCGCCGCCCTGCTCGCTCCGGCCCTCCTCCGAGATCTCCGTCTGCACCACTGCGACCGCCGTGCGCCTCTTCCTCGAACCCCGCTCTCCGTTTCGTCGTTCACACGCCGTAGCCAGGCCACCCACCGGACCCGAGTGGTCGCGCCACCGTGGTTCCTCTCCGCCATGGCCAGAGCCACCGCGGCTTGCAACCTAGCGCGTCATCGCGTTTGCCACACCGCCAGGAGGACGTAGAGCCCCTCGGCTGGCCTCCCCGTGCACCGCAGCAGCCGCCCGCCACCGGTCGTACTCCGGCCGCCACCGCGAGCTTCGCCCCGGCCAGCTTCGGCGCCCCCGCAACCTCCCGTTGGCGTAGATGGATGCGGACGAGCCTCCGCAGCCTGCAGATGGCCTCGGCCGTCCATTTGGACGCCGGGGGCCCAATCCCGACGCCCTCCGCCGCGTTTGCTGCCGCCGGCGGCTAAACGCCGGCGTGTTAGCCGCTGGTTGACCAGGGATTTGACCCCCTCGGTCAATGATAGGTGCCCCCCTCCAGTTAGTTGACCAGATTAGTTTTAATTAGTTAAGTTAGTTAATTAGTGGAGTCACTGACCAGTGGACCCCACTGTCAGGTTTGACTCTGGTCAGCCTGGTTGACCTGCTGACGTCATGCCTTGGTCATGCTGAGGCATTAATCCATTTCTGGGATTTAAATAAATCTTAAATGATTTATTTATTTTGGAAATTGGTTTAAACTTCAAAAAATCACAGAAATTCAACCGTAGCTCAGATTGAAATAATTTATATATGAAAAATTATCAGAAAAATTCAATCTATCCATCTGTACCATTTTCATGCATGAAAAATGAAGTTATACCTACTGAATATATGAAAACACACAAATGGCATTTAAAATGCTTAATTTGGAGTTGGTTCAAATGGACTTCAACCAAATAAATGCTAGTTGCATTAACTCAAACAACATCATATCTTCATGCCTTATTCATGCATAATATTGTTGCATATGTTTGTGTTTGATTGTTGGCACCATCCTTCTCGATAGGTCCTACTCCGGAGACCGTTCCAGAGTACCTGTCAGAGGAGCAGTGCCCCCCTGTTGATCTATCAGGCAAGCAAAACCCCTTTGTTCATTCCGATACAATCCCACTCTCTCGCTCCTGCTCTCTGTTATTGCATTAGGACAACAACAATTCAACTGCTACTTTATGCTGCGGTAGTTGAACCCATTCCTCTGCATGACCTGTCATTGCCACAGTAAATAGTTGAAACCCACTAGCATGTGTAGGAGTTGATTGAAGCCATGTTGTGTTCTTACCATGCCTTGCTTGCTATTGCTTAGAGTGTGTCAGGTCTGATTCATTTGGAATGGATTGGAGTGTAGTGATATGTTCTGATGCTGAGAGTTAAGTGTGTGAACACGTTTTGGTAAAGGTAGCGGTGAGAGGCCATGTAGGAGTACATGGTGGGTTGTCTCACTGGAACCGTCCTTAAGCACTGAGTTCTGTGTATGTTGTCCAATGACTAGCTACTGCCACACATTGGAATGCTTAAGTGCCCCTCTCGACTTATTAATCAACTTGGTCTCTGTCCAGGAGTCGCAACTAGTTTCTGGTGTTTGTAGTTAGTGTTATTTCTCTACCAAGTGGCACCCGGCAGGGTGGGCTTGGGACAGACTAGGCACACGTGGCCCGGTGTACCGAATGGCACCCGGATGGTGGGCTCAGGAACCCTGTACACATCGTTTGTGGTCGTGATGGAAACCTCGGCCGGACTCCCTTGCGGATGGAACCCGAATAGGCGATAAACCTGGACTAGAGTCTTGTGTGGTTAGTCAGGTCGTGGCCGACACCCTCGCCAGGCTTCCGCTTGAAGTTTGCCGAGATACACGACGTGTACATGGCGGTAAGTGGTGAGAGCGTGTGTGAAGAAGTACACCCCTGCAGGGTTTTTCATGATCTATTCAAATAGCCGGGTCCACGGTTATGGACTTCTTGGATGCTTACGTGGTACATAGACAACTGGAAGTGGATACTCTAAAATACTCAAGACAAGTGTGAGTGCTATGGATGGCCTTCTCGTAGGGAGACGGGGATGAATCCATAGTGGTGTATTGAGTGGTGATTTGTGGACTCGTGTGCGCCACCTCAAAGAGTTACCAGGAGTCGTAGTACAGGATAGCCACTGAGTCAAAGCTGGCTTGCTGCAGCTAAACCCCACTTTGCCTTCTTGATACAAGTGCATGTATGATAGGATCTGATGTAAGTCTTGCTGAGTACCTTTGTACTCATGTTTGCATAATTTATGTTTTGCAGATGAGACTTCTGTCTCGCTAGTAGTTCCGCTTGGACTTCGACAAGTAGCTTGTTACCTCAGCTACGATCTTGGACGAGTGCTGTAGATAGTCAGGCTCTTCAGCCTTTTCCGTTTGTAGTTGTCTGTACTCAGACATGTTATGCTTCCGCTTGTTGCTTGTATGCTCTGAATGTTGGGTCGTGAGACCCATGTTTGTAATATCTGGCTCCTTGGAGCCTAATGAATAAATACTTTGTTTCATAGAGTCTTGTTGTGATGCCATGTTGTATTTGCACATATCGAGCATATTGTGTGTATGATATTGGACTGCTTGGTATGTGTGGGATCCGACAACCTAGTTGTTTCCTATTGGTATCCTCTCTTATGGGGAAATGTCTCCTAGTGCTTCCACTGAGCCTTGGTAGCTTGTTACTGCTCCAGAACACTTAGGCTGGCCGACATGTGTCCTTCTTCGTTCCTGTGTGTGTCCCTTGGGGGAAATGTCACGCGTTGCTCCTTTAAGTCCTTGTAGCTTGCTACGACTTGGGTTCATACGTTGATGACCGACACATTCGTTGCTGGGTCATGTATGTCTGTCCCTGTAAGTTAGCGCCACCTTGGGATTATAACAAGTCATGTCGGCCCGGGTTCGCTGTCATATGGATGCTAGCGACACTATCATATACGTGAGCCAAAATGCGCAAACGGTCCCGGGCCAGGTAAGGTGGCACCCGTGGGGATACCGTGCGTGAGGCCGCAAAGTGATATGGTGTGTTACATGCTAGACCGGTGTGACTTAGGATCGGGGTCCTGACAGTTACGACAGGAGATGGTGGGATTTGATGTTATATGTACTAACCCCTCTAATAAAAAGTTCAGTTAAGTTTTGTGTGGATGAAGGGTTCAAAGATCGAGGAGGTATTGATATGAGAAGAATGAGGAGATGTAAGCGCTCAAGCTTGGGGATGCCTGAGGCACCCCAAGTAAATATTCAAGGAGACTCAAGCGCCTAAACTTGGGGATGCCCCGAAAGGCATCCCATCTTTATTCGACAATTATCAGTATGTTTTGGTTTTTGTTTTGTTCACATGATATGTGTAAATTCTTGGAGCGTTGTGTGCCTTTTATTTTTCTTTTAAGAATGCACCATGCTAGTATGAGATAGTCCTTGGTTGATTTATTGAATGCTCTTTGCACTTGACTTATATCTTTTGAGCATGGTTTTATAGAATGCTTCATGTGCTTCACTTATATCATTTGAAGTTTGGATTGTCTGTTTCTCCTCACATAGAAAATCGTCATTTGTAGAATGCTCTTTTGCTTCACTTATATTTGTTAGAGCGTGGGCATATATTTTGTAGAAAGAATTAAACTCTCAGGCTTCACTTATATCTATTTAGAGAGTTAACAGGAATTGGTCATTCACATGGTTAGTCATAAAATCCTACATACAACTTGTAGATCGCTGAATATGATATGTTTGAATCCTCGCAATAGTTTCGCGATATAGAGATGCTAATATGTGGGAGGTACAAGTGAATGATTGTGGTTTAGTAAGAATATTGGAGTTAAGGTTTGTAATTCCCGAAGCATGCATGTATGGTCTCCCATTATGCTAAGAAGTTGGAGCACAATTTATCCTTGATTGTCTATATTTGCGTGAAGGTCGAGGGAGCACAATGGTTAACTCCTACCAACCTCCTCCCTAGGAGCATGCATAGTAGTACTTTGCTTCGAGGGCTAATAAACTTTTGCAATAAGTATGTGAGTTCTTTATGACTAATGTGAGTCCATGGATTATACGCACTCTCACCCTTCCATCATTACTAGCCTCTTCAGTACAATGCATTGCCCTTTCTCACCTCGAGAGTTGGTGCAAACTTCGTCGATGCATCCAAAACCCTATGATATGATACGCTCTATCACACATAAGCCTCATTATATCTTCCTCAAAACATGCACCATACCTACCTATTATGGCATTTCCATAGCCACTCCGAGATATATTGCCATGCAACTTCCATCGTCATCATATACATGACTTGAGCGTTCATTGTCATATTGTTTTGCATGATCTTAAGATAGCTAGCATGATATTGCACATCCTGGTACACTGATAGAGGCATTCATATAGTCATCATGTATTTAGTTTTATCAAGTTGTAAGTAAATAAAAGTGTGATGATCATAATTATTAGAGCATTGCCCCTTGTGAGGAAAAATAGAGGCCAAAAGAGTCTCAAAAAAAGGGAAAGAGTCTCCAAAAGGGGAGTCTCTAAAAAAGAGAAAACAAAAAAATATGAGAGAAAAGGAGAGAAGGGGCAATGTTACTATCCTTTTCCACACTTGTGCTTCAGTGTAGCACCATGTTCTTCATATAGAGAGTCTCCTATATTGTCACTTTCATATACTAGTGGGAAGTTTTCATTATAGAACTTGGCTTGTATATTTCGATGATGGACTTCCTCAAATGCCTAAGGTCTTCATGAGAATGCAAGTTGGATGCACAACCACTTAGTTTTCTTTTGAGCTTTCATACACTTATAGCTCTTAGTGCATCCGTTGCATGGCAATCCCTACTCCTCGCATTGATATCGAATGATGGGCATCTCCATAGCCTGTTGATCCGCCTAGTTGTGCGAGACTTTCTTCTTTTTATCTTCTCCACATAAACCTCTACCACTGCATTCTATTCCACCCATAGTGTTATATCCATGGCTCGCGCTCATGTATTACGTGATAGTTGAAAGACCTCAAGCGCGTTAAAAATTATGAACCAATTGCTTGGCTGACATCGAGGTAGTACATGATTTATATTTTGTGTAAAGAAGATGGAGCGTGACAAGGTTATATGATTTTGTAGGGATAACGTTCTTTAGAATTGATATTTTGAAAGACATGATTGTTTGTTGGGATGCCCGAGTATTAAATTCTTTTATGACAAATGATAGACTATTGCTTTGAATCACTCGTTTCTTAATATTCATGCCATGATTAGATTATGTGATCAAGATTATGCTAAGTAGCATTCCACATAAAAAATTATCTTTTTTATCATTTACCAAATTGAGGACGAGCAGGAATTAATCTTGGGGATGCTACTACGTATTCGTCGTATCTATAATTTTTTAATTGTTTCATGCCAATATTCTACAACTTTCATATACTTTTGGCAACTTTTTATACTATTTTTGGGACTAACATCTTGATCCAATGCCCAGTGCCAGTTCCTATTTGTTGCATGCTTTTTGTTTCGTAGAATATCCATATCAAACGGAGTACAAACGCAATAAAAACTTACGAAGATTTTATTTAGAATATATGTGATTTTTGGGAAAAAGAATCAACGTGAGACGATGCCCGAGGCGGCGGCAAGGAAGTGGGGCACGCCCAAGGGAGCGTCATGGGCCCTTGTGGCCACCCCGTAAGGAGGTTGGTGCCCTTCTTCAGCCGCAAGAAAGCAAATATCCGGATAAAAATCATGTTAAAATTTCAGCCCAATCAAAGTTACGGATCTCCGAGAATTTAAGAAATGGTGAAAGGCCAGAAACAGGGGTCGCGAAACAGAAGAGAAACAAAGAGACATATCCAATCTTGGAGGGGCTCTCGCCCCTCCGCCGCCATGGAGGCCATGGACCATAGGGGAAACCCTCCTCCCATCTAGGGTGGAGGTCAAGGAAGAAGAAGAAGGAGGGGGCTCTCCCCCTCTCTCCCAGTGGCACCGGAACGCGGCCGGGACCATCATCGTGTGACAACGATCAACACCAACACCTCCGTCATCTTCACCAACATTGGCACCACCTTCCCCCATCTATCTACAGCAGTCCACTCTCCCGCAACCCGTTGTACCCTCTACTTGAACATGGTGCTTTATGCTTCATATTATTATCCAATGATGTTGCCATCCTATGATGTTTGAGTAGATTTTTGTTGTCCTATCGTTGATTGGTGAATTGATATGATTGGTTTAATTTGCTTGTGGTTATGTTGTTGTCCTTTGGTGGCCATCATATGAGTGCGCGTGTGGATCACATCATAGGGTTAGTTGTATGTTGATAGGACTATGTATTGGAGGGCAAGGGTGATAGCAGCTTCAACCTAGCATAGAAATTGATGCATACGGGATTAAAGAGGACCAATATATCTTAATGCTATGGTTGGGTTTTACCTTAATGAACGTTAGTAGTTGTGGATGCTTGCTAATAGTTCCAATCATAAGTGCATAGAATTCCAAGTAAGGGATGACATGCTAGCAGTTGCCTCTCCCACATAAAACTTGCTATCGGTCTAGTAATGTAGTCAATTGCTTAGGGACAATTCCGCAACTCCTACCACCACTTTTCCACTCGCTATACTAACTTTATTGCTTCTTTATCTAAACATCCCTTAGCTTTTATTTACGCACTCTTTATTATCCTGCAAACCAATTCTCCAACACCTACAAAGTACTTCTAGTTTCGTACTTGTTCTAGGTAAAGCGAACATTAAGCGTGTGTAGAGTTGTATCGGTGGTCGATAGAACTTGAGGGAATATATGTTCTAGCTTTATCTTCTCGTTGGGTTCGACACTCTTACTTATCGAAAGACGCTATGCTACTTCTCGATCTTGCGTTGTATTCCCTCGAAGAGGTAAGGGTGATGCAGCACAGTAGCGTAAGTATTTCCCTCAGTTTTTGAGAACCAAGGTATCAATCCAGTAGGATACCACGCGCGAGTCCCTCGCACATGCACAAACAAATAAGAACCTCGCAGCCAACGCGATAAAAGGGGTTGTCAATCCCTTCTCGGCCACTTACAAGAGTGAGATCTGATAGATATGATCAGATAATATTTTTGGTATTATTGGTATAGATTGAAAGTAAAGATTGCAAAACAAGGTAAAGTAAATAGTAGATGGAAGATTAATATGATGAAGATAGACCCGGGGGCCATAGGTTTCACTAGTGACTTCTCTCATGATAGCAGAATTCTACGGTGGGTGAACAAATTACTATCGAGCAACTGATAGAAAAGCACATAGTTATGACAATATCTATGCATGATCATTGTATATAGGCATCACGTCCGTGATAGGTAGACCGAAACGATTCTACATCTACTACTATTACTCCACACATCGACCGCTATCCAGCATGCATCTAGAGTATTAAGTTCATAAGAAGAGAGTAACGCCTTAAGCAAGATGACATGATGTAGAGGAATAAACTCATGCAATATGATATAAACCCCATCTTTTTATCCTCGATGGCAACAATACAATACGTGCCTTGCTGCCCCTGTTGTCACTGGGAAAGGACACCGCAAGATTGAACCCAAAGCCAAGCACTTCTCCCATTGCAAGAACTATAGATCTAGTAGGCCAAACCAAACCAATAATTCGAAGAGACTTGCAAGGATATTATAATCATACATAAAAGATTTCAGAGAAGAATCCAATATTGTTCATATATAATCTTGATCATAAACCCACAATTCATCGGATCTCGACAAACACACCGCAAAAAGATTACATCAAATAGATCTCCTCGAAGATCGAGGAGAACTTTGAATTGAGATCCAAAGAGAGAGAAGAAGCCATCTAGCTAATGACTATGGACCCAAACGTCTATGATAAACTACCCACAACTCATCGGAGAGGCTATGGTGTTGATGTAGAAGCCCTCCTTGATCGATCCCCCTCCGATGGAGCTCCGAAACAGGCCCCAAGATGGCATCTCATGGGTACAGAAGGTTGCGGCGGTGGAATTACGGTTTCGTCCGTCTCCTCGATATTTTCAGGGTATGAGAGTATATATAGGCTGAAGAGGCACGTCAAGGGAGCCAGAGGGGGCCCACGAGGGTGGGAGCGCGCCTACCCCCTGGGCGCGCCCTCTGCCCCCGTGGCCGCCTCTCTCGCTTCCAGGCGTGTACTCCAAGTCTTCTGTGTTGATATCATTCTAGATATAACCCCCCCGAAGGTTTCATTCCGTTTGGACTCCGTTTGATATTGCTTTTCTGCGAAACACTGAAATAGGCAAAAAAACAGCAATTTGCACTGGGCCTTGGGTTAGTAGGTTAGTCCCAAAAATAATATAAAAGTGTATAATAAAGCCCATTAAACATCCAAAACACAATATATAATAGCATGGAACAATAAAAAATTATAGATACGTTGGAGGCGTATCAAGCATCCCCAAGCTTAATTCATGCTCGTCGTCGAGTAGGTAAATGGTAAAAACATAATTTTTGATGTGGAATTGTAATGCCCAGGATGGGACTATATCTCCTACGTGTCGAGGCACGACTTAGAGATATAAGCCCATGCTGGAATGATCGCAAGTTTGGTACCTTTGCACATCTCATGTAAAAAATGGGGATGGAAAACTGAAAAGATAGTTGGCTTACACTCGCCACGTCACACAAATACATTACATGTTTCAAGCATCATTCAAATGAACATCACAGACATCTAAGGGTAAAATCCAAATGTCAAGATACCAAACATAACTTAAACCACAGGTCTAGATCGAATCCTAGTAGAAGAACCACTACTGATCATCGGGATAACGAGCATAGTAACGGCTACGCTCCTCATCGTACTCCCAGTCTAGCTCAGTGCCATCGCCTGGATAGCTCACCATCGTACCTGCATCTGGTGTGGTGAAGTAAATGTGAGCCACAGAGGACTCAACAATCCCGTTCCCGGGTAACACGACTATTTAAGCCTTGGCTGTGGAACAAGGCTGAAGAAAGAATAAGTGGTTGCAGCAGCACTAGCCTAGCTTACGTAAAAGAGAGCGAGAAGAGAAGGTGCCTCGGTCGAGAGATGATCACTAAGTGATCCTAAACTAATCAAGTCAAACATAACCCCACCGTGTTCATCTCCCGAAAACCCCTTTCGGAAAATGACAGTCACGGTACATGTGTGGTAGTGTATTGAAACATGGTGTCAAGTTTTCTACAACCGGATATTAACAAGCTCCCATCTGCCACATAACCACGGGCACGGCTTTCGAAAGTTCATAACCCTGCAGGGCTGTTCCAACTTGGCCCATGACAAGCCCACGATCCGCGGAGTCGCAACTCCAAGGTGGGAAGACCCGAGTATTCTCGGAATCCCGTGCTCAAGATACTCCGAACTAAGGTAAGGCTAATCCAGCAAATCCTCCCGGCGTGCCGACACCCTGACAATAGCCGCGCGTATCTATTCTCAGGCCACGACCGGATGGGTGAAGCTATGGGTTTATATCAATCCTCGAGTTTCCTCGTGGTGACCCCGCAGGCTCCCCGTTTCGGACCAACACTCATGTGGAGCACTGGCCCGGGGTTGTTGATTAAGAACTCGGGTTTGCAAGACCCTATGCAAGTTTTATTAGTTATTAGGCGAATAGTACCAATGTTGGGACTTGCTGGAAAAGACTTAGCACTTAGCGGTTTATCGAGGGGGTCCCATAACCCCAACCGTGTGAGGAACGCATAATCAAGGAACATAACACCGGTTTATACGGTTCCTAGCGGCATGAGTGGAACAAAACACCAAGCAAAAGGCTTAGCCTTCCACCCATTGCCAATATATAGATGATTTCATTTAAGCAGTTATATAGTGTGATATAACCCAACAAACTTCAACAAGAAGCAAGAATCTTCAATTCTTCACCTGCAACTAACAACGCTATAAGAGGGCTGAGCGAAGCCTACGTATAGCCAATCAATGGTTTGCATAGGTAGGGTGGTTAGACAGGATCATGGTTACAATAGGAGGCTGACAGGAAAACATGGGCATCGAGGCAAAACTATAGATCGAGACTTATAGCAATAGGCAAATATAGTAATGTTATCGGGGTTCGGTCATCTTGCCTGAAGAGTTGTCGATGGGATCGTAAGAAAGCTCCTCGTTCTCAAGCTCGGTGGTAACCTCGTTCTCTTACTCGTACTCAGCTTCCGGCTCTACTCAACACAAACACACAAGGCACGAAATCAACAAGATGCAATGCGCACACAAAACATGCTGGATGCATGACGGATGCACTATGGGAGCACACGGAGCATGACAAGATGCGATCAAAAAAATGCTTCAAAACATGATAACAATAGGATATTATGAATCTACATGAAAAATCACACAAGTTTCATATAGGACTTGCTCCAATCGGAGCTACGCGCTAAAAGTTACACACAAAACAATAAACATGCGAAAGCTGAAAATTACAGCAACATAGCAACTTCTGGGCAAGAAATAATTAAGCTACAGCACTCAAACATCATGACAAAGAGCATGGACACAAATTAGACATATCCTACAGCAAATAAGTTTATTGGAGCAACCCCAAAGGAGCCACGGATCAATAGCAACAAGCTATGACATATTGAACTTGACAACAAAATCCTGACAGCAGTATTTTATTGCAACTTGGGAGCAAAAGTTAAATATGCTACAGCCACTCAAATAAGCATGTGAGAGCATGAATGGATAGCCAACAATATATACTACAAGGAATCATCAAGAGTCACCCCAAAACTATCATGGATTGGCCTAGAACAAGAAGCAAACATGGCATCTGGAAATTACAGATTCCAGACTTGGTGAAATTTCACTAAGTGTTGAAACAGCAGTTTCATCATGGCATCTTTGAGAGCAAGTTCAAGTCACCTCAAAGCTAAAAATGGCAAGTGGTAAGAACCACAGTAAAGTACACATGATGGTGAATCCAAAACACCTAAGCATACATCATGGAGACAAACACAACGATAACAATGAGCTCCTCTACGAGGCATCTCGTAACGAGCTAAACAACATAACAGCCACATAGCACTTTGCAACGGAGATAAACATGGCAAGATTAATTCTATCATGCAAGCCTAGGCAATCAACATGTAGAGCATGACAAGACGAACACGTGGACATCTCATTTGCATCATTTGGATAAACATGCAAAAAGTTATCACATTGCAAAGGTGGCATGAAAACAACAACTAACAGCAGTTTTTAACACGATGCACTCTTGCAACAGATTTTTAAGCATCTAGATGATCTTAAACATGCATGGCAATATGGAATGAAATGTAGTACATGACTCCACGAACAATTTGACATATCATTCACTCAAATCGGAGCTACGCACAAAAAGTTATCATCATATGAAAATAGCATCAGACAAGCAATAATATCTCAGACTTAGTGGATTTGGGGGCAACCTCAGATCTGAAAAAAAAGGTCAATGGGCTCCTGGGCTTCGGGCGGCTCGGGCCGGATCCAGCGGATCGGGCGGCAACCGGGCCCGCAGGGGCTAACGGGCTCGCGGGCGGCGGGGCACCGGCTACCGAGCGGCTCAGCCTCGCGACCTGGGCGTGCTGCGGAGCGGCCCACCGGGGCGCCTGGCGAGGCGGGGGGGGAGAGGCCCCAGCTGGGCCTGGCCCAGGCGGATGGTGGCGTTGACTCGGCCCAGGAGGGCGCCGATCGGATCTGGACGAGGGGCTCGGCTCCCCTCGATCCAGCGGCGGTGCGACCCTCTGGCGTCCGAGCGGCAGCGCGCGGAAGCTTCGAGGAGCGGACGGCGGCTGGCTGCCGAGCCTGGGACGGCGGCTGATCGGAGGGAGATGGGTCCGGTGGGGCCCACCGAGGCGGTGGCGAGGTGGCGCGGGAGCGGTGGTGAGGAGGAGGTGGCGGCGGTGAGGAACTCCGGCGAGGCGGCGGGGGTCCTCCGTCGAGCTACTCCGGCGAGCCCCGCCGGAGTGGAGGAAGAAGCTGGAGGAAGGAGATGGGGGCTAGGGTTTCCTATATTTGGGGCAAAATTGGGGAAGGTGGACAAATATATAGGCACAAGGAGCTAGGGTTGTCCAAATGAGGTGTGGTTTTCGGCCACGCGATTAGAATTGGATGGCCTAGATGAAGGGAGTGGATTGGGCTGGTTTGGTGGGCTGTTGGAGGGGTGTCTTGGGCCTCAAAGTGGAGGCACTTTGAGCCCACGAGAATAACTGTTGGAGCACCAAACGAACTCCAAACGCGACGAGATTTGACAGGCGGGTTACACACACCAAAACAACAACACACGACAAGTCTCGCGCCAAACCGGTAATGTTACACGGCCAAACACCAAAGTAGGCCTCGGGGATGCCACGGACACATGAGGGAGCTCCGGAACGCGAAACGGACAACGAAAAGGAACGAGTGGAACCGGATGCAAACGACAACACAAATGCAATGCGATGCCCATGACTACATGATATGAATGAATGCCACACACGCACACGACAAAAGAACGAAAACCCGAAAGACGAAGAACCCGGAAAGGAATTGATGAAGCCAGAGATATTATATATTGCCCAAAAGGGAAAGTATTACATCCGGGGCATTACAAACTTTCCTCTACTACAAAAATATCTCGTCCCGAGGTCTAGGACTGGAAAAAGGAAGGGTACTCGGAACGAAGATGATCTTCTCGTTCCCACGTAGCTTCTCGGTCGGTATGGTGTGACCACTTGACTTTCAAGAATTGATGGACTTGTTGCGGGTCTTGCGCTCGGTTTATTCGAGAATAGCAACTAGATGCTCTCGGTAAGACAAGTCTTGTTGAAGATCAATCTCTTCAAACGGAATCATGCGTTCAGGAGTCTTGAAGCACTTGCGGAGTTGAGACACATGAAACACATCATGAACATTGGCGAAGTTGGAAGGGAGCTCAAGTTGATAGGCTAGATCGCCTCTTTTGCCAAGGATCTTGAAAGGCCCGACGTATCTAGGAGCAAGCTTTCCTTTGATACCGAATCTTTGGGTTCCTTTCATCGGAGAAACACGGAGATAGACATGATCACCAATGTTGAAGGCCAAATCACGATGCTTGCCGTCATAGTAGCTCTTCTGACGCGACTGAGTGGCCTTGAGATTCTCACGTATGACTTTGCACATTTCTTCGGCTTCTGATATCAAGTCATTGCCAAGAAGTTGACGTTCACCTGTCTCGGACCAGTTGAGAGGGGTACGGCACTTTCTGCCATAGAGGATTTCAAACGAAGCTTTGCCTGCACTTGCTTGGAAGCTATTGTTGTAAGAGAACTCGGCAAATGGAAGGCAATCTTCCCATTTCATGCCAAAAGATATGACACATGCTCTGAGCATGTCTTATAGAATCTGATTCACTCGCTCGACTTGACCACTAGTTTGAGGGTGAAACGCAGTGCTAAACCTGATCTTAGTGCCCATGGCAGACTGAAAGGAGTCCCCGAACTTTGAAGTGAACAAACTTCCACGGTCTGAGGAGATAACTTGAGGGATGCCATGTAAGGACACAATTCTGGAAGTGTACAACTCTGCCAATTGAGCTGCATTGATTGATTCTTTGACTGGAAGGAAGTGAGCGACTTTGGTAAGCTTGTCAATCACCACGAAGATAGAATCATTCCCTCTCTTGGACTTCGGAAAGCCAGTGACGAAATCCATTTCAATGTGGTCGAACTTCCACTCGGTAATAGGAAGAGGTTGGAGAAGACCGGCTGGACGTTGATGCTCTGCCTTCACTCTTCTGCAGACATCACATTCATTCACGAATTGGGTAATCTCCCTTTTCATGCGTGTCCACCAGTAAGATTGCTTGAGGTCTTGGTACATCTTGGAACTACCAGGTTGAATGGAAAGGAGGGAATCATGTGCTTCTTCCATTATGAGCTTCCTGAGATCACCTTTGGGAACGACGAGTCTATCCTCAAAGAACAAGGTATCTCTCTCATCAACGCGATAGCACTTGTATTTAGGAGTACCCTTTGCAATACCATGTTTCACCTTCTGCACCATGGCATCACTGAGCTGGGCCTCACGGACCTGATCTTCCAAGGTAGGAGCAACTTGAAGATTTGCAAGAAAATCCTGCAGAACAACTTGGAGGTTGAGCTTCCTGAATGCTTCACAAAGCTCAGGCTGGAACGGCTTGATAAGAAGGCTGTTGCAATATGCCTTTCTGCTCAAAGCATCTGCAATCACATTCGCCTTGCTAGGAGTGTATTCGATGCTGGGATCATACTCTTGGATCATTTCAACCCAACGAGTCTGGCGGAGGTTCAGATTCGGCTGTGTGAAGATGTACTTCAAGCTCTTGTGATCGGTGAAGATGTCGACTTTTCTGCCCAACAACAGATGTCTCCACGTAATCAAAGCATGTACCACAGCTGCTAGTTCAAGATCATGTGTGGGGTAGTTCTTCTCACTTTGCTTCAGTTGACGAGAAGTGTATGCCACAATTCTCTTGTCCTGCAGAAGCACACCACCAAGTCCTTGAAGAGAATCATCACAGAATACTTCGTAGGGTTTGGACTCATCTGGAGGAGTTAGAACTGGAGCAGAGACGAGCTTTTCTTTGAGAGTTTTGAATGCCACTTCACACTCTGGGGACCAGTGGTACTTGACATTCTTCTACAGCAAGTTGGAGAGAGGCTTGGCAATCTTGGAGAAGTTCTCAACGAACCTTCTGCAATAGCTGGCAAGACCAAGAAAGCTTCGGAGTTGCTTGACGTTCTGAGGAGCTTCTCAGTTGACAATTGCTTCAACTTTCTCGGGGTTTACCGCAATACCGTCAGCAGAGATGATATGGCCCAGGTACAAAACCTTATCGAGCCAGAATTCGCACTTGGAGAACTTGGCATAGAACTTATGTTCACGGAGTCTGTCGAGAACGAGACGGAGGTGCTTTTCGTGATCTTCTTCATTCTTGGAAAATACCAAAATGTCATCTAGATACACAAGCACAAACTCGCCGATGTAGGGGTTGAAAATGTAGTGCATCATTCTCGAGAAGGTAGGAGGAGCATTGGCGAGACCAAAAGACATGACGGTATACTCATAGGAGCCGTAGCTCGTTCTGAAGGCAGTCTTGGGGATGTCTTCCTCGCGATGCGAATTAGGTGATAGCCCATTCGGAGATCGAGCTTAGAGAACACTTTAGCTCCTTTGAGCTGCTCGAACAGTTCGTTGATGTTGGGGAGCGGATACTTGTTCTTTATCGTCTTCTTGTTCAATGGCCGGTAATCGACGCAGAGGCGCTCCGTGCCATCTTTCTTCTTGACAAATAAGACACCATAGCCCCAAGGAGACGTACTAGGCCTGATGAGACCCATACGCTCCTGTTCATCAAGCTGCTTCTTCAATTCCTTCAACTCTTCTGGAGAGAGCTTGTACGGACGCCGGCATGCTGGCTCAGTACCCGGCTCGAGTTCAATGACGAATTCCACCTTACAGTGTGGAGGCATGCCTGGAAGTTCTTCAGGAAAGACGTCCTCGTATTCGTTAACCACCGGAATTTGAGATATGGCATTCATTTCGCCCTTGTCATTGAGAGAGAAAAGCCTGATTGTGTTATCCCTGGAGGCGAAGATAATCACATCATCATCAGAATGAGTAATCTTGACTTCCTTCTGTGCACAGTCAATTTGAGCATCATGCTGAGAAAGCCAGTCCATTCCGAGGATAAGATCGATGTCAGAATTGCCAAGAACCACCGGTTTAGCCAGAAAACGATAATCACCCATGCGAATAGAAACATCCGGAGCAAATATATTAGAAGTCATGCGTCTCCCCGGAGAAATGACTTGCAACTTCTGAGGCAGACTTTGGATGTGCACATTATGCTTGGATGCAAATGGTTGAGACATGAAAGAACATGAAGCACCCGAATCAAACAACACTTTAGCAGGAAAAGAGTTAACTGGAAGGTTACCCAAAATCACATCAGAAGAATTCTCCGCTTGAGTTGCATTCATCAGATTCACCCTTGCTGCCTTTGGATCATGCTTGACCATAGCGGTACCGATAGGAGGAGGAGGCGGAAGGCGCCTTGGGTTGTTGCACTTGTTGGAATAATGACCCTTCTGGCCACACTTGTAGCAAGTCACCTCAGAAAGTGGACGAGTAGGAGGAGCACTTAGTCTTGGAGCTTGGAACTGCTGCTTGGACTGCTTGTTGGAGTTGGGTGGGTGGGAGAAACCACGACCACCAGAGTTCTTGTTGTTGTAGGAGTTGTTGGAGTTGTTGTAAGGAGCTCGAATCACCTGAGGAGGAGGAAGCCAAAATTTCTGTTGTTTCGCGACCACTTGAGAAGATGAGGAGGAGTGAACGGCATCTCGAATCCTCTTTTTGGAAGCCTCCATCTTGAGCTGGGCTGCCTCTTGCTTAAGCGCCATGTTATAGAATTTGTCAAACTCATCAGGCTCGAACAAGGTGAGAGCAAGTTGAAGTTCATCTTTCAGACCTCCGCGGAACTGATAGGTCTTGCTCTTGGCATCTGGTATGTCTTGCTTAGCATAGCGGGCGAGATTTTGGAACTTGACATTATACTGGTAGACAGTCATAGAGCCCTGCTTCAGGTTGCGGAATTGCTCACGCATACCCTCGATGACACTTGTAGGAATGTGGTGAGAGCGAAAGTCCTTGCAGAAATCCTCCCAAGAGATCACACGCCCTGGCCTGGAGTCTTTGTACTGCTGCCACCAGTCAGCTGCTTGGTCCTTGAGTTGGAAGGCTGCAAACTTCACATAGTCATCTTCCCTTACGTTACTGCACTCAAAATGCTTCTTGATATTGGTTAACCAATCTTCAGCATCAAGAGGGTCGACATAGTAACTGAAAGCTTTTGGATTATTGGCCAAGAACTGGTTGAGAGTAGCATGGTGTTGTTGGTTGAAGAAATTGCCTTGGTTCCCTGGAACACCCTGATTAGCTTGATTAGCTTGCATCTGCTGCATCATCTGCATCAACATCTGGGTGTTCTGATTTGTAGTCTGCATAATCGCTCTCCAAGCCTTAGACGGAGGAGGAGGTGAAGGAGGATGATCTGGGACCTCTTCACCCTCTGGGTTAGCGTTGGGAACTCGTTTCGGAGCCATCCTGAAAGAGATGACCACGAATCAGCAATTGATTGAAAGAAGGTATAAGCTGAAACAACGGATTTAAATGCAACAAAGTCTTCACAAGAATCATTCGAACAAGAGGAACGAATGAAATTCTCAGTTTATTGATAACAACAATCTTCACGAGAAGCCACACAGGGGACAAAAGGTAAATAAGAAAAACACAAGGTACAGATGGAACAAACACAAGATAGGAGCTTCATTCTAACATCTTTGTGCTGAAAGCTTATGAACGCGTTACGAATGGGTTTTGCAATCCCCGGATCAGCATAGCCAAGGACCCTTTAAGATGCAACTCCCGATCGGAACATCGGCCATAAAACCACTTCACTCAATGTAGAACCCCAAACTCGCTAACCTGCATTCGTTGGAAGAATGCCTACGATCTACTGGATAAACCCACCTATTAATTTCCGACAGTTTCCAGTTATGCAATCAGGTGTTGGGGATACAGGGGAAGCACCGCGCAATCAACTCTAAACCTACATCCAGCTGTATCCATCCTTCAACACATAACCAGTCTTTCTCGGAAACCGTCTACCTCGGACCTTCTAAAAGCATCCACTATACCAAGCTATGGCAATACTCTCGAACTACCTCCCCAGTACTGGGTGATGTCGGGGTTATCTTGCTACTAACCGTATAGGAGAGATTTTCGATGTCGGCCGTCTTAAGTATTTAGTACTGTCGCGATATGCTTGTGACGACAATACCCCGAAGCTCAACTCCCCGGGACACTGCCACAACCCCTAATGTCAGGAGGCATCGAGAACAATATTCTCATCACAAGAACATCGAAACAATGCAACAATACTCGCGAGATTCCTAAAAAAAATTTGGTGCAATTTTTGAAAGTAGAAGAGGCAAGAGTAGTCGTCAGGAGTCCTCACCAGAATGGAAGGGGATGAGGAGCAAAGAAATCCTACTCTCCGATATAAATATAGGACTCAAAAATATTTTCAGTGTGTGCCTAGACTCGACCGTCAACGATTCGATCAATCAGTGGGGGCTTCTAGGTCGGAGAAGGCTCTGAATACCAACTTGTAATGCCCAGGATGGGACTATATCTCCTACGTGTCGAGGCACGACTTAGAGATATAAGCCCATGCTGGAATGATCACAAGTTTGGTACCTTTGCACATCTCATGTAAAAAATGGGGATGGAAAACTGAAAAGATAGTTGGCTTACACTCGCCACGTCACACAAATACATTACATGTTTCAAGCATCATTCAAATGAACATCACAGCCCATCTAAGGGTAAAATCCAAATGTCTAGATACCAAACATAACTTAAACCACAGGTCTAGATCGAATCCTAGTAGAAGAACCACTACTGATCATCGGGATAACGGATATAATAACGGCTACGCTCCTCGTCGTACTCCCAGTCTAGCTCAGTGCCATCGCCTGGATAGCTCACCATCGTACCTGCATCTGGTGTGGTGAAGTAACTGTGAGCCACAGAGGACTCATCAATCCTGTTCCCGGGTAACACGACTATTTAAGCCTTGGGTGTGGAACAAGGCTGAAGAAAGAATAAGTGGTTGCAGCAGCACTAGCCTAGCTTACGTAAAAGAGAGCGAGAAGAGAAGGTTCCTCGGTCGAGAGGTGATCACTAAGTGATCCTAAAGTAATCAAGTCAAACATAACCCCACCGTGTTCATCTCCCGAAAACCCCTTTCGGAAAATGACAGTCACGGTACACACGCTGGTAGTGTATTGAAACATGGTGTCAAGTTTTCTACAACCGGATATTAACAAGCTCCCATCTGCCACATAACCGCGGGCACGGCTTTCGAAAGTTCATAACCCTGTAGGGGTGTTCCAACTTGGCCCATGACAAGCCCACGATCCGCGGAGTCGCAACTCCATGGTGGGAAGACCCGAGTATTCTCGGAATCCCGTGCTCAAGATACTCCGAACTAAGGTAAGGCTAATCCAGCAAATCCTCCCGGCGTGCCGACACCCTGACAATAGCCGCGCGTATCTAGTCTCAGACCATGACCGGATGGGTGAAGCTACGGGTTTATATCAATCCTCGAGTTTCCTCGTGGTGACCCCGCAGGCTCCCTGTTTTGGACCAACACTCATGTGGAGCACTGGCCCGGGGTTGTTGATTAAGAACTCGGGTTTGCAAGACCCTATGCAAGTTTTATTAGTTATTAGGCGAATAGTACCAATGTTGGGACTTGCTGGAAAGACTTAGCACTTAGCGGTTTATCGAGGGGGTCCCATAACCCCAACCGTGTGAGGAACGCATAATCAAGGAACATAACACCGGTTTATACGGTTCCTAGCGGCATGAGTGGAACAAAACACCAGAAAAAAGGCTTAGCCTTCCATCCATTGCCAATATATAGATGATTTCATTTAAGCATTTATATAGTGTGATATAACCCAACAAACTTCAACAAGAAGCAAGAATCTTCAATTCTTCACCTGCAACTAACAACGCTATAAGAGGGCTGAGCGAAGCCTACGTATAGCCAATCAATGGTTTGCATAGGTAGGGTGGTTAGAGAGGATCATGGTTACAATAGGAGGCTGACAGGAAAACATGGGCATCGAGGCAAAACTATAGATCGAGACTTCTAGCAATAGGCAAAGATAGTAATGTTATCGGGGTTCGGTCATCTTGCCTGAAGAGTTGTCGATGGGATCGTAAGAAAGCTCCTCGTTCTCAAGCTCGGTGGTAACCTCGTTCTCGTACTCGTACTCAGCTTCCGGCTCTACTCAACACAAACACACAAGGCACGAAATCAACAACATGCAATGCGCACACAAAACATGTTGGATGCATGCAGATGCACTATGGGAGCACACGGAGCATGACAAGATGCGATCAAACAAAATGCTTCAAAACATGATAACAATAGGATATTATGAATCTACATGAAAAATCACACAAGTTTCATATAGGACTTGATCCAATCGGAGCTACGGGCTAAAAGTTACACACAAAACAATAAACATGCGAAAGCTGAAAATTACAGCAACATAGCAACTTCGGGGCAAGAAATAAGAAATAATTAAGCTACAGCACTCAAACATCATGACAAAGAGCATGGACACAAACTAGACATATCCTAAAGCAAATAAGTCCATTGGAGCAACCCCAAAGGAGCCACGGATCAATAGCAACAAGCTATGACATATTGAACTTGACAACAAAATCCTGACAGCAGTATTTTATTGCAACTTGGGAGCAAAAGTTAAATATGCTACAGCCACTCAAATAAGCATGTGAGAGCATGAATGGATAGCCAACAATATATACTACAAGGAATCATCAAGAGTCACCCCAAAACTATCATGGATTGGCCTAGAACAAGAAGCAAACATGGCATCTGGAAATTACAGATTCCGGACTTAGTGAAATTTCACTAAGTGTTGAAACAGCAGTTTCATCATGGCATCTTTGAGAGCAAGTTCAAGTCACCTCAAAGCTAAACATGGCAAGTGGTAAGAACCACAGTAAAGTACACATGATGGTGAATCCAAAACACCTAAGCATACATCATGGAGACAAACACAACGATAGCAATGAGCTCCTCTACGAGGCATCTCGTAACGAGCTAAACAACATAACAGCCACATAGCACTTTGCAACGGAGATAAACATGGCAAGATTAATTCTATCATGCAAGCCTAGGCAATCAACATGTAGAGCATGACAAGACGAACACATGGACATCTCATTTGCATCATTTGGATAAACATGCAAAAAGTTATCACATTGCAAAGGTGGCATGAAAACAACAACTAACAGCAGTTTTTAACACGATGCACTCTTGCAACAGATTTTTAAGCATCTAGATGATCTTAAACATGCATGGCAATATGGAATGAAATATAGTACATGACTCCACGAACAATTTGACATATCATTCACTCAAATCGGAGCTATGCACAGAAAGTTATCATCATATGAAAATAGCATCAGACAAGCAATAATATCTCAGACTTAGTGGATTTGGGGGCAACCTCAGATCTGAAAAAAAAAGGTCAATGGGTTCCTGGGCTTCGGGCGGCTCGGGCCAGATCCAGCGGATCGGGCGGCAACCGGGCCCGCAGGGGCTAACGGGCTCGCGGGCGGCGGGGCACCGGCTACCGAGCGGCGGCGGCTGAAGGAGCGGAGGCGGGCGCTGGCCTTCGATGCGCTGGCTCGGCCTCGCGACCTGGGCCGGCTACGGAGCGGCCCACCGGGGCGCCTGGCGAGGCAGGGGGGAGAGGCCCCGGCTGGGCCTGGCCCAGGCGGATGGTGGCGTTGACTCGGCCCAGGAGGGCGCCGATCGGATCTGGACGAGGGGCTCGGCTCCCCTCGATCCAGCGGCGGCGCGACCCTCTGGCGCCCGAGCGGCTGCGCGCGGAAGCTTCGAGGAGCGGGCGGCGGCTGGCTGCCGAGCCTGGGACGGTGGCTGATCGGAGGGAGATGGGTCCGGTGGGGCCCACCGGGGCGGTGGCGAGGTGGCGCGGGAGTGGTGGTGAGGAGGAGGTGGCGGCGGTGAGGAACTCCGGCGAGGCGGCGGGGGTCCTCCGGCGAGCTACTTCGGCGAGCTCCGCCGGAGTGGAGGAAGAAGCTGGAGGAAGGAGATGGGGGCTAGGGTTTCCTATATTTGGGGCAAAATTGGGGAAGATGGACAAATATATAGGCACAAGGAGCTAGGGTTGTCCAAATGAGGTGTGGTTTTCGGCCATGCGATTAGAATTGGATGGCCTAGATGAAGGGAGGGGATTGGGATGGTTTGGTGGGCTGTTGGAGGGGTGTCTTGGGCCTCAAAGTGGAGGCACTTTGAGCCTACGAGAATAACTGTTGGAGCACCAAACGAACTCCAAACGCGACGAGATTTGACAGGCGGGTTACACACACAAAAACAACAACACACGACAAGTCTCGCGCCAAACCTGTAACGTTACACGGCCAAACACCAAAGTAGGCCTCGGGGATGCCACGGACACGTGAGGGAGCTCCGGAACGCGAAACGGACAACGAAAAGGAACGAGTGGAACCGGATGCAAACGACAACACAAATGCAATGCGACGCCCATGACTACATGATATGAATGAATGCCACACACGCACACGACAAAAGAACGAATACCCGAAAGACGAAGAACCCGGAAAGGAATTGATGAAGCCAGAGATATTATATATTGCCCAAAAGGGAAAGTATTACATCCAGGGCATTACAGGAATGCTAACCAACATAATTCTCAATGTAATTTCTTTATTGTGGCATAATTGTTCGGATCCAAAAGATTCAAGATAAAAGTTTGTATTGACATAAGAATAGTAATACTTCAAGCATACTAAGAAAGCAATCATGTATTCTCAAAATAACATGGCCAAAGAAAGTTCATCCCTACAAAATCATATAGTTTGGCTATGCTCCATCTTCGTCACACAAAATACTCAAATCACGCACAACCCCGGTTTCAACCAAGCAATTGTTTCATACTTAATTTTTTTTCAAACTCTTTCAACTTTCACGCAATACATGAGCGTGAGCCATGGACATAGCACTATAGGTGGAATAGAGTGGTGGTTGTGGAGAAGATAAAAGAGGAAGATGGTCTCACATAGACTAGGCGTATCAATGGGCTATGGAGATGCCCATCAATAGATATCAATGTGAGTGAGTAGGGATTGCCATGCAACGGATGCATTAGAGCTATAAATATATGAAAGCTCAACAAAAGAAACTAAGTGGGTGTGCATCCAACTTGCTTTCTCACGAAGACCTAGGGCATTTGAGGAAGCCCATCGTTGGAATATACAAGCCAAGTTCTATAATGAAAATTCCCACTAGTATATGAAAGTGACTAAACAAGAGACTCTGTATCATGAAGACCATGGTGCTACTTTGAAGCACAAATGTGGAAAAAGATAGTAACATTGTCCCCTTTTTCTTTTCTTTTTCTTTTTCTTTTTTCCTTTTTTTGGCCTTTCTTTTTTCTCCTTGGCCTTTCTTCTTTTTTTTCTTTTTTTTCTTTGGGACAATGCTCTAATAATGATGAACATCACATTTCTATTGATTTAGAACTCGATATTACTACTCGATACTAGAACAAAGTATGACTCTATATGAATGCCTCCGGCGGTGTACCGGGATGTGCAATGAATCAAGAGTGACATGTATGAAAAATTATGCATGGTGGCCTAGCCACAAATACGATGTCAACTACATGATCATGAATGGCAATATGACAATGATGAAGCATGTCATATGAAACGGAACGGTGGAAAGTTGCATGGCAATATATCTCGGAATGGCTATGGAAATGCCATGATAGGTAGGTATGGTGGCTGTTTTGAGGAAGGTATATGGTGGGTGTATGGTACCGACGGAAGTTGCGAGGTACAAGAGAGGCTAGCAATGGTGGAAGGGTGAGAGTGGGTATAATCCATGGACTCAACATTAGTCATAAAGAACTCACATACTTAGTGAAAAAATATACAAGTCATCAAAACAAAGTACTACACGCATGCTCCTAGGGGAAGAGTTGGTAGGATTTAACCATCGCGCGATCCCGACCTCCACACAAAGGATGACACTCAATGAAATACCTCATGCTGCAAATTTTTCACACAACGGTTACCATACGTGCATGCTACGGGACTTGCAAACCTCAACACAAGTATTTCTAAAATTCACAACTACTCTACTAGCATGACTCTAATATCACCATCCTCATATCTCAAAACAATCATCAAGTATCAAACTTCTCATAATATTCAATGCACTTTATACGAAAGTTGTTACTATACCCATCTTGGATGCTTATCATATTAGGACTAGTTTTATAACCAAAGCACAATACCATGCTGTTCTAAGAGACTCTCAAAAAGATGTAAGTGAAGCATGAGAGATCAATAATTTCTACAAAATAAAACCACCATCGTGCTCTAAAATATATAAGTGAAGCACTAGAGCAAAACTATCTAGCTCAAAAGATATGAGTGAAGCACATAGAGTATTCTAATAAATTCCGAATCATGTGTATCTCTCTCAAAAGGTGTGTCCAGCAAGGATGATTGTGGTAAACTAAAAAGCAAAGACTCAAATCATACATGACGCTCCAAGAAAAACACATATCATGTGGTGAATAAAAATATAGTCTCAAGTAAAGTTACCGTTAGATGAAGACGAAAGAGAGGATGCCTTCCCGGGGCATACCCAAGCTTAGGCTTTTGGTTGTCCTTAAATTTTACCTTTGGGTGCCTTGGGCATCCCCAAGCTCATGCTCTTGCCACTCTTTGTTCCATGGTCCATCAAATTCATACTCAAAACTTGAAAACTTCACAACACAAAACTTAGCCAAAAAATCTCATGAGCTTTGTTAGTATAAGAAAACCAACCACCACTCAAAGGTACTGTAATGAACTCATTCTTTGTTTATATTGGTGTTAAAACTACTGTATTCCAACATCTCTATGATTCATACCCCCCGATACTACTCATAGATTCATCAAAATAAGCAAACAACACACGAAAAACGGAATTTGTCAAAAACAGAACAGTCTGTAGCAATCTGTAACTTTAGAATACTTCTGTAACTCTAAAAAAATGAAATAAATTGGTGGACGTGAGGAATTTGTCTATTAATCATCTACAAAAATAATCAACTAAAAAGCACTCTCCAGTAAAAAATGGTAGCTAAGCTCGTGAGCGCTAAAGTTTCTGTTTTTTTTACAGCATGATCACATAAACTTCACACAAATCTTCCCAAAGGTTCTACTTGGCACAAACACTAATTAAAACACAAAACCACATCTAAACAGAAGCTATATGCTTTATTTATTCCTAAATAGAAGCAAAAACAAAGAAAATAAAATTGGGTTGCCTCCCAACAAGCGTTATCGTTTAACGCCCTTAGCTAGGCACGATACAATAATAGATCTAGGTATTGCCATCTTTGGTAGGCAATTCTTCAATTGAACACTTATAATTCTTAGGAGTTTCTTTCTTCCTATTAATGATAAAACTTCTAGGCAAGAAATCAAGAAATTCGTTTGTAGCAAAAGGGTCCCTTATGATAGAGAGAAAATTGAGGTGAACACTTACCGATTTAAGATCTGCGGTCTCCTTACTAGAGGTTTCACCTTTATTCTTAGGAACATACATAGATTTGGCCATTTTAGTAGTAGAGGGGTTCGAAGTATTTCTCACAGCAGAAAAAGCAGACCCTACACTAGTAATAATATCCTCAAGTTTATCAATTCTAGTGGAATCTTGATCTATTTTCTCTTTAACTATGGGTTCTTTTTTCTTTAAAGTTTTTCAGAATAACTCCTACCTTAGATCTATACTGGGTAATTTAGTTATGGATCTTTTTATCTAAACTCTCAACCAAATCTACATTGGCAAATTTATTTTCAATAATTTCAAGACTTTGCATAACATGTTCTAAAGTCAAAACAGTTCCATTAACCAGAAGAGGTGGTAGGCCAAACAATTCTGTCATAGCATTATAAGAATCAAAAGTATGGGTACCCAAGAAATTCCCTCCGGTAATGGTATCAAGAATATATCTATTCCAAGGAGTAATGTCAACATAAAAATTGCGAAGAAGGACGGAAGTGGAAAGCTTCCTAGTAGATCTATTTTGAGCATTACAAATTCTATACCAAGCATCTTTCAAGTTTTCTACTTGCTTTTGTTTGAAGTGAAGAACTTCAAACACGAGAGACGAAGGAGCAGATAAGGGAATAGCCATGACGGCAAGGCAAACGATAAAGCACACAAAAAAGAAGGGCAAATAAAACGGCAAGGGTGAAGTGGGGGAGAGGAAAACGAGAGGCAAATAATGTAATGTGAGGGATAAGGGTTTGTGATAGGTGCTTGGTATATGACTTTCGTGTAGTTCCTGTTTGTTGCATGTTTTTTGTTTCATAGAATATCCATATCAAACGGAGTACAAACGCAATAAAAACTTACGAAGATTTTATTTAGAATATATGTGATTTTTGGGAAAAGAATCAACGTCACACGATGCCCGAGGCGGCGACAAGGCAATGGGGCATGCCCAAGGGAGCGTTGTGGGCCCTTATGGCCACCCCATAAGGCGGTTAGTGCCCTTCTTCAGCCACAAGAAAGCTAATATCCGGATAAAAATCATGTTAAATTACAGACCAATCAGAGTTACGGATCTTCGAGAATTTAAGAAATGGTGAAAGGCCAGAAACAGGGGTCGCGAAACAGAAGAGAAACAAAGAGATAGATCGAATCTTGGAGGGGCTCTCGCCCCTCCGCCGCCATGGAGGCCATGGACCAGAGGGGAAACCCTCCTCCCATCTATGGTGGAGGTCAAGGAAGAAGAAGAAGGAGGGGCTCTCTCCCCTCTCTCCCAGTGGCACCGGAACGCGGCCGGAACCATCATCGTGTGACAACCATCTACACCAACACCTCCATCATCTTCACCAACCTCGGCATCACCTTCCCCCATCTATCTACAGCAGTCCACTCTCCCGCAACCCGTTGTACCCTCTACTTGAATGTGGTGCTTTATGCTTCATATTATTATCCAATGATGTGTTGCCATCCTATGACGTTTGAGTAGATTTTTGTTGTCCTATCGGTGATTGGTGAATTTATATGATTGGTTTAATTTGCTTGTGGTTATGTTGTCGTCCTTTGATGCCCATCATATGAGCGCGTGTGTGGATCACATCATAGGGTTAGTTGTATGTTGATAGGACTATGTATTGGAGGGCAAGGGTGATAGCAGCTTCAACCTAGCATAGAAATTGATGCATACAGGATTAAAGGGGACCAATATATCTTAATGCTATGGTTGGGTTTTACCTTAATGAAGGTTAGTAGTTGTGGTTCCAATCATAAGTGCATATAATTCCAAGTAAGGGATGACATGCTAGAAGTGGCCTCTCCCACATAAAACTTGCTATCGGTCTAGTAATGTAGTCAATTGCTTAGGGACAATTTCGCAACTCCTACCACCACTTTTCCACTCGCTATACTAACTTTATTGCTTCTTTATCTAAACAACCCTTAGCTTTTATTTATGCACTCTTTATTATCCTGCAAACCTAGTCTCCAACACCTACAAAGTACTTCTAGTTTCATACTTGTTCTAGGTAAAGCGAACGTTAAGAGTGAGTAGAGTTGTATCGGTGGTCGATAGAACTTGATGGAATATTTGTTCTACCTTTAGCTTCTTGTTGGGTTCGACACTCTTACTTATCGAAAGAGGCTATGCTACTTCTCGAGCTTGCATTGTATTCCCTCGAAGAGGAAAGGGTGATGCAGCACAGTAGCGTAAGTATATCCCTCAGTTTTTGAGAACCAAGGTATCAATCCAGTAGGAGACCACGCGTGATTCCCTCGCACCTGCACAAACAAATAAGAACCTCGCAGCCAACGCGATAAAAGGGGTTGTCAATCCCTTCTCGGTCACTTACGAGAGTGAGATCTGATAGATATGATAAGATAATATTTTTGGTATTTTTGGTACAGATTGAAAGTAAAGATTGCAAAACTAGGTAAAGTAAATAGTAGATGGAAGATTAATATGATGAAGATAGACCCGGGGGCCATATGTTTCACTAGTGCCTTCTCTCATGATAGCAGAATTCTACGGTGGGTGACAAATTACTATCGAGCAATTGATAGAAAAGTGCATAGTTATGAGAATATCTAGGCATGATCATTGTATATAGGCATCACGTCCGTGACAAGTAGACCGGAACGATTCTGCATCGACTACTATTACTCCACACATCGACCGCCATCCAGCATGCATCTAGAGTATTAAGTTCATCAGAACAGAGTAACGCCTTAAGCAAGATGACATGATGTAGATGGATAAACTAATGCAATATGATATAAACCCCATCTTTTTATCCTCGATGGCAACAATACAATACGTGCCTTGCTGCCCCTCTTGTCACTGGGAAAGGACACCGCAAGATTGAACCCAAAGCCAAGCACTTCTCCCATTGCAAGAACTATAGATCTAGTAGGCCAAACCAAACCAATAATTCGAAGAGACTTGCAAGGATATTATAATCATACATAAAAGATTTCAGAAAAGAATCCAATATTGTTCATAGATAATCTTGATCATAAACTTACAATTCATCGGATCTCGACAAACACATCGCAAAAAGATACATCAGATAGATCTCCTCGAAGATCGAGGAGAACTTTGTATTGAGATCCAAAGAGAGAGAAGAAGCCATCTAGCTAATAACTATGGACCCGAAGGTCTGTGGTAAACTACGCACAACTCATCTTAGAGGCTATGGTGTTGATGTAGAAGCCCTCCGTGATCGATCCCCCTCCGGTGGAGCTCCGGAACAGGCCCCAAGATGGGATCTCACGGGTACAGAAGGTTGCAGCGGTGGAATTAAGGTTTCGTCCGTCTCCTCGATGTTTTCAGGGTATGAGAGTATATATAGGCTGAAGAGGCACGTCAGGGGAGCCAGAGGGGGCCCACAAGGGTGGGGGCGCACCTACCCCCCTGGGCGTGCCCCTGCCCTCGTGGCTGCCTCTCTCGCTTCCAGACGTGTACTCGAAGTCATCTTTGTTGATATCGTTCCAAAAATAACTCTCCCAAAGGTTTCATTCCGTTTGGACTCCGTTTGATATTCCTTTTCTGCGAAACACAAAAATAGGCAAAAAAGGGCAATTTGCACTAGGCCTTGGTTTAGTAGGTTAGTCCCAAAAATAATATAAAAGTGTATAATAAAGCCCATTAAACATCCAAAACAGAATATATAATAGCATGGAACAATCAAAAATTATAGATACGTTGGAGACGTATGAGGCTACAACTGATCCCCTACACTTGTGGGTTATCAGCTATGTCCATGGCTCATGCTCATGTATTGCGTGAAGAGTTGAACTTTTTTGAGAATGTAAAAGTATGAATACAATTGCTCTGGCACCGGGGTAGTGCTTGATTTATACTTTGTGCTGAGAAGAGGGAGCACAACAAGACTATATGATTTTGTAGGGATAAATTTCTTTAGCCATGTTAGTTTTGAAGTTTCTTGATTTTGCTTTCTAGTATGCTTGAAGTATTATTGTTTTTATGTCAATAAGATTTTGGTTTGAATCTTATGGATTTGAACATTCATGCCATTATAAGAAAGATTACATTATAGTATCAAGAAAATGCATTGTTTGAACCATTACATGTGAATTGATTGCCACTTTATCAAGATGGGTTTCATCATAAAGAGTTGTTGTTATGATGCTAGGAAAAGTGATTAAAATTATCATTGATAAAACTTATACACTATGCTAGCATTCACACTTCATAAATTATTTCTTTTATCATTTACCTACTCGAGGACGAGCAGGAATTAAGCTTGGGGATGTTGATACGTCTCCAATGTATCTATAATTTATGAAGTATTCATGCCATGTTTACAACAAATTTATATGGTTTTGGTATGTTTTTGTCAGAACTAACCCAGACTAAGCTGTTTTCAGCAGAACTACCGTGGTGTCTTTTTTCTGCAGAAATAAAAGTTCTTGGAATGGGCTGAAAATTTAGTGATTTTTTATGGACCAAAAGAGACCCCGGAGCACCGGAGCCAGGCCAGGAAGTGGACGAGGAGTCCCCAAGCCTAGGGGCGTGCCCTACCCCCTAGGGCGCCCGCCCCTACGGCTTGTGGGCCCCTGGAGCACGGCCTTGACGTGAGACCGATGCCAAAAATTCCTATAAATACCAAAAACCCCAGAAAGAACCCTAGATTGGAAGTTCTGCCGCTGCAAATCTCTGTAGCCACGAAAAACCTCTCGGGAGCCACCATGATGAGGAGGGAGTAGTCCACCCTCGGGGCTGATGGTATGTACCAATAGCTATGTGTTTGATCTCTCTCCCTCGTGTTCTTGATTTGGCATGGTCTTGATGTACCGCGAGATTTGTTATTATAGTTGGATCTTATGGTGTTCTTCCCTCTCTACCTTGTGATGAATTGAATCTTTTACTTTGAGGTTTTTTTATGTCGGATTGAATCTTTGGATGTGAGAGCACTTGATGTATGTCTATTTATCCACTTGATGTATGTTTTGGTTATCAACTTGCGGATTCCCGTGGTGACATTGGGGTAATCTATGCATAGGGGTTGTTACGCGTTTTCATGTTCCTTTCTGTGATAGAAATCTTTGGGTACTCTTGGAGTTCTTTGTGTTGGATTGAATATTATGAATGTAAAATTGTGTGATGCATATCGTCTAATTGACCCACAGATACTTGTGGTGACAGTGGAGTATCTAGGTGACATTAGGGTTGATTGATGTGTGTCATGTGGTGTTATTTTAGTATGAACTCTAGGGTTGTTTGTGACACTTATAGGAATAGCCCAATAGATCGATCAGAAAGAATAACTTTGAGGTGGTTTCTTACCCTACAAGCAATTTCATCTTATGTTCTCCGCGACAGGAACTTTGGAGTGATTCTTTGTTGCATGTTGAGGGATTGTTATATGATCCAATTATGTTAACATTGTTGAGAGATTTTGCGCTAGTGAAAGTATGAACCCTAGGCCTTATTTTCAAGCATTGCAATACCATTTTTGCTCACTTTTTTACTACTTACCTCGTTGTTTTTATATTTTTATATTACAAAAACCTATATCTACTATCTATATTACCCTTGTATCACCATCTCTTCGCCGAACTAGTGCACACATACAATTTACCATTGTATTAGGTGTGTTGGTGTGACGCCCAGATGATTAAGCTACAGTAATCCCCTGCTAATGATGCCACGTCACCACGATTACTGTTGCTAATCTCGCGTTAGTTTGGAACCGATTCAAATTCAAATTAAAAATCAAGCAAACAATACAAGTTTTCAAATATTAAAACTAAAAAGTTCAGAGTGAACCAAATAATGCATAACAAATTATGGTGAAGAAACCACACTTTTATAAAATATTTAAATACTCTAAAATGAATAAAACAATAGCGAAAACTATTATTTAAATGCTTTTAAATGATAAACAAATATTAAACTAGTTTGTTTAGTCACCAAACTTTTTGTGGGAGTGGCCTATATTGTTATGCTAATTTAGGAGCAAGGGTTAACTTTTTGTAAAACTATTTTTGTAATTAAAATAAAGAAAACAGGAAATAAAACAAAACTAAAGTAGAAAAAGGAAACACCCCCCCCCCCACGCTGGACCAACCGGCCCAGCTAGCCAACCGGCCGGCTCAGTCGGCCCCCTCGCTGGCCTACAACTACAAGGCCACATCATGACCTAACCCCAAACCCCACTCTGCCCCACTCGATGCTCTCCTTCCCCTGATCCAGATCGGGATCAGGGGCATCGGGCTCGACCCTGCCGACGCCGATCCCCGCCGCTCCGCCATTCACCGCCTGCCTCTGCCTGGAGGACCCCCCCTCGCCGGAGCTGCCCCGACCCCATCGCCCCGATGCTACCGCCCGGTGCAGTGCCGCGCCCCATCACGCTCGTCATCGACCGTCGCCCGGCGCCACCTCGTCGCCGCCACGTCGCCGGCGTCCGACCCCAACTCATCCCCGAGCCCACCTCTCTCAACTACAGGGCTCGGTGAGCCGCCTCTCCTCTCCTCTCCCCCTCTGCTCCCGTCGACGGGTCCGGCCGCGCCCGCGCTCGTGGTGAGCGCGAGCTCACCGCACCTCGCCTAGCCCCGCTCGCGTCCCCGCCCTTGCTAGTGTTCATTGCTCGCACCAACACTGCCTCGCACACGCGCCTCCGACCTCTCCCGTCCGAGTCACTGACCGCCGGAGCCCCTCGCCGCAGCCGCTCGAACACCGTCCGTCGCTGGCCTTGTCGACACGCGTGTAGCTGCTCCCGCCTGCTCCTACTGCTCTGTTGCGCCGCCACTTCTGGCTGATGCCCCTGACTGCCGCTACACGCACGCCTCGGCCGCCCGTTCCCGTGCCAACCGTCCCCGCGGCTCTCTGGCACCGCCTCCTTTTGCCGCCGCAGCCCCGCGTTGGCCGCACCGCCGGCGAGTCACCCTCCCCC
>LR738714.1:487306433-487405025 GCA_902687465.1 Secale cereale | reverse complement strand
GGGGCCCCACGACACCCCCCCCCCCAAAAAAAATATAAGACTAACAAAAAAATTAATTAAAATATTTAGTTAAGTAATTAATTTAATTAAATACTATTTAATTAACTCTAATGACCATAATTAGTCTAATTAGATCTGTTAAATAGATGAGTCTATGACAAGTGGGACCCAAACACTATGCACCATTTGAACGAGTCAATGTTGACTAAACTTTTGACTTTGACCCGGCCCCACATGTCTTTGACTGTGGCTAGCACTACACTAGGTGACAAAAGCATTTTACTATTATATTCGAATTTAATAAATCTAGAAATTCAATAAAACTTTGAAAAATCATATAAAATAATCCGTAACTCGGATGGAAAAGATTTACATATGAAAGTTGCTCAGAACGACGAGACGAATCCGAATACGTAGACCGTTCGTCAGCCACACGTTCCTAGCATAGCAAACATGCAACATTCCACCTCCGTTTCATCTGCCCGAAAATGCCTAACACCGGGAATACTTCCCGGATATTATTCCTCTTCCCGTGTATCATCGAGCACTGCGTTAGGTCGCCTCTAGCATCGCGTATTGCCATGTTATGCTTTGTGATGCTTTGATTGCTCTGTTATTTATTGTGTCCCCCCTTCGTTACTTCTTTCCGGTAGACCTCGAGACCGGTGCCGATACCCCTGTGGACGACTACATCGGCGACGACCCCTCGTTCTTGCCAGAGCAACCAGGCAAGCCCCTCCCCTTGATCACCAGATATCGCCTATTCTTATCTCTACTGCTTTCAATAGAGTAGTGTAGCATGTTACTGCTATCGAATAATCCGATTTTGTTGCATAGCCTGTCATTGTTGCTACAACCGTTGATACCTTTACCTCCTATCCTAATGCTTAGTATAGGATGCTAGTATTCCATCAGTGGCTCTTCATTCTTGTCCGTCTGCCATGCTATACTATCGGGTCGTGATCACTCGGGTGGTGATCACGGGTATATATTGTACTATTACTTACACATGATGATGATTCGGATATGGGTGCTGAAGGGGCAGGTGGTTCCACACGGTAGCGGTGGGCCTGGGTTCCCAACAGCCCCTTGATGGTTACTTTGTGGCGGAGCGACATGGCGGGTTGCGACCACCTAGGAGACAGGTGGGCCTGGCCCTGGTCGTTGTCCGCGGTTATTTCATAATAACACGCTTATCGAGATCTTGGTATTTGATCTCAGTCTGGCCATTGGCCTATACGCACTAACCAGCTACGTGGGAATAGTTATGGGCACTCGACGTCGTGGTATCAGTCGAAGCCTTCTTGACGTCAGCGACTTAGTGGCGCACGCCGGGTTGGACCGCGTAACACAACTTCCTTAGTAATGGAGGTTGCTCGGTCTGCTCATCGGCCGCCCTCGCAACATGTAGGTGTGCATTTGGCGATGGGCCCAGACCCCTGTGCGCTTAGGACTTAGACCGGCGTGCTGACCTCTCTGTTGTGCTTAGGTAGGATTGCGACGTGTTGATCTTCTGAGGCCGGGCATGACCCAGGAAAGTGTGTCCGGCCAAATGGGATCGAGCATGCTGGTTTATGTGGTGCACCCCTGCAGGGAAGTTAATCTATTCGAATAGTCGTGTCCCTCGGTAAAAGGATGACCCGGAGTTGTGCTCTGACCTCATGACAACTAGAACTGGATACTTAATAAAACACACCCAGACAAGTTCCAGATACAACCCGGTGATTGCTTTCCCACAGGGCGACGAGGGGAGGATCTCCGGGTAGGATTATGCTATACGTTGCTACTTGGTGAACTTTCCAGCTACTCAAGACGGAGGCTGCCAGAAGCTTTGATACTTGTTACTATTCCATCTTTTCTCTTCTACTGCTGCAAGATGGAGGTGGCCAGAAGCGTAGTCTTCGATTGGATTAGCTTGCAGTTTAACCCACATATATTACCCCTTTACACAGATATCATTGCATGTGTAGTGTAGATCCTTGCTTGCGAGTACTTTGGATGAGTACTCACGGTTGCTTTGTTTCCTCTTTTCCCCCTTTCTCCTTTCTTCTTGGTTGGTGCAACCAGATGGTGGAGTCCAGGACCCAGAGGATCCCGATGATGTTTCTACATGGAGTTCGGTTTCAAGGAGTAGTTAGGAGGTCCCAGGCAGGAGGCCTTGCCTTTTCGATCGTTGCTATATTTGTGCTAGCCTTCTTAAGGCAAACTTGTTTAACTTATTTCTGTACTCAAATATTATTGCTTCCGCTGACTCTTGTTATCCGAGCTTTTGTATTCGAGCCCTCGAGGCCCCTGGCTTGTAATATAAATCTTGTATTATTTTAATTTGTGTCAAGAGTTGTGTTGTGATATCTTCCAGTGAGTTCCTGATCTTGGTCGTACACATTTGCGTGCATGATTAGTGTACGGTCAAATCGGGGGCGTCACAGTTGGGGACACTAGAGACTTTTTATTATTTGGTTGCAGGGTTGTTTGAGAGAGACCATCTGCATCCTACGCCTCCCATGGATTGATAAACCTTAGGTCATCCACTTAAGGGAAAATTGCTATTGTCCTACAAAACTCTGCGCTTGGAGGCCCAACACGAATCTAAAAGAAGAAAGGTTGAGTAGTAGACATCAATGGAGGACCTATTCAAGGCCTCCTGCATCACCTTTGGCCACCCAGTCGCTACCCGCTCGGCTACAGGTGGCGCTGGTGGCCGGACTCCGGTTCCCCCTTCGGTGGAAGGTGAAACCGATGACTCCGGACGCCCGGATGGCTCCGAAGAATCTTCAGGGGTAGCTCGGGCTGGCCGAGCTCTCTCTCCTTGCTTGCTAGAAGAGTTTCCCTCTCCTGGTCTTCGAAGACCGACGTATTAACCTCGGCCATGGTAACATCGCCCCCCCCCCTCGGTGCTCGGTCCGGGAGGGGTTTTCTTGGACAACACCTCCTCGGTCTCCTCAATGATCAGAGGAGGTGTGATGCGTGATGCGGTCCTGCTCTCCGCAACTTGGCTGGCAGAGAGTCCCTCTCCAATGTTCGGTCGGTGGGAAGGTCGGGCGGTGGACTACATAATGAATTGCACGCATTGAGTTAGTATCTCGGGTTGTATCCGGATGGTCTTCGGATTCGTACCTTCGGGCGGGAAGCTTCACCCCAAGAGTTTTGCGAGGAACCTCTTCCAAAGCCTCGAACTCTTTGGAGGAGTACAAGCTATCATCAGATAGGACCACCTTGGCCTTGCACTATTTTTTGGGGGCAGGACGGGGCATACCCTCCTCGGCATCATCGGACGGTGCCCTCTTGCTTGTGCGGGAGGAGTCGCTCTCCTCCTCCCCTTCTTGCTCCCTCTTGTGAGTAGAGGGGGCTTGCATTTCCCCGACTTGGTGTCCGGATGTCCCCGTGAACGGAGGCCCATCTTCTCCACCTTCTTCTTTTCTTTTTTCTATGGTGCCTTGCACGGCGCCGGAGTCGGCATCTCCTCCAACAGGGCGGTCCGGGTGTCTTGGGGCAACGGTGTCGGGCCGTTGATATGTGTGGCTTTTTTCAGCCAGCCTTGTGAATACGGGGAAGGAAAAGTTAAAGATCCTCGTTAGAAAGATAAAAAATCCGAATATAAAGGATAAAACCTCATTACCTCCCGAGGAGGGTGTGCGGCATCAAGCCCACAGCCTTCTTCCTCGGCTGGCCACTCCTTCTAGGGCTTAAACAACACCTTCCACAACTTTTCATGGGTGGTGCCGTATAAGCAGAGCATGGTGGCTGGGTCCTCGGGCTTGTAAGACCACACGGGGGGAGCCTTGAATTGGAAAGGAAGGAGGCGGCGACAGAGCATCACCTGGACCATGTTGGTCAGCTTGACGTTCGCGTTTATCATGTTGGCGACACGTTTCTACAGCGACTCCACCTCCGTGGGTGAACCCCAGTTGGGGTCCTTATTGGTCCACAAGGTTAGCCTCATGGGGGGTTCGGATCTGAACTCGAGCACTGCCACCAAATCCATGCCGCGTGGTTCGGTGATATAGAACCATTCCTTTTGAAATATCTTGACAGTGTCTATGAAGGTACCCTCCGGCCATTCGACCCAGTTGAGCTTGCTGATCATCACTCCCCTGCAGTACGCCTGCTGGACATCGACTATCTTCGCCTTGACGTTGAAGACTTTCAGCCACATGCCGAAGTGTGGCTGGACCCGCATAAAGGCCTCATAGATGGCGATGAAGGCCGAAATATGGAAAAATGGATTTCCGGGCTAGACCGTGGAAATCTAGCCGTAGAAGAACATCAACCTCATGACAATGGGGTGGAGCGGGAAGCCCAGGCCCCGGATGAAGTGGGGGATGAACACTACCCTCTTGTATGGCCAGGGCATGGGGACAACTTGGTCCTTCTCCGGGGCCTGGTGAACGACATTGGCCGGAAGGTAGCTGCACGCTTCAGATCCTCGATGTCGTTGTTGGTGATGCTGGAGGCCCCCACTTGCCTTTCGAGTGAGATCCAGCCATGGCCGAGTCATGGATGTGGCTAGGAGGGGTTCTCGAGGGAGGATGGGTCAGGGCGTTCGAGCTCAGCAGATTGAGAGGGCAATGGCGAAGGAGGAAGGGGAAAGCATAAAGAGAAGACGGTGGCGGTTTTCCTTTTATAGGCAGCCATGATATCAAGAGTCCCTTTACTGCGCCGCAGGCCTCGCCACTTCTCGATATAATCGTGCCATTATGCGCGAGTGGGATAACCAAAATCATTGATCATATCCCCTAAAAAAATAGGGCATGATCTCCATATTGATAGGACGTGCCAATGAAGGAGATGCCTCGAAACAAGAATCAAGTTTTCACAACGGTTCAGTGTTTATGGCCGGCTGTGACCTTTCTCCAAAAGTTTTCAGACGAGGGCACTATTCACACTTGAGTGGTTGGCCTTCAAGGCTAAGAAGTATTTGTAATTTGAAATCAAGATATAATCCGGATAACACATGGCCGAACTTGGGTTGACAACCCTTGGATGACTGTTACTTGATATGATATGAAGACAAGCAAGGGGGAACTGTTCTACGGAGCCCATGGATCATGTACGTGTCTCCGAAGACTAGTTCGGGGGCTACTGAGGGAGTCCTAGACTAAGTGGTCCTTGGCCTGTTGGACTATCTCTCATGGGCCGAATTAATGGACCGCTCCGCAATTACCTGAAGGCCTAACTATGAAGCGACTCTATGTCCGAACAAGAAACCTTTGACGCCTTGGTGTGTCCTCCAAGTCAAATTGACACTTCATATTAAGCACACAATATATTTTCATTTTCGTATTACAGAACCAGGATTTCATAATTCAAATACATCAGAGTACAACATCATATAGCTTCAGCACTCAGTTACACCATATAGGCATATAGTTAGCTACCCCATTACACAACTGCACCAGCACCAAATTTCACATGCAACATCTATAACCTTTGGAAATTAACATCACATACGGTAGATAGATAGATGAATAACATCTAGAAAGCTGCTGAAGTGGAAGGGGAATATTGAGCCTTCAATGATGTTGAAGGTCCTTGCAACTTTAGGCATGTGTCTGTGGATGATTGACCATCCATCCTTCATCCTCTTGAGGAAGACTTCATATTGTACCGTGGGTGTTGTATGAATACCTTCCTCACCTCTAGACCATACATGTGGTTTGAGATGTAATCATTAATGAACTGCCTTGGAAAGGCCTAAAAACAAAGATATGCATAAATATCTTCTCTAAATTTGGAAATGGCTCAAAGGAATAAAAAAGACAAGGTATAAGAGTTAGTACTATCTTGTAGTTCATTGATGTCTTTCTTCATTGTGCACACAAAGATCTTGTTGTTTTTCATCGCTAGTTTATGTATCCTAACAATCTTTCTAAGTTTCTTGACTTGGCTGATATTCATGGACAACTCATTTCCCCATATGCAAAACGGGTCGAACAGTGGGTCAAAACCTCCGACAGCAGGACCTACATGTGCAAGAACAAATTGTTAAAAACCTAAATATTAGAATGGTTCCTACAATTGCACAATAGAGTGCTATTAGACAAGAGGACCATGCATGTGCAAAACTCAATGGTAAACCTCAGTGCCTCCCATTGTTACCATGCAACACATATAAGGTAGTTATTGATCATGTTAAGTGAGGGTTGTCATACTATCAGTAAAATATGTTGATGAAAAATAAACACATTGCATATTTAGCAGATTAATTTGAGCCACATGGAAAAGCCATTTATCCAAACCAAGAATTAAGTGAGGGTTCTTAAATATGTTGATTAAGAACTAGGAAATATAGCAATTGTATGTGTTTCTCATGTATTTAGTAGAACCAAATTCGATTTATTCCTCACATGCATAACAATACAAAATTGTACCCACAACAATTTAACATCACGTTGCAAAATTGAACCAAACAATTAACTAAACACCACAACAAATGAACGAAAAATTAACTAAGCACCACATTGCACAATATAACATACTCCTACTAGAAGATGAGACAGTTAACCAAACCAAGCATGCTTAACAACTTGGAAATATATCAACTGTATGTGTTTCTCATGTATTTAGTATATCCAAATTCGATTTATTTCTCACATGGAAGACAATACAAAATTGCACCCACAACAATTGAATTGCATTGCAAAATTGACCCAAATAGTTAACTAAACACCACAAAAAATGAACCAAACATTAACTGAGCACCATATTTCACAATATATAACATACTAGAAGATCAGACAATTAACGAAACCCGCATACTTAACAACTTGGAAATATAGCGATTGTATTGGTTTCTGATGTATTTTGTACAACCAAATTTGATTTATTTCTCACACGGAAGACAATACAAATTTGCACCCACAAGAATTGAACATCACATTGCATAATTGAGCCACACAGTTAACTGAACATGACAACAAATAAACCAAACAGTTAATAAGTGAGCATCATATAGCACGATATATAGAGCATATATACTAGAGGATCGGATTGCATGGTAACCATACATAGGACAATACACTATATTTGTTAAGGAAAGGCAGGAGCAACACATGCAAGAGGTGAACCGAACATGGTTAACAGGCGTAGCTAGCTACCTAAACATAGGTCCTTATAGTGAGCTAATAAGACAAGCCACTCCTCATCGTCGGAGATATCGATGATGATTGACGCCTTTGACTTGGAAGAGGGCGAGGCCTCCACATTGTGGGTGCCTGCCTCATAGTGGTGACTTACCTGAGCCGCTCCGGGCACAAACCTGTTGGCTCTCGAGTTGAGGTCAGCACGGGCACGCTAAGAAAACACCTTGTAGTCTTTGTCGAAGGCATCAACGCTGGCCTCGAGAAAACGCCATGAACTATCGTTTAAAGCAGCCAACCGCGTGGCGGCGTCGACATGCGAGGCGTCGATGGTGCACTCGATGGCGAGGTGCTTTTCCAAGATCCGACGGTCGGCATGAATGGCAGCCATCACGACCTCATTTGAGCATGCGATCGTGTGGGGGAGGTAGATATTTCTACGGGAGCCAGAAATTATGGCTCGGTGCAGCGAAAAACTGGCGTGCAAAGTGTCATCAGACACGGTCCCTTATTCAGCACTGTGTACTATGATATGTTTTTTTAGAAAAGGAGGATGACCCCCGGCCCCTCCATCTGGAGGATGCATGCGGCCATTTTATTGATTATTCTCGAGGGCCTTACAAAGTAGAACATAAATATGCCTGAATCCGCCCTCTTGGCAACATCTACCGCTACTCCTATAAATATGATAAAGGGGTGCAAGCTGGGCCACATACCCAGACCTCTCACCTAAGCCTAACATCTAAAGTCAGAGGCCCCGACCAAGCTATCCACCGGGTCCAGGGCACAAACTGGTCTGACGCATTCACATGTTTCATCGCCGCCATCTTCCATCGGTCCGTCCTCATAGCAGATTGAGGTGTCCACCTTGGCAGGTCCTCCACCATCGACGCCACTACGATGCCAAACGACGAACTCCACCTACGCAAGCCTTAGAAGGTCCTCCGCCATGGACGCCACCATGACGCCAACGACGACCTCCACCTACGCGAGTCCATCTCCAAGAAACGGACGTTGATCCATGCTAGGATAAGTCCGCACCACCGATGTCGCCCATCACCCACAAGCGCCACCCATCCCCCAAGGTTCCCAAAGCGGCGCCTTCAAGAAGGGAACATCATCGTGAACGCCGCTGCCGCCCAACAAAGTTAGGGCTTTCGCCTGGAAGACCTAGGGGAAGGGGTAGTGAGGAGATCAGTCCATACCGACGCCTCCAAGGAGGAGAACGGTGCCCTAGGCGTCGCCGTCGGCTCGGCCGGCCATGGACAGCCAGGGATTTTTCTCGACTAGATCCCCACCACCACCAGCGCCTCCTGTATAGAACTGGCGACCAAGGGAAGCGCGGCCCGACCAGGCTGGCCCGCACGCCGAACAGGGGAGGAGGGGAGGTGCCAGATCGCGCACACTGACCGCTGCGGAAGCCACCGCCAACGACCACCGGGATCCCGCCGCTCGCGCGGCTAGGACGCAAGATCCACCGCCCGCACGGCTGCTCCCCGGAGTCTGTTGTGTGTACTACGATATGTGAACATATAGCTTACCCCATGTGTGATGAGTTTGAACATGAATATTTTGGTCTGAATTTTCCTGATTACAATGGTCATCCACGTGATTTCATAATTTTGGTACACAAAAGAGCCTACAACACACCCACACTTCTTAATCGGGCAAGTTCAGCAATTAAATAGAGCTACCTGACCTAAACATTACTCTAACCATAGACTGGCACTCTAAACAAAGACTACTACTCCGTCTGGCACTCGTCGATCTCCGCCTCCTCCTCCATGTCCAACTCGGGCCCAACGATCTCATGGCGAAGGTACTCCATGGCATCCATCGCACCGTACTCGGTAAGCATATCGCCGTCCGCGTCCACCATCTCTTTCGGAAAGGTTGCCACGAGCTGGGCATGGGCAGCCGTGGTCTGGGCTTGGACGAGCTCCATCGCGGCAAGGTATGTTGCAAACGAACGGACGACCACTCGAATGCTCTTGGCAATTGCCAACTCTTCAATCATGGGATGCCCGCTGTCCGAGAAGCTTCGTGTGATTTGTGCGGTGACCGCTAGGAGCTGGGTGTGGGCGGCCTCGACATGGGCGTGGGCGGCCTCCCTCAGGCTAAGGCGGCCACTGCGGAATGCATAGATGATGTGCCGCTCATGCCATTTGCTATCCCCGTCGCAAATGTTGATGCCACCATCTGAGCTGCAACAACGGCTGTTTCAGCTGTCGCGGCTGCCCGGTCCCTTTGTGGCCACACTCATACAAGTTGTTAGCACGCTCGTGGCTGCTGTGGCCACGCTCTCACCGGACTAGGCCGCGAAAGTTTCCCTCATGATGCAGGTCCGCGTCCCCATCATTGACTGGCGATGATTGAACAGTAAAATGATATTTGGGGAGCTAGTGTGCCTGACGCGCCAGCTATGGACTGTAGCCGACGAACCTTCTTGCGTAAGCCATATACTATGACGGTGCTCCAATATATTTTGTATTGCATCTCACATGGTTGGTGATAATAAACCATGTGTGGTGTACTTGATTTTTCATCTTGATTTGAAATACAGACTGGGGTCATAGCGGCAAAGGAGGGTGTTTTAATTGCTAGAACTTTTATCTGTAGTGAACATCCAGCTATAGGAGTGTTGTCAAAAAAATGGAAGTATTTAGGGTTTGTTTGGACATTTACATTAACTGAGTTTTCTAGGCATTTAAGGTACATAAAGCAAAATTAAATTACATGCACATGATCAGGTGCACCAAAATGTTTTGTAAAATCATATACGTGTCCATGGGTGGATGCTTAGGACCCATGCAGGAAATGGGAATGAATTCCAAACACCTCGGCACCATGGCTCGTTGGCAAAAAGTTGAGATACTTGGTTTTTAAATTCTAGTAAATCCAAAACTCGTCTGAAATTCATGAAACTTGGCATACTATTATGGAATGGCACCAACATGTTGTGGTAAAAAAATTATCCCATTTGGGGTGGGTTTTAGTATATGCTTGTCACAAAACCAGAGCTTCTCACAAGAAGCCTCATGGTTCCGGTAGGAACGTGTCACCTTTGTGGAAGAAATGATATTTGTTGCCTCTTATTGATTTCAAAAAAAATCTAGAGGCAACATAGACCAACAAGAGTATCGTGCTAAAATTTGAAATTACTTGGGCTTTGTTTAGACATTTTTACACATTAACTGAGTTATCTAGGCATTTTATGTGCACAATTCAAATTAGAACTACATGCACATGCTCCAGTGCAGAAAAATGGGTTGAAAATCATATGTGTGTCCTTATTTGCATGCTTAGGTCCCATGCAAGAAATGGGAATGAATTTCAAACACCTCGGTATCATGGCTTAGCCGCAAACATTGAGATACTTGGTTTTTAAATTCTAGTAAATCCAGAACTTGTCTGAAATTCATGAAACTTGTCATGTTATCATGGAATGGCACAAACATGCTATGGTAAAAATATTGTCCTATTTGGGGCAGGTTTTGGTATACGCTCCTCACAAACCAGAGCTTCTCACAAGAGGCCTCATGGTTCCGTAGGAACGTGTCACCTTTGTGGAAGAAATGATATTTGTTGCCTCTTATTGATTTCAGAAAAAAAATCTAGAGGCAACATAGACCAACAAGAGTGTCGTGCTAAAATTTGAAATTACTTGGGGTTTGTTTAGACATTTTTACACATTAACTGAGTTATCTAGGCATTTTATGTGCACAATTCAAATTAGAACTACATGCACATGCTCCAGTGCAGAAAAATGGGTTGAAAATCATATGTGTGTCCTTATTTGCATGCTTAGGTCCCATGCAAGAAATGGGAATGAATTTCAAACACCTCGGCATCATGGCTTAGCCGCAAACATTGAGATACTTGGTTTTTAAATTCTAGTAAATCCAGAACTTGTCTGAAATTCATGAAACTTGTCATGTTATCATGGAATGGCACCAACATGCTATGGTAAAAATATTGTCCTATTTGGGGCAGGTTTTGGTATACGCTCCTCACAAACCAGAGCTTCTCACAAGAAGCCTCGTGGTTCTTGTCGGGAATGTGTGTCGGGAATGTGTGTCACCTTGGTGGACGAAACTACATTCATTGCCTCTTCTCCCATTGAATGTTTTCTAGATACAACATAGACCAATATGAGTTTCGTGTTAAATTTTGCCATTATTCGGGGTTTGTTTGGAATTTTTTTTACATTAACCGAGTTTTCTAGGCATTTTATGTGCATAGTTCAAATCTGAACTACATGTACATGCTCCAGTGTAGAAAAATGGGTTGAAAAATCATATGTGTGTCCTTGTGTGAATGCTTAGGTCCCATTCAAGAAATGGGAATGAATTTCAAACAACTCAGCATCGTGGCTCGGCCGCAAACATAGCGGCTCAATCCGGCAGAGTTTCTCGAAATCTACATCATCACGGTGCAAGCTGGTGTTGGCCGGGACGACAAGATTCTCGCCAATTATTTTCCATTGGCGCTCAAGCCCAACGTGAGATCTTGGATGATGAACTTCCTAGAGGGCTCTATTTCTTCTTGGTCGGACTTGTGTCATGTGTTTGTTGGGACCTACATCAGGGGCCATGAGCCTCCGGGGAAGCTCAGTGACCTCTGCTTGATTCAACAAAAGGATGGCGAGCCCCTTCGTAAGTACATCCAGAGGTTTAGCCGTGTGCACCATAACATCCCCGATGTACACCTTGCTATCATGATTGCTTCATTCCACACGAATTTCCACAATCGTAAGATGCGGGCTGAGTTGAACATCGAGCATGTGAAGACAATCAACGACTTGTACGCCTTGGCGGACCAGTGTGCATGTGCTGAAGAGGGAAGGAGACTCCCCGGGAAGGATGCCGGAGCCGAGGTTGATTCTAAGGACGACAACACATCCACCCCAAAGAAGGATGGGAAGCGCAATTGCAAGCTCAAAGGAAAGGCAGTAATAGCGGTCGAGAGTTCCGGCAACTCAGATGCTGTCAAGAAAGACCAAGACCGATAGCTTCGCAAAGTGGTTGCTAGATGCGATGATTGTTGGAACACTACTTCAGGATAGTCCAAACTCGACAATAGAAGCACATACCCTTTGACCAAACTGTGTGCGATGCATTAATCGCAAATGGTGGAGTAAGAAAATCGTCAAAATGATAAGAAGCATTTTCGATGGCGGAGACATCAAACACGTTTCAGATTAGATTTGCGTGTGCGATGCGTGGCACACAATTCACTCGCATGAACTGTTTGAGATGAGCATAACAGCAGAAACGGTCAACCAGATGAAGGTGTGTGCGATATACGGCACATAGTCACTTGAATGATCTGTTTGTGGTGTGTGTGTGATATACGGCATACTATTCACTCAGACGAATTGTTTGCGTTGATCCAAGAGAACAGAAATGGTTCAACTTAAAAAGATGTGTGTGATAGACGGCAAACAGGTCTGTAATCATAAATGTGTGTGAAGACTGATAATAACACAGACGATTGCTGCTAATAAGCCGTGTGTGTTGTGGATAAACGCGTCCTGGTATAAAATTCTTGGCGATTGGTGAATTCATCACGGACGGTTTCCCTAGTATGATCCGTGTGCGATGTGAATGCATACAAAACAACAACATATATACTAACAAGGACATGACTGCACAACCAAATTAAACATCCAATTACATAGGTGGCTAGTACACACATTACATTTGCACATATCAAAGTAAACTATTACATGCATAATTAACTAGGATAAACGATCATCTAATCATCATCTACTTCTCCTTGTGACGCTTGCCACCACTGCTCTGCTGGTGGCTCGATCTGGCCTCGTCAATTACAGGAAGGAGGCACTCCCTCATGTCAACGATCTGTCTGTGCATCTCGTAGCATGTGTACACATTCTTGGCCGCGAACCTAAGGTGAGTTTCATCCGGTTTCCGCATCCAGGCCCCGTGCCAGGATGCGGGATTTTTCTTGCCATCCTCCTTCATCTTTTCGTAGTAGGGGTCGATGATGGCCGAGGCGAAGTCAACAAGGGAATCCTTCTCCTTCATGCTGCCCCAGACCTTGTAGCGGCCACGGATTTCAACAAGGTTCTTGCAGGCCAAGCCCGTAACCCTGAGCGCTTTTACATCCTCGGTGGTTTCCACCATAGCGAAATTGTAGTCAGTGGTTTTGGCAAACCTGGCGAAACGGTCGCAATGCTCTGTGGCCATGCAGTAGTGGTAGATGAGGACATGATGGTGCACACACAACTGGGCGACGACAACCTTCTGACCTATGCTGGGATGACCGTCAGTGTACCGGAGGTCGATGCCAACCACCTTGTACTTGTGTCGAGCAAGCAACTGCTCCACAGTGTTCATGTAGTCCTCCACCATGGCCGGGTCGATGATGTACACCATCGAGAGATCTATCTCCACTTTATGCTCGCCGAACTCCATTGGAGCGCCGCTAGATATCCTCTCTGTATGTGTCATCGTGGGTGTGCTTGTTGTGTAGTGGCGCGTGATTGAAAGGTTGAAGAGACTAAGGTTATAATGGTCAATGGAACTAATGAGGAAGTTGGATAGCCTGGAATATTGCTATGCTCGGATGGCAGTTTTAGTTTGTAGCGCGTAACTTCATCGTGCCGCACATAACTGCATATGAGGTCCACAAGCCGAGCGCGTGAGGGAACGCGAGCAGAGCACGCCGCAGCGCCTAACGGCGAGCAGAGTGCGCCGAGGGACGCGAGCAGATGTCGGCACAGTGATACGTGGCAAATAAGACGAACTATGTGAGCGATGGCAGAGACATGAAGCACGATCCAGATTAGAGTTGCATGTGCGATACGTGGCATACAATTGATCCATCCAAGTTGTTTGTGATGGAATAAGCCGTGTGTTGTGGGCAAACGCTTGTTGGTATACAATTGTTAGTGATTGATGAATTCATCATCGACAGGTTCCCTATTGTGGTCCGTCTGCGATGTGATATGCTCTGTCTGCACAACATCTATACTTTGTCTACAGAAGAACAACATATATACTTAAACTTCCAATTACGTTATATAACAAATACCATAAATATTGCAAGGTTCAAATTTCAGCATTATAAGGCCCAAATTCAAAGATTACAAGGTTCAAACTATTCTGAAAAATCAAATTCATCTTCATTAGAATCTTTTTCATGCATTATTTCTATGAAAGGATCAGCCATAGAAGTCATATAGCGGCTTGATACACTGACTTCTGAATAATCTATCATATGAAGTTACAAATTGAAATTTAGCTTCTACAGAGCCTTTTCCATTCAGATGTAGACTCCTGCACTCTTTAGCAAACCATTCACTTATGCACAGTAAATATAGGGCCAACCTCATTACCTTGAGCAACCTTTGCTTTCTCAGGCTGCCCGTAATGGGAGTATCATAGGTAGTATCATGCATGCCAACTAAGCCATTTTGATGAGGTGGCATGGAATTAAATGAAGAAAGAGAGTCTTGAGTATCATATCATGATACCGTATCATATTAAATGATGTGCTACTTTGTGTCATGCATGGCAATAAATATAGTCCTCTATGATACCCTCATATGATACTATGCATTACGGACGTAGTATCATATACTAGTATCATGCATATGATACTAGTATATGATACTCCCCATTACAACCAGCCTCAACAAACAACCTGGCGAATTTAATTTTTATTGTGGTGCCTTGGTACTCGTGAGAAGTAATTTCCATGAGATGAGGATCAAGGCATTCAATAGGATTGTTATATTCCCCAACATTTTCTACTTTCGGGCCTGCTAGTATCTGCAAACGAAGACAACATATTAGTGCCTAGCTGCAGATTTGAACACTTCACTACTAGAAAAAGGGCTATAGATGAGATTGACACTAATGGCGCACCAGACATGCGGTGCGCCATTAGTATATACTAATGGCGCACCACCTTCTGGTACGCCATTAGAGTTGAATACACTAATGGCGCACCTGGCTCAGGGTGCGCCATTAGTATCAATTTTTTTTCCTTTTCCAAACATATTAATGGCGCATCCAGACACAGTGCGCCATTACTAGTTGTAACTAGTAATGGCGCACCAGTCACAGAGTGCGCCACTACTGTTGTTTTTTATTATATTTTATATTCTTTTTTTGCAAAACTACTAATGGCGCACTTTGGCACAGTGCACCATTAGTATGTTTTTTTTTGCAGAACTACTAATGGTGCACCACCTGCTGGTGCGCCATTAGTAACCTATGTTACTAATGGCGCATTTTGAGGTGGTGCGCCATTAGTAAGTGGGCACCAACAAGATATTTTGGACAGCCACTCCTACCCACTCATTTTCTTCCCACTTCATTCTCTCCACCTCCTCCTCCAAAGCTTGTCTCGGGTGCCTCCTCTTTGTCACCTCATTTCCACCATAGATTCATTCAAATTAAGTGGTTAAATTACCTTGTTTTGATAGGTAAGTAATGGGGGAAGCTATATTTATGTTGTTCTCCCTACAACAATGTGCACATGCACTTTTTATGGCCTAGCTAGATCTATGTATGTTCGTGGTGTTGCATATGTTTGTTGTGTCGCATATGTGTTTGTGTTTGGAGGTGTACCGGTATTTGAAATGCGAAAGTTGCCAATATTTTACCGGAATGTTGATTCATTTCCGTTTCGGCGAGAATTTTGGCATTAAGCATTCTTTTTGGTCCTATTTTTAGGGAAAGTCGTGCCAATTTTTTTCTTGGTTCTAAAATATCGTTTTGCTCTACCCCGCAGGCGACCATGGTCCGCACGATGACCGAAGGCATCGTGAATAGGTTTTTGAGCTCCGCAAAGGCCGAGATGCTTCAAAAGAACGAGACGGAGATAAGATGTCTGTGTCGAAGATGCAAGCTGAAGAGCCTTATTGCGGACCCGGATTCCGGGCAGGTGTGGGACCACCTGCTCTTGCGTGGTTTCATGGATGGCTATCGATGGCAAGGTGATGAAGATGACTACGAAGTCGTCCATGGGGGCCAGGCAAGAAATGAGGAAGGGCAGCAAGACAACCACCACGGCTCGGGAGGGCGAGAAGACAAAGAATCCCCAGGAGATGATCACGACGGTGATGCTGTACACCGTCATCATGTAGAAGATGCAAGACATGATGATGAGGAAGATGCCAGAGCAGACGACGGGCATGATCATGAAGATGATGATGCCGGCGGAGCAGACGACGCTGGACCATCGATGGGCTAGATGTAGGACCCTCATATTCAAGAGCTGCTTCTCAAGCAGACGGATAACGCAAGAGCTGCCGCCCGAGAGAAAGCCAAGATGGATCAACTGGAGTTAGACGCGGTTACTCCATTGTATGAAGGATGCAGGCCCGAGGATACCCGCCTGAAAGTAACGCTCATGGCTCTGGAGATGAAGGTAAAACACAAAATGACCGACGCATGCTTCGACGAGAACATGTCATTCTGGCACGAACGTCTTCCCAAGGGGAACAAGTGCCCGACCAGTTTCGAGGAGGCGAAGAAAATCGTGTGTCCTCTGGATTTACCGCACGTGAAATACCATGTGTGCATGAACAATTGCATCATTTATCGGGACGAGCACGCGGAGTCTACCATATGTCCAGTGTGCGGCGTCACTCGATACAAGAAGAGGAAGAAAGCTCCTCGAAAAGTGGTGTGGTACTTTCCGATCACTCCTCATCTGCAGCGGTATTTCGCGGACCCTAAGGTAGCAAAGCTCTTGCGTTGGCACGCGGATAGGGAGGAGAAGAAGCGAGAAGATGACGCAAATGATCCGGAGATAGATAAAAAAGACAAGATGTTGAGTCACCCTAAGGATGCGAGCCAGTGGCAAGCATTGAACTTCGAAGACCTAGAATTTGGGAACGATCCAAGGAACATTGTGCTGGGCACGAGCACCGATGGAGTCAATCCGTTTTGCAGCCAGAGAAGCACACATAGCACCTGGCCTATGTTTGTGTGGATGTACAACCTTCCCCCCTGGTTGTGCATGAAGAGGAAGTACATTCACATGAGTATGCTAATTGAAGGACTGAAACAACCAGGGAACGACATCAATCTGTATCTGGGGCTTCTGAAAGAGGAGCTTGACACGCTGTGGAAAACGCCAGGCAATACGTGGGACGCCACAGAGAAAGAAAATTTCCCTATGAGAGCCGCACTGCTCACGACGGTGCACGACTATCTCGGTTACGGATATGTCGCGGGGCAGGTGGTCCACGGATTTTCTGGATGCGTCAGGTGCATGGAACACAATGTATCGCCAGCTAGATAGAGATCTCGGGTCTTTGAAAACCGTGTTCATGGGACATCGAAGGTGGCTTCGCAACGATGACCTGTGGAGAAAATGCAAGGATCTGTTCGATGGTGAAACCGAACCCCGAGGACGCCCGCGTATGAGGAGCGGCGAGGAAATAGACGAGCTGTTGAAAAATTGGAAAGATTGCCCACTGCCGGGAAAGAAGCAAAAGGCGCCAAAGACGGGAAAGAAGCGAAAGGCGCCAGAGCCGCTGCTGAAGGTATGGAAAACGAGGTCCGTTTTCTAGGACTTGCCTTACTGGAAGATCCACAGTGTGCCTCACAGCCTTGATGTCATGCATATCACGAAGAACGTGTGCGAGAGTCTGCTTGGTACCCTGCTCAACATGCTAGAGAGAACCAAAGATGGGCCGAAAGCAAGGGCAGACTTGAAATCAATGGGCATCAGGCAGGAGCTTCACGCTAATGATGATGATGATGATGATGAGGCGAAGCAGGACACGGAAAGTCGTCGCAAAGGCAAAAAGGCCAAGAAGACCGGAAATGACTACCCTCCCGCGTGCTTCACTCTAAGTTAGGAGGAGATCGAGCAGTTTTTCACCTGCCTCGTAGGAGTAAAACTTCCTTACAGTTACGCGGGGAAGATAAGCAGATACCTAGACCCAGCGAAGCAGAAGTTCAGCGGGATGAAGTCTCACGACTGTCACGTGCTGATGACGCAGATACTTCCAGTTGCAATCCGTGGGATCATGGACGCGCACGTCCGTGAAACGCTATTTGGCCTATGCAACTTTTTCGACGTCATCTCTCGGAAGTCGGTTGGCGTGAGGCAACTCAGAAGGCTACAGGAAGAGATCATGGTGATACTATGCGAGCTTGAGATGTACTTCCCGCCCGCATTCTTCGATGTTATGGTGCATTTGCTGGTCCATATCATGGACGATATCATCCAACTCGGGCCGACGTTCCTGCACAGCATGATGCCGTTCAAAAGGATGAATGGTGTCATCAAAGGATACATTCGCAACATGTCACGTCCAGAGGGAAGCATAGCCAGGGGATTTCTGACAGAAGAGTGCATCTCCTACTGCACGAATTATCTAGGCATCGAGAACCCCGTTGGTCTGCCCGTCAACAGGCACCTCGGCAGGCTCGCTGGATGGGGTCACCGTGAGGGTCGCCGCGAAATGCATGTCGACTTCGAGGGTCGACTCACCGACTTTGAAAGAGCAAACCTAGTCGCGCTACAACACATAGACGTGGTCGATCCTTGGGTGGTAGAGCACAAAACCTTTATTGAGAAGACGTACAATGACCGAGGCCAACAGAGGACGGACGGAGATATAATCAAAGAGCACAACTCATGTTTCACGCGTTGGTTCAAGCAGAAGCTTATGTCGTACCCTTTACATGAGGATTCTTCCGCGGAAGAACAACTCATATTCGCCTTGTCACAGGGCGCCGAGCACAACCTGATGACTTATGAGGCGTACGATATCAACGGCTACACATTCTACACCGAGACCAAGGACATGAAGAGCGATGGTTATCAGAACTCCGGGGTAACGATGGAATCCTACACCGGTAACGACAAGGACAGATACTATGGAAGGATCGAGGAGATCTGGGAGCTGAGCTACGCTGGAGAGAAGGTCCCGATGTTCCTTGTCAGATCGGCCAAGAGCGTCCTAAAATAAGACCGATATTTCACCACCATGGTTATACCCGAAGCCAAATCCAAGACCGCGGGCGCAAACGTCACCGCGAAAAATGAGCCATGGGTACTGGCTTCCCAAGTTGACCAATGCTTCTTCATTACCGACCCGTCAAAGCCTAGTCGTGTTGTCGTGAGGAGAGGCAAAAGGAAGATCATCGGAATGGATGGAGTAGCCAATGAGCAAGACTTCGACAAGTACGGCGACCCGAGGATCGAACATGACGACGATGATGAAGTAGCAGCATACACCACAAGAAGAAGCAGGACCACCCTACCTAAAGGACGTCCGTTCCACAGAAGAACTCCATTTGCGAAAAAGAAGGGCAAGAAGATTGTGAACAGATAGCTAGCTAAGATCGATTGTATTTAAATCGTAGCCTTCATTTCTCGATTGTATTTCATGGGCACTTTTTGAACTCTTGAATGTTTTTAAATTTCATGGACACTCGATCTCGATCCCCCTCCATCTCGATTGCTATCCCACCTTGCCAGATCCGGTCCCCCTCGCCGCCGAGCACCCCCCGCTCCACCGGCCGCCGTCGCCGACCCCCCGCACCCTCCCCTACTCAACCGCCGCCAATGACCCACCGCACCCTCCCCCGCTCCACCGGCCGCCGCCGACGACCCATGAACTCATGATATATTCAAAATAATAAATTTGATGATATTTTTTCATATGCATAAATATTTTCAAATAACAAATTTGATGATATTTTTAAAAAAAATTATTACTGTTTTATAAAAAATATTACTGTTACGATTTAAACAAGTTTGAACATATTTAAACACAAATAAGTGTCAAACAGCATTTTAAATGCATAAAAAAATTGGGGAGCCTGGGAATCGAACCCAGGACCTCCTGGTGGGTGTGCTACGTGCTAACCAGTCGGGCTAGTGGGTGTGTTCTGATGGGGATTGGGTTAGGTGGGATATAACCAGACCAGTTGGGCTAGTAACTAAAACACAATACTAATGGCGCACCAGGTGGAGGTGCGCCATTAGAATCTCCGTACTTATGGCGCACTAGGGGGAGGTGCGCCATTAGTAACCTCCCCCATCCATACTTCGTCCCCCACCGCACCCTCCCTCTCTCCCTCGCCAGATCAATCCCCTTCCCTCTCCCTCCCTCCAACGCCCCGACGCCGCCGCCCCCGCGCCACCCCCGCCGAGCCGAGCGCCGCCTCCCTCGCCGCCCCCGCGCCACCTTCCCGAGCTGAGCGCCGCCTCCCTCGCCGTCCCCCCTCTGCCCGCGCCCGCGCCCTCGACGTCCTCCCCCGACGCCCGCGCCCCCGACGCCCTCGCCGTGCCCTAGCGCTGCCGCGGCCTCGCCACCGACGCCTCCCCACCCCCCGGACGAGCCCCTCGCCTCTGCCGCGGCCTCGCCACCTTCGTCGAGCAGCAACGCCGCCGCCCGGATCTACGCCGGCGACCAATCCATAGGCAGGTAGCCACCACTCCTCCCTCCTTCCTCTCGCATCCTCTATTTGTTCCTCTCTTTTTTCCTGATTCTTGTATTGGCCGAGTACTTGATGTAGATTTGATATTGTGAGAATACAAAGATGATTATTTCATGATAAGTACTTGCTTCATGATTTTTCCAGTGCATGTTCAGTTAGCAGTTAGGGTTGGACAAACACTGACCTCTGAATTGCCTAGTTGATTACAAAATTTTAGGTTTAGACATTTGAAGAAAGTCATGGTTTAGACTCTGGTTAGGGGATTTTCAATTAGTTAGTTGCAAGACCTGTATTTGCAAGGCCTAGTTGATTACAAAATAAATATTCAGTTAGCAGTTAGGGTTGGACAAAGGCAAAATTTTAGGTTTAGACTCTGGTTAGGGGATTTTCAATCTCTAGACCTGTATTTTCTACTTGTCTGAATTTGTGGTTTGCTCGGTTCCATTCAGTTGGTCGCCGTCAGTCAAACACCTGAGACATGATCTTCCATGGATATCTTTGCTGGAATGCTTCCGTACACTAGGTTAGGTCATCTACCGCAAGTCTTGCAAATGTGCCACTAGTATTGCTTTGTCCCAGCATTTTCCCGAGTTAAGTTATCTGACGACCTAAGCTATATGCATTGCTTCTAGAAGATGATCTCTGAATGCTGAGACCACGTTTAGCCCAATGTATCTGATACAGTTGCATTGCACCTGCTACTTTTAATCTTTCGTTAATTCAAAATAGGCTTACAAGGGGCTAGTCCTAGTTAGTATTTCTCAGACTAGGCTAAGTCTGATCTGGTTGGTGCGCTCTTACTCTCAGCTAGCATCCTGTTCCATTTGACTCATTTTAATTACTGCTGCATATATGGCAATTCAGACCTGGCATAAGTTACACTTGATAAGAGTATCTTGCACAATTTCTGTCTTCTGTGTTACTGTTCATTTCTGAATCTGGTCTCAGTCTCAGGCATGGTTTACGGATTATAGTCTCATATATATTGTATTTATACATCTCTGTGGAGCTTAATTTGATCCTAAATAAAAGATGCTTGTTCTCATGTTTACCAGCTTCAACTCTAGTTAATTTGCAGTTAGGGTTGGTTGCGTTTATTCGCTGTCATCCCAAGTATGTATTTTCAGCCAGTCGTGTCAGGTGCTTTCTTGGTAATCAACCTACTCGTGACCACTCTCTCCCGCTCAAACATAGACCTATTAGCTAAAGAAGTGGAGATAACTAGATAAGCTCCACTTGGGTCAGCTCTTGACAAGTTGCTATGCAAGTTGGGTTTTGTTCTCTTTTAGCCGGTTGGTGGACTTGATATTCCTCGTCCAGTGAGATCTTTAGTTCGTTTAGCCGGTTGGTGGGCTTGATGTTCTGTTGGGGTTTTAGGTTTTAGGTTTTTTTTTCATGTACACTAGTACTACTTGTATGTCACACTAGCACAATGATAATAATGGTGGTCATGTATTTGGTTCCTTTTTGTAAATATTTGGATTTGAACTTCAAAGTATTGTTTTACAAGCTTCTGCAACTTTTTCTTAACTATTGCTGCTGCTGTTATGCCTGTATTCACTGTTGTTGCTGCTGTACTTGTGATGATGTTGTACTTGTGATGATGCTAATTGTGATCTTCTGAAATGACCCATTGGCGACTTCATTACGCGGGGATAATGATTTTGCAGGTACCCCGAGAGGCCCTTGAGTTTGCTGGAATGTCGATTAACTTCCGTTCCGGCAAATTCGGGTACTCCATATGTCCTATTTTCAGCAAAGGTCATGCTGAAATTTTCCGTGAATTTTAGCATGAATTTGCTAAAAATAGGGCATATGGGGTACTTGTGACTAATGCATGGGCCGGGGTATCTTAGTAGTTAATTAAGTAGGATCAACTGCCCCTTTATTCTTGCTACATTAAACCATAGGCGGCAATAGAGCCAAGTGATTAGGCCTAACTTAGAATTCTCCTTCCCAGCTTAGCTTTTAGGATGCCTCGGTGTCGACAAACCATAAATTATAAAACCTTGGCTTTTAGGGTGCCTCGGTGTCGATAAAAACCCAAATGATGAAATCTTAGGCTTTTAGGGTGCCTCGGCGTCGAAAAACCCTCAATGATAAAAGCTTAGCTTTTAGGATGCCTCGGTGTCGACAAACCCTAAATGATGAGACCATGATCTTGTTCCTTGACAATAACCAACTTTTTGACCATTTTTTCCTATTTAGAGAGAAACATGGCCAACAACGATGAGGCCGGGGGTTCGGGCGGGAAGGCATTCTGGGAGCTGTCCCAGGAGATGGAGGAACAACCTCACTTGTATGAGGACGCCGCCTTCCCCACCGATCCTGACACTACCACTCATGGTGCCGCCGAGGATGACCCCACTGATGGTGCCGTCGGGGATGACACCACTGATGGTGCCGCCGAGGATGCCACCACTGATGATGGCGGCGCACGCATAGATGGCAGCCAACCGAAGAGGCAACGGAAGGACCGGCGCCCGACCGTGCTCCGCACCGTCAAGGAGGAATTTACTGAAGTGGACTCCGACGTGAATCCAACGGCGCCCGAACGAATAGTCAAGGGGTACTCGCTTCAGCTCGGGTGCATTCTCCGGAGCACCGTCTCGATCAACACCGAGAACCTAAGGCATCCTGACCGAGGGAATTTGCTCAACCTCCTCTTCACGAAGCTGCACGAACGATACAAGTTCCCCGCTGAATTTGAAAACACAAGCCTCAAAGGGAATAAAGTGAACAATACTGCCCTCAAGAGGATGAGCATGGCCCTGTCTACTTGGAGAAGCAATGTGAAGAGAATGATCGAGAAAGGTGAGAGTTATGAGAAGATCAAGGGGGAAAATCCTTCGATCACCGAAGATGACTACAACGACTTCAAGATCAAGTGCTAGAGCACCGCAACCTCCGAATCAAGTCAGTGGGGGAAAGAAATGTGGGAGCTGAACTTAGGGGAACACACACTCGGTCCCGGCGGTTACAGAGTGGCGGAGCCTATATGGGACAAGGAGGAGGCGGACCGTGCCGAGCAAGGCCTACCGCCCCTCTTCGATAAATACGGTGACAAGCAGACCAGGAACTTTGTCAATGCCCGGTACAAGAAGGACCCGAAAACAAAGGAGCTTACCACGGATCCGAAGACCAGGGCGCTTGAGCTTGTTCTGGTAAGGAATACACCCCCGCATAATTAGCTCCATATCGTTGCATTCTAATTAATGAAGCCAAATTTCTAAATGGTTCACATTCCTTCCGTAGGCGACTGAAAGCAGTAGCGCGGGGTCGACTAAGAGCAACCCTTGGGACACCACTCTAAATAGGGCGTTGAATGTAATGAAGAAAAAGGATAAGCTTAGTAAGCCGTCGTCAGCTGGTCGTGTGGCCGGCAAAGGCTTGTCCACAAAATGGTCGTCATACTATAACGCTGGTGGGCGAAAGGAGAAAAAGACCAGCTCGAAAAGCCAGTCGCGCGAGGTTCAAGAACTCAAGGCGCAAGTGGCGCGGATTCCGGAGATTGTCCAAGAGCAAGTGCAACAACAACTGGGAGCGACGATCACCGCCATTGTGCCTACCTTGATTGAGGGGTTGCAGGCATGGATTGCGGGCGGCCAACAGGGGCCGCCCCCGATTCCCAGCTTCACGGCCAGCAACTCACAGAACGCGATGGCGGGGCCATTGGTGTCTCCAGCGGAGGCGGCATTGGTGTCTCTGACGCCGGCACGGGAGCTTAATGCACCCGGGTGTACGCTGGTCGGCACCTCTGCAGCAAGCGGCCCCTCCGTCAACCACACGCCCGCCGTTGGCGGTGCCTCGACATTAGCCGAGCTCTACGCCATCATCACGGTAACTAATTAAGCCTCTCTCGGCCGAGGACTTCATCTCCTTGCATTTGACTGGGCATCCCTGACGCCCTACATGTTTTCGCAGGGCGCCGCCGATGTTCCGTGCACTCTCCTGCACTTCGTGAACAACGAGTTGGTCGATGTCGCCAAGGGAAAAATCGCTCAACCGGGCAACCTCGTGTTCCACGGTACTAGGATGCCACCCAACTTGTTTAGGGTTCAACTGGTTCGGGTGCTGCCAGGCTGCGATGAGTTGTTACCTCCGATTCGACCCGTCGGGGCCGACAAAGATGATGTGATGACCCTCAGCGCCTGCCTGAGCTGGCCCCTGCTTTGGCCGAAGAGCCAGATTCGTTTGGGGGCGGGGGACACCACCCCAAAGACAACACCGCCAGTCGTGCCGGCGCCAAGTTGGCCCCATGGCAAGACCGCCGCAACAGTGCCAGACATCCCTATGCCACTGGATCCAAACATGCATATGGCACAGGATCCGAACGACGACGCGATACATTTGCCAATGTCGATCAGTACTTTGCCGATCATGGGTATGGTGGCGACTTCATGGGGCCTCCTTCTCAAGAACCCAACCCTACAAAAGATGTGCGCGATCTAGCTGGTACCGCGGAGAAACCAAGTTGCAACAGGCGTCGTCTGCCGTTCAGTTCTCAGGAGACACCTCCAGCTGCCGACTTCACCGAGCCTTAGATAGGCGAGGTGCGAAATATTATCAGCCCCAACACACTCAAGAAGGCGGTCTGTGAGCAGAACTCGGTCCCATTATAGGAGAAGAAGAAGGCACGAAAAAGAAAGACTAACAAGGGTGCGAGCCAGCCGGCACCGAGTACGATCCGTGCTCAGGACGGGCCACCTTCACCTGAGGATGTAATGAGAAGGGTGCATGTGGCGGGTAGGCCGATGCTACCGAGAAATATGCTCGATGCTGCAACCGGTGCTATGCGGAGTCTGCATGACAGTGTTCTTTCTTTGGAGAAGCAGCGTCTCAGAGAGAAGGATGTGGCATACCCGGTTTTCACGGCCAAGGTGCCAGAGGGCAAGGGCTTTGTGGATAACTCCATTGGGGGTACGATCGTCCTGCGGTTTGATGACATCTACGCTATGTTGAACCTTCATCCGCTGCACTACACCTTCGTTCGGTTATTTTCACTGAGTATGGAGATGCGGATCATTCGCGACAAGACCACGGACATCGTGATAGTCGACCCCTTCTACATGCGTGCCAAGATCTTGGGCAGCGCTGGGGACCGGTAAGTCGCGAGTTCTTACCTCGAAGGCGTCATTCTGGCAAACCGAGATAAGGATAACTTCCTCGTGCCTTACTTTCCCGAGTAAGTCCTCCCCTCAACCGCCCCGTAACATATGATTCTTAGATTTCGATCGTTTTTCTTTTAACATTCCGTATTTTCTGCAGTGACACACATTGCACACTCATCCTTCTAAGCCCCAAATATTCCATGGCCACGTATTTCGACTCGGACCGTCAGTCGAAGGTAGACTACACAAATGTCAAGAATGTTCTTGATGATGTTCTCCCTGGCTACGCCAAATCTGGAGGCACCTTCACCAGGCCTATTCGTAAGTATGGCAAGCACGTGTTCTCCCACAATACGACGTTCTGCTGCGTCAAGCAGCCGCCTGGCGGTCAGAAGGGTGCCTACTACGCCATCCATCACATGCGGGCGATTGTACGGGACCATCATCAACTTCTGCTACCGAGTAAACTCAAAGATTGGGCCGCGAGCATGTCGGCAATCCAGGACGCGGACATCAGACAAGAATTCTTTCGCATCCAGTCGGAGTTTGCGGAAATCATCCATCAAGATGTCCTTCGTACCTCGGGGCAGTTCTACCTCAGAAATCAACCGTCCAACAGTGACATCGACACAATGCTACAAATGCAGGCTGACAACTCCCGCGATTTCATGACTCCCACGATAGACGGCGGCTTCATCCACGCTCCGGTCCCTTGAGTCGAGTCGAAAGTAGTGATGTTGTGTCTAGTTCTGAAACATCGATTGGCTCATGTTGTAATTAAACTTTAATGAACTTGTAGTATGTCTCTTTGGTTTCGACAGTCGTTCAACTTAGATGTAATCGATGCTATTAATGCCTTGCTTTTCTCTTCCGATCGTTCTGTTGCATACTTATATATTGCTTATGTATTGTCTGTGAATTGGTACTAACGTTTCGTTTGGCTAGTGCATAGCGATGCCGTCGTATGTCGTGTACAAGGGTAAGGTTCCCGGAGTCTACGACGACTGGGAGGAGTGTCGGAGACAGGTTCACCGATTCAACGGTAACAGTTACAAAGGGTACACCACTAGGGCCGAGGCGGAATCTAGATACGCCCGCTATCTAGCGGGAGAGGGGAGGGAGCGTTGGAGGAACCGGATGAAGACGAGTTTCATCGTGATGATGCTCATCGTGATGACCGCAGCTCTCTTCTATGTGATGGTAGTTTAGATGATCGATATCGACTTGTAATGTGAAGACAAACTCGCTACTCGCGGTCTCGAGACTTGTAATATAATGTTCTATCTTTGTTCGGTCTTTTGAATTCGAAGACTAATATGATGAATTGTATTCGAAGACTAATATGATGAATTGTATTCAGAGACTAATCTTCTATTGTATTCGATGAATCTGTTGTTGCTGTGTGCTGGTGCTGTCTATATTCTGTCAAATAATACATTTTTGTAACCTGTGCAAAAAAAACAGAAAATAAATAAATAAATAAATAACCTAATATTCATACTAATGGCGCATCACATCACAGTGCGCCATTAGTATGCCAAAGGATACTAATGGCGCATCAACCAACAGTGCGCCATTAGTATGCCAAAGTTACTAATGGCGCATCAGGCAAGAGTATGCCATTAGTATGCCAAAGCACCTGGGTATATATGCCCCCCTGGGAGGCATACTAATGGCGCACCGTGGTATATACTAATGGCGCATCTGTGGTGCGCCATTAGTATACCAGATACTAATGGCGCACCACAGGTGCGCCATTAGTAAAATATACTAATGGCGTGGCACTAATGGCGCACCACTAATGCGCCATTAATGGCCAAAATAGGTGCGCCATTAGTAGGCCTTTTCCTAGTAGTGCTTCGGGCCTTTTTTATTTGCAAGATTTCTAAAATACACGAAAAGAGTGACATGCCACCTTCAATCTTTCATGATTAACATCTCAAAAAGAAAATTGAAATCCTCCTAATTTTGTTTAGAATCATTCTACATTTGTCATTGTAATCATGGGTGAAAGTAACAACAAATTGAGCTATGTTGTGGTTAACAATTAACATGTATAGCTTCTCGGTGCAAGGAAAGCATCTAAGGAATCTAACAACTTCATGCAGGCCGGGGCCGACAGATTGTAGTGCCAAGATTTTCACTGTGCGCAGAGGCAGGGTCAAGCTTGTGGGAATCATTTTCTGGATGACAGGCGAACATAGATCAACAAAAATCAGATAAAAAGTGATGTCCAATAATACATAAGAAGGAGAAGAAGAAGATGGTTGTACCTGAACAAATAATGATGCAATAACAAGTTCGTTGAATTCAGCACACGAATAGCCCAACACTGTCAATTCAGTGCGTGAATGACGCTGATTCTTGCTGTAATAGGACGCGGGGTAGAGGTTTAGAGGAACGATTAAGGAGTGTCTTAGGTCCGACCACACATATGCATATATATAATCACGAGAAAGATGTAGATTTACTCGTCTACGATCGTCGAAACTAAAAATGTGCATCATGAAATCCATGTGGATCTGCAAGATGAAGCTACAAGTCAAAGAAAATTTTAAACGGTATACTCTGCGCGATTAATTTGAGAAAATTTGTCCAAGATAGCTTCAAACATGAACACGAAGTTGAACACTTACAATTTATGAAACTACGAACCGAGCACCTGAATGGAACCACAACACCGATGTGCTTTTTTCGTGTAGACTTTATCTTGAATCAAAGCATCACTGTGTAGATTAGAAATGACTTATAAGTGGACGAGATTAGGAGTTAAAACGAGCAGACCATGTGTAACTTCACATAGACCCACGTATGAGACAAAACGGGGCTACATCACCGGACCAACCCACGTGTGCTCGGTTGCATCCCTCCACCATGGCTCATTGGAAACTGCCGATTTGAGTCTTTCCAGCGAGACAGGCCCATATGTGCTTTAAGGTTTGTGATATGCAGGCCCAACAACAGACTACCAAATAGGCCAAATTCTTCACGCGTAGGTCTGGTTGAGGTGTATGTGGGCTACCAAACACGCCCAAAGCAATGCCATCAAGATGAAAAACATCGCAAGACAGTCGCCGTTGTATCTCAAAACAGGCTTTAGCCCCACTTTATAAAATAAAGTAACCACACAAGAGTACACGCCGAACGATACAAAGTGATAGGGAACCCTCGTACAACATCGATCCAAAGATAACTGGATCACGCAAGACGCACGTAACTACGCGATCGAAAAAGAACATATGAAGAGCTGAGTATACAGTCACACTACACCCTACAACACCTACACTCCACAACAACGCCCTCAAGAGGGATCACCACGCGAAGCATTGCCGCTGCCGAGTCCATGATGAACTAAGGTTTTCATCCGGAATCGAACACGAAGAGGAGCCCCACAACAACGTCTTCAAAAAGAGAATGACGCCCGCATGCGTCACCATCTTTGGCAACCAAGCGCGGAGCTTTCGTTCTACAACTTACCCATGCCACCACGAGAAGAGCGACGAGATCTGATCCCCATGTCCGAATCAGGGAGTCACCACCGCTAGAGGCTGAGCACGCCCGAGTCACTCCGCCGCCATAGCTCTCGCCGCCCACACGGCCAAAAGAAATAGCCACCACTGCCGCCATGGTGCCCGCCGGAAGGCCAACCAGGCAGACCGCTTCCCATGGCCGCCGCCCATGCATCCAAGCCCCGAGACCTCGCCAACAAGCCGCTTCACAACAAGAGCTGGCCGACTATGAATTTCTCCTGATCCCCGGCCACATCCCCCACACGGCGAACGCAGGGCAGCACTGGATAGACAGCCCTATATCCAGGCGATTCCTGCCGGCAGAGTTATTCCATTGTCAATTATGCTTCCTTTTTCTTTCTCATCAAACAGAACTACAAAAGTACTTTGTCGATTCGACCTTTCAGTGACCGGTCATTCAGTTAATTCCTTCTAGTTGCATGTAAACCATACATTATTGTTTAAACTTACTCCGGTTGTCTAAAATTACAAGAAAATAGACTGTATCGGTATATACGGAGTATAGCAGAATATGAGTATAGGCCAGTCTGTACACACCAACAAAAAGGCGATGGTTCACTGGGTTCTTTCTCATTGCAGAACTTAAATGGCAAGTGCACAAGTCACCTTCCTGTGCAATATATTATTTTTAGTAATGCATAACAGAAACACGAATCCATGCGGAAAGAAGCCGCGTTTATGATAACCTCAACTGAATTGCTTATGATAACCTCAACTGAAAGCAATTCTCAACAGACAACATATGAAGTATTATGCTTATGTCATGGTCACACGGGACAGTATCTTGCAAGACACGGAAGCGAAAACGACATCACCAACTCAACTCAATGGAGGGAAAAGGGAGTAACCAACATTACTCAAAATTTCCTTTCCATTTACTATCACTAAGAACCGCGCTTTCAAGCTTTGACTGAAGCAACATGTGCGCACCTAGATGGCCAAGGTATCAGGGGAGGAAAGATACACGCTTCGGGGCGAAAATATATACACATCAGGCTATAGACATATCTCACCTTATGGAAGCCTACTGTACATGGTTGCACCCTTACACATTCTACGGTTCGAAGCTAGCTAGAAATACAATGGTGCAAGCGCCTTCATGGGAGCTCCAGGAAAACCCCCAATTCAGAGATCGAGCTGAAATTATAGGCGGCACCATCTGCCTTTAATCCTGAAATAGTTACATAATTCCCAGTGAATCGTGCAAACAACAAAGGAGAGGTAAAAATGAAACAAGAAAGTGCAAGACTTACATGAACTATCAAAAAAGGCTCAATGCACTATCCGCAAGAAGTGAGCTTCTGGAGCTCCCTAGCTCAAGCCCGTCAGAGGTGGAATTGTACGAAGACAGCAACTTCCTCTGTATTATGTTGCATAGGATACATGTTAGCTCCCTTTTCAGATTTAAAAAAAATTATATTCTGAATAGGTAATGGAACTAATACGAAGACTGGAGTTGAGTATCAGTTTAAATCACTTCTTACATCCCAGGCCCAACATGCTTAAGAGACACATTTTCCCTTGAAGGTTGACTATTTATAATACAAACTAAATTTGGTCCTTTTTGATTTTGGAGAAGAAATGGGTATCAGCACATACCAAATTTCTGATAATTTTGAAAGTTTGCAAAACATGATGACTTTACACACATGATAGCTGACCAATATTCCAGTCATTCTGCACAGTGGCAACAAGTTGTACTGACAGTACCAGAAACCATGGGCAATTGGGCAAACCCTGCTAGAAGCACAGTGTGTGAAGAGACACCCAAGTTCAAGAAGAGACGAGCATGCTGTTGAAATCCCGCGCAGTTTCTTTATATGAAAGAAATAACTTCTGCTACTGACCAAATAAGGAGTTAAACATCTGAAACTGACTGCCTGCTCATCAAATATGCATTTACGGGATGTAATAAACTGGTTACATTGACACCACCATAGAACGTAATAACTGTTAACATACAACAATACATGCATAATGCGTGAAATAGCTCTGGTACTAGCATTACCTTTCAATGTAGTAAAGAAAGGTCTATCAATAAGAGAAACAAGCATGGCAATATGCACAGAAGTTCTGAACAAAAACTACAACAGCTTGACTTATAGCAACTGCTGGCAACATGAAAAGGCAGTGAACCATTTATTGTTCGCTTGGATTCGTTGTAATCAAATGCGAAGGTGTTTATTTTACACCTGTATTTTACCGGCCGCTCAGCAATTCTCGGCGGAAAACAAAACGACGAGTCGAGGTCCGTATCTTTTACAGGTGTAGTGGAAAAGAAAACGACAAACCAAACAGGGGCTTAGTGCAAATATGATCTATAGCCTAACGAAATGCTGGATAGCTACTTACTTGATCTTCAAAATCAGGACTAGTCAAGTTGATGGAGAGATTTCTCATCAACAACAGTGCCTAGAGATCAAAAGACACAAATGTCAGTTGATGAAAAGCAGGCATTTCAAACCATTACTATTAGAGAAATTATGGATTCAACATGCCATCTATTAGTTTCGACATAACACAAATGGTTGGAAGTGATAATAAAAATGCATATACAATTTGTTGCAATGCTTAAAAACTAAACATGCATATAGAGTTTGTTGCTATGCTTAAATCAGGAGCATTCTGCATAAGCCCATAGCTAAAAAAGAAATTTTAGAACAGAACAGTATATATTCTTGTGCTTTATAATTCTTGATTTGATAAAACAATTATTTTGGAGGAGAAATATGGCAATGCAACATTACAACCATAGCCTTAGTTAAGTTATGCTTATGGTCAATTTCTTTATGAATAGAAGAAGAAAACCTAGTACATGAAAGATTCACATACCGTTTCAACATCAATTGGATTCATCTCCTTAAGTTTCTGCAAATGGCCCTTTGTGCTTGGATCGAAAACGCTGCCTAAGAAGCTGTATACTTGTGCAAAATCTGGCATAACTGTATCAAAATTTGAAAGAGAGAGTTAAAGGAGTTTAAAATTGCAGGTCGAACAAAAAACAAAGCAGTACTGTGACAAAAGCCATGATAACAATACTACTCCCTCTGTTCACTTTTATAAGGGCTCGAAGATATTTCAGACAGGGTGCACAGTAGCTCATTTTCAGTTGTCTGAAACGACTTATAAAAGTGAACGGAGGGAGTAGTAAAATCTATGGAAGAATGAGCTGTAAGAATTTCTTTATGCTATTTATTCATTCTAAAGAAGGAACCAGGTGATCTAAATAGTACTAGAACAGAACTGCAAAAGTCTCGGAAATAAATAGACTATCAGAAGTATTTAGAGACTAGAGGTACTGACTGCGGAGGGATGGAACTTGATTTATCTGGTCATTGGTTTCACCAGATTGCCATGCCCTTGGAGGGCCTTCACTACTGCTTGAGCAAAAAATGTTTGGACCCATAGACCCAGCACCTAAATCTTGTGAGTGAAAGAAGGTAAGAATTAACTAACAAAGATTACAATTGGACTATTTATATCGGAGAGGCACCTTGGAGTACAAACCTTTCATAAAAGATGAGGCGACAACTGGTGGGATAGAATTGTGGGTCCATGAAGAAACAGCCACGTTCATTCCGGAGTTTGTAAGCATGGCAGATGGATCTGTCTTCAAGGCATATCCTGGCTCTGCAAGACAAGAGAAGATAGTGAAGCAACTCTCGTTATATAGAGGCACCGATAAAATGATAATGTAAAATTGTTACTTGTAAAAATAAGTTTGATGACTCACCATTTTTGGAGGCCTTCTGAGGGTATGGGTGAGCAGCTTTACGCTTTGGTCGCGGAGGTGGGACATGTTCACTGGTTCCATTTTTCTGAACCTTCAGAAAATACTTCTGTGCATGGCTCCTTATCTGCAAAAACAAGTTAATATGTAAAATGAAAATGGTTTTATCGGAGAAGCAATTGCCAGGAAAATCGATCCAAGCGCTTGTGCGGTGTTGGCACAGAAAAAAGAGGAGACATCGGTTGTTTACAGAGCAGCAGACATCTCCATTAGTAAGGTTTAGTAAGATGCTCCATTACGTTGGGATTGTGTTGCAAATTGATGCATAATTTCACTTGATTTTTCAGTTTATAATCCAAATCACCTGGATGACAGTCTTCGAACCAACAAAAGCTTCTATCTTTTTCCAGTCACGATCAAAGCTGAAAAGGACCCAGGTTTTCCTCATTAATGCCACATTAAGATGAAATATTATAATTGACTATCAAATCTTCAACACACATAGGTGAATTCAACTACAGTAACTGTCAAACTATCAGCGCAAAAAACACATTATCGGTACGCCTGAACTGTACCTATACACCCTGAAAAGAACCTAGTTCATAAATGATGGTGGTGTAAACAGTGAACGTATGAGACCCTGGGTAATCTACGAGTTGTAGGAATGTTTCCTAAATTCTAGTTAATATTTACGGCTCGAAAAATTACGCTCTTAACTGAAAAAATGCCTTCAGAAACGCAATACAATTGCAGAAGGAACCTCGGTATGCTAGTCTATCACCAAACTTTAAACAACCGAACAAACAAGCAAGTTCAGCAAACAGTAGACACACACACAAAACAAATTAGCGCGAGTAACTAACGCATCAAAAAGGCTAGAAAAAATATATCCAATCGATGGCCCAAAGACCACAGAAACTTTTGAGCCAGGAGCGAATGGATTTTTCAAAAAAAAAAAAATCGAATCAAGGGGTCCCCCCACCCCCCCAATTTCATCTCTAAAACTGACAACACAAGCAGTTTTTCCAGCCCATTTGCAAGCTGAAACAGACCGAATGGTGCTGCCTGGAGAAACATGAAAGAGGAAGGGGGGAGGAAGCCGTGGAGTAGAATTCCGCGTTTGCTTGCTTACAGCTGCAGGGCCTCGAGGAACTTGTCGTGCTCCTGCTCCGTCCAGCTCTCCCGCGACTTGGTGATGGTGTAGGGCTTCCGCACCTTCTTGCTGGCGTCGTCGGCCGACGCGGCGGCGGCCGCGTCGGACAGCGCCGGGGGCGGGTTCGTGAAGACCATAGGGAGCGCACGCGTGCTTGGTTCCGAGTCGTGGTGCCGGTGCTGGTCTCTCGCTGGCTGGACCGGGGGGAGGAGAGGAGAGGGAGGCTCTTGTCCGTAGCGCGGCCGCGTGGTGACCGCTTTGCGTCGCGGTGTGGCGCCGGGCAGGGTTGGCTGGGAGTGTGTGGGTGGTGGCGCCGCTGGGGGGGCGTGCGGGGTTTTGGCCGTGCGTTTTGGTTGCGGGGGAGGGGGGAGAGGGGGGCCCCGCCCGTGGGCCACGGGGCACCCAGGCTTGTGGCTGCGCGGCGCGGGCGGGCAGACCACTTGCGCCCCTCCCGTCCCCCTCACGCGGGGTCGCTCTCCACTCTGCTGCCTGCTGCTGGTCGACGTCGCCGGCCTCACGCCCAGCGCGTTCATGTGGCTGCTCGCGTCCGCTCGCCTCGCCGCTGTTTTTTTAGTAAAGCGGGGCACGGTTGAGTAAGCTCGCGTCAAAGGCACTCGCATATGTGAAAAGTTTGGCTGGTGCGTTCACGACGGCTATGCTTGCTGCTACTTCGTCCTGATTTATTAGTCCTCCTTCGAGTATTTACAGTCGGAGTTGACAAATCCGGCCCCTGTATACGTCCGCGGACGCGCCGGGGCACGACCAGAGACACTGACCAGGTAAGTTCGGGTCTTCACACCCGCATATCTCATATTTCAAACCTTCTATGCATACAAAATCATGCAATTAGTACGAGGTAGATTACGAAACGATCAAAATCGACAGAAAACGGACATATAAATGGGCATAATTCACATAAACATCATCAAAAGACCACCAAATAGGCAAGTCACACAATTCAACGATCCGACACATTATAACTACATACTAGAACTAGATTATAAACAAGAGAGGGCGAGCTTCACCATTTCCTCCCTGCCCCTTTGCCCTTGCAGTCACCGGTGCAGCTATAGGATTTAGCGGCAGGAGGTGGGTCAATATCGAAGCCATCTGACCCGTCAAAGGAGGAGGAATTAGAGATGATGATGTAGCCTTGCAAGCGCCGAACGACACAGTCTTGCTTGCGCTTGAGCTTGGCCACCCTCGCCGCCTCTGTCGCTGCCTCCGCCACCTCCCGCTCGGATTGCTCAATGCCGAGCCGGAGCTGCTTGGCGTTGATTCTCCAGAGCCGTCAGGCCTTCGTCTCCGTCTCAGTAAGTGACCAATGACACACCCACTTGAGGAGACGGTGCTCCTCGCCAGGCACCCCGCAGCGGCGGGTGGACTATGCAGACGCGTCGGACCGGCCCCCTATCTCCCTTGCCCTCTGCCTCTCGCGATGGGCAGCACGTGCCTCCGACTCCGGAGTCCGCATCCGCGGCGGCGGCGGAGCGGGCACTAGAACCCACCACCACTCGCGCAGAGCAGCGGCCGGAGGCAGAAGAGGTCGTCGGGCGGGAGGAGCAAATCGGGCATGCATCGCAGATCTGCGCGCGTGGCGGGAAGGGTCGGCACCGGCATCATATCGACCCGCGAGCGCTCGAGCGCGATACAAAACGCCTACTCCTCCTCATCTTTAGAGTTGTTGTCGGAGTGTCTGACATTGCTGGACATGGTCGCCGGCGCTAGGGATTTGACGGGTTAGGGAAATGGGAGCGTCGGGGAGGGGAGCGGAGCGGAGTGGGTTAGGGTTCTGCCGGATGAGGATTTTGTGGGGTCGGAATGAGCCAGCGGTGGGCTAGACGCGGCCGAGCGTGTCCGGGCCGCCTCATATCCGCCATACATTGAAAACGGATATGAGGGCTGCCGATCAGCTCGGGCGTTTGAGATCTTCGGTTGGATCGGCTTTTTATGACCGGTCAGTAACAGGATGGCCTGCCGGGCGTATGAGACGCATACAGGGTGCCTGGTTGTAGATGCTCTTATAGTTTGGGTCAAAGTTTGATCTTTAATTTAACTATAAAAAGTTATGCTATATACTCTAAAAATAGTATCATTGGAAACTTTTTCTAGAATATGTATCATCGAAAACCTCTTTCAAATATTAATCCAACTGACATACAACTTATAATTTGTTAATTAAATCTACGCTTAAAGTTTGACATAAAATACAAAAAAGACTAATAAACCTAGACGGAGGTAGTACCATGCTTTTCTCTCTCTGATGATGCTGAGAATTCAGTGGATCGTGCGTGCACGTGTCCGTGGATAAGGTAGTACCATGCTTTTCTCTTTGATGATGCTGAGAGTTTCGCCATCACGTCGATGTAGCACGCCCTTGCTTTCTATCGTACGGATAATTCTTTTTTCCTTCTGCGGGTTTGTGCAGATTATTTGGTGGTGTTCATTGGCTAGTGAGAGAGCTGAATGGTAGTACGGATTAATCCCCACTTGATAATCGGACCTTACCTTAGTGCAGCAATATGATATGATCAAAATGCTCTTTTTGATCTTTGCCGTAACCATCGATGAGAAAAGTATCATGTAGTGTACTGCGTCGACCAAGTATTAGGTAGCCACCCACCGAGTGTAGCATGATAACCATGAAAACTCATGGAGTCATGGGGCAGTGGCAAAAATTTTACTTGCTAGTTGCTACTGCTACCAACAATTCAAAAAAAAAGTCACATTCGATAGCCTCACTTTTATTTTATTTTATTTTATTTATTACTTTTGCACCGGATAGCCTACTGTTGCAATTGTATGTAATCCGGAAACTAAAGATCCTAACATACGTAATAGCTTCATCGCAAAAGAAAAGAAAAGGTCAAGTGAAAGGCTTAAAAGCAAGCTTAATAATAGGACCTCCGTGGAGAGGGGCCTCCATGCCCACAGGGTGGTCGTCTCTTACTGGTGAAGACTCTATTTTACACTGTGCCGGTGCATGTGATGTTGGGCCCTGACGTGCCCGCCAAGTCCCTAGCTGTTGTGCGGAAGATATGTTGTGGTTTTCTATGGAGTGCGAAGGCGGATGGGAGAGGGGGTTGTTGAGCCGTTGCTTGGGATGCGGTCTGAACTCCTCGGTGGGCAGGGGGCTCGGAGTTCCGGATCTTCCATGGATGAATTCAACGTTTCGGGCACGGTGGTTGTGGCTCCAGCGCGCCGACAATTCAAGATCATGGGCGGAGTTCACCGTCGAGGTTTCGGCTGAGTCTCATGCAATTTTGCAGGCGGCGACCTAGGCGAGACTGGGGGATGGCAGTTCGACACTATTTTGGGATGACCGGTGGTTTGAGGGGTATAGGCTGCAGGAACTCACACCAAGCGTGTACGCAAAGGTGTCGCCCCGGAAGAGGAAGACGCGGGTTGTGCGGGTGGTGCTGACCAACGGGGCGTGGGTTTTGGGTGTTGGTCCTGACTTTGGACAGGTATCCCTTGCCGAGTTCATGTTGCTCTGGGACCGGATGTAGACGATGATGCTAGGAGACGAGAGTGCCGACGTGGTGCGTTGGTCTTGGGAGGTCGACATATGAGGAAAAATTTGTGGGGAGAGAAGTAGCATGGGCGGCTGTGTTCAACTGGGAGTTCAAGTCTCCTATGGTTTGCCGGTTCTTCTCCTACATAGCTCTGAGGTACTGCTACTTCTTGAGCTTGCGTTGGTTTTTCTCTTGAAGGGAAAAGGGTGATGCATCAAAGTCGAGATAAGTAATTCCCTCAGTTGAGAAACAAGGTATCAATCCAGTAGGAGGAGCAAACTAGTCCCCAATAATTGCACCTACATAAACAAACAAATACCTCCACCCAACATAATAAAAGGGTTGTCAATTCCTTCACGGTTACTTGCAAGGATGAGATCTCATAATGATAGATATAAAAGATAAGTAAACAAGCAAAATAAAATAGAGTTAAATAAATTACAGCAAGATATTTTTTGTGTTTTTTATTTTATAGACCTGAAAGCAATATGATAAAACATAGACCCGGGGGGCATAGTTTTCACTAGAGGCTTCTCTCTTGAAGAAAGCATACGGCGGGTGAACAAATTACTGTTGAGCAATTGATAGAAAAGTGCATAGTTATGACGATATCCAAGGCAATGATCATGTATATAGGCATCACGCCGAGACAAGTAGACCGACTCCTTCATGCATCTACTACGATTACTCCACACACCAACCGTTATCCAGCATGCATCTAGTGTATTAAGTTAACAATAACGGAGTAATGTCTTAAGCAGGATGACATGATGTAGAGGGATAGATCCAATCAATATGAATAAACCTCATCTTTTTATCCTTAATGGCAACAATACAAAGACGTGTTATGTCTCTTTCTGTCACTGGGATTGAGCACCGCAAGATTGAACCTATTACAAAGCACCTCTCCCATTGCAAGAAAAATCAATCTAGTTGGCCAAACCAAATCAATAGATCGAAGATAAATACAAAACTATAACAATCATACATAAAAGATTTCGGAGAAGACTCAAACAATATTCATAGATAATCTGATCATAAACCCATAGTTCATCAACAAACATACCACAAAAAAATATTACATCGAATAGATCTCCAAGAACATTAAGGAGACCCTTGTATTGAAGATACAAAAATAGAAGAAGCCATATAGCTACTTGCCATGGACCCGTAGGTCTGTGGTAAACTACTCGCACATCATCAAAAGGGCAGCAAGGTTCATGTAGATGCCCTCTGTGATCGAATCGCCCTCCGGCAGAGTACCGGAAAAGGTCCCCAGATGGGATTTCATGAAGACAGAAACTTGCAATGGCGGAAAAGTATTTTTGGTGTGCCCCCGGTCTTCGGGGAATATTAGGGTATTTATAGAAGAAGAATTAGGGTTAAGAGAGTCACAAAGGGCCCACAACCCTGTAGGGTGCCCCTAGGGTCCGCCCTACGAGCTTGCCGTCTCCTCGTAGGTCTCCTGGCCTCCTCCCGAAGATTCCTAGGTATCTTGTAGTCCATAAAAAATCGTCAAAAAGTTTCATTCCATTTGGACTCTTTTTGGTATTGATTTCTGTAATACAAAAACAAGAAAAAAACAACAACCGGCACTTGGCACTAGGTTAATAGGTTAGTCCCAAAAAAATGATAAAAATGCATGATAATGCATATAAAACACCTAAGATTGATAATATAATAGCATCGAACTATAAAAAATTATAGATACGTTGGAGACGTATCAGGAACCGGTGCTGGATCTCAAACCGTCTCGCTCGACGTGGTTTAGCCCATCAGCCGTCATGTCCTTTGTGCACGCAAGAGACCTAGTCCATTGATCATCTGTTGATCAGTTGCGGGTTTTCGAGGATGTTTTGGAGCTGGGTGCTGTGGGTGGCAGGCAGGCTGGACTTGATGCCAATGTGGGAGGAGCACTTGCTGGCGTGGTGCACGAGCTCTTTTGATGGGGGCAGGGAGAAGGAGCTTCGCGTGATAATCCACCTGATGTTTTGGGAGCTTTGGGAGCACTGGGATGATGTGTTCAATCAACAAAGGCCTTCAGCTTTGGAGGTATTCGCAAGGGGAAGTTCTTGGGAAACGTTGCATGGAAAACAAAACAAAAATATACGCACACGCAAGATCTATCCATGGAGGTGCATAGCAATGATGGGGAGAGTTTGTCTACGTACCCTCGTAGACCATAAGCAGAATCGTTTGACAACTCGGTTGATGTAGTCGAACTTTCTTTGCGATTTAACCGATTGAGTATCGAACGTACGACACCTCCACATCCAGCACACGTTTAGCTCAGTGATGTCAACGCCTTCTTGATCCAGCACGATGGCGAGGTATTAGATGAGTTCCGACAGCACGACGACATGTTGACGGTGAAGGTGATGCGATCTCCGCAGGGCTTCACCTAAGCACTACGAAAATATGACCGAGGGAGTAAACGGTGGACGGGGGCGCCGCACATGGCTAAGACAATCTTATGTCTTTGTGTGGCGCCCCCTCCCCATGTATATATAGGTGGGATGGGAGGAGGCAGCCCCTAGGGCGCCCAAAGAGACCTGGCGGCAACCCTAGGGCTGCTACCTTGCCCTGCGCCCCTCTTCTTTATTTGGAGTGCGGGAGGAAGGAAGGAGGAGGTGGCGCCCCCCTTTCCTTTCTCTCCTAAGGAGGGAAAGGCGGGAGGGGCCACCCCTCCCCTTTCCTTCCTCTAGGGCTGGACACCTAAGGGATGGGGCGCATTGATACGTCTCCAATGTATCTATAATTTTTGATTGTTTCATGCTATTATATTATCCGTTTTGGATGTTTAATGGGCTTTAATATACACTTTTATATTCTTTTGGGACTAACCTACTAACCAAAGGCCTAGTGCAAATTGCTGTTTTTTGCCTATTTCAGTGTTTCGCGAAAAAGGAATATCAAACGGAGTCCAAACGGAATGAAACCTTTGCGAGGATCGTTTTTGGAACAAATGCAACCCAGGAGACTTGGAGTACAAGTCTAGGAAGCCACGATGTGGCCACGAGGTAGGAGGGCGCGCCCAGGGGGGTAGGCGCGCCCCCACCCTCGTGGGCCCCTTTTAGCTCCACCGACGTACCTCTTCCTCCTATATATACTCATATACCCTGAAAACATTCGAGAGCACCATGAAACCCTATTTCCACCGCCGCAACCTTCTGTACCCGTGAGATCCCATCTTGGGGCCTTTTCCGGAGCTCCACCGTAGGGGGAATCGATCACGGAGGGCTTCTACATCAACACCATAGCCTCTGTGATGATGTGTGAGTAATTTACCACAGACCTTCGGGTCCATAGTTATTAGCTAGATGGCTTCTTCTCTCTCTTTGGATCTCAATACAAAGTTCTCCTCGATCTTCTTGGAGATCTATTTGATGTAATACTTTTTCCGGTGTGTTTCTCGAGATCCGATGAATTGTGGGTTTATGATCAAGATTATCTATGAACAATATTTGGCTCTTCTCTGAATTCTTATATGTATGATTTAACATCTTTGCAAGTCTCTTCGAATTATCAGTTTGGTTTGGCCTACTAGATTGATCTTTCTTGCAATGGGAGAAGTGCTTAGCTTTGGGTTCAATCTTGCCGTGTCCTTTCCCAGTGACAGCAAGGGCAGCAAGGCATGTATTGTATTGTTGCCATCGAGGATAAAAAGACGGGGTTTATGTCATATTGCATCAGTTTATCCCTCTACATCATGTCATCTTGCCTAATGCGTTACTCTGTTCTTATGAACTTAATACTCTAGATGCATGCTGGATAGCGGTCGATGTGTGGAGTAATAGTAGTAGATGCAGAATCGTTTCGGTCTACTTGTCATGGATGTGTTGCCTATATACATGGTCATGCCTAGATATTCTCATAACTATGCGCTTTTCTATTAATTGCTCGATAGTAATCTGTTCACCCACCGTAAGATTTGCTATCTTGAGAGAAGCCACTAGTGAAACCTATGGCCCCCGGGTCTATTTTCCATCATATTAATCTTCCGTGAACTAGCTATATTTATTGTTCTTTTATTTTGCAATCTTTACTTTTCAATCTATACAACAAAAATACCAAAATATTTATCTTATTATCTATATCAGATCTCACTTTTGCAAGTGGCCAAGAAGGGATTGTGTCGTGGAATTAGCACGACAGATGTCCGGTTTAGCGGACTTGATGATGGAACCATCGCACGGGTTAGCTTGAAGGGGTTCATAGCACACAAAGGACACAGAGAGTTTATACTAGTTCGGCCCCTTCGATGAAGGTAAAAGCCTACGTCTAGTTGGTTTGGTATTGCTTGGGCGCCGGTTTACAGGGAGCGGATTCGCTTGCCTGTAGTCTTGACGGGTTGATTCTTGCTTGTCCCTGAACCGTCGCCGGGTCGTCCCTTTATATAGAGGTGACGCCTGGTCCGGTTTACAGAGTCCCGAGGCCGGCTCATACTTGTCTCCGCCTCGGTCTCTGTCTTTTCTTTCTTATCTCTCAAGTTACATCGCTTGGCGGTTTACAAACCATACTTCTATACATGGGCCCTAAAATCTCATGGGCCGTAGCCTTTACTAAATATTACAACCAAGTCTAACATAACTAAGCCGGTTTACACTAGCCGGTTCATACCTGCTAGTCATATCCCTGACATTAGGCCCCAGAATGATTTGAACTTGTTCATATCAGTCTTCTTTGTCTTGTATAATTTTCTTCTTTGTCTTCCTATTTTTGTAAACCGGCTCTGACGTCATCTTCGAAAATCACTAAATCTGACCGTGACATCATCTCCGCATTTAACGCCGTGAGCTGTACTGTAGCTTTGTTTAATGGTTATCCGAAAATCGAGGCGTCAAAAAGGATCTTTATCCGATCTTTGCCTCCTCGAATCCCGCACCTGTCGCTTCCCATCTGTCCTTCGCTTATAAATACCGCTGTCCCCCTTCATTCTTCCTTCTTCTCGCCTCTTCTTCCTCCGTCTGCCGCCCGAGCTTCAAGACTCCATTGACGCCCGAGCTTGAAGCGCCGCCGTTGCCTCGCCGAGTCAAGACCTCCCTGGCCGCTGCATCGACCTGATTCGACCAGAGAACTCCGCCGCTGTCTTCCATTGTTCAGGTATGTCCTTTCTTCCTCATTATAGATCTGCATCTTCTAGGGTTCTTTCCTTGTTCTTCCGCCATTAGGTTTTGAAAGCTTCATCTTGTTCCTCGTAAATGTTCACTTCGTAGAAAGCTTTTGACTTTTATGCCCAGTTAATAGATCTTCCACTAGTATTAGCTGTAGATCTCGCCACTTATACTTATCCCATAGATTCATCTGCTCCGCATAAGACCCTTGCATTTCTTCCTATACTTTCTTGCACTTAATTTTCTTTTCTTTTCTTTGCACGCCCGGATCTGTTTCACTTTAGCCGTTTACAAAGAAACTGTTTCTTCTCTTTTGTAGATCCATTAGGTATACTCCGGTTTAAACTGTTATGCCCTGTTCCTGTAAAACTTTTGAATTTGAACGCGACGGTTTAGCTGTTCTTCTTTTACTGTCGTGAACCGGTAATGACATAGCTGTTGGGGAACGTAGTATTTTAAAATTTTCCTACGATCCCGCAAGATCTATTTACCAGATGCATAGCAACGAGAGTGAAGAGTGTGTCTACGTACCCTCGTAGACCGGGAGCGGAAGCATCAAGTGACGCGGTTGATGTTGTCGAACTTCTTCGCGATCCAACCGATCAAGCACCGAACGTACGGCACCTCCGCATTCAGCACACGTTCAGCTTGATGACGTCCCATGAGCTCTTGATCCAGTTGAGCTTCACGGGAGAGTTTCGTCAGCACGACGGCGTGGTGACGGATATGATGTGTTCACTGGCGCAGGGCTTCGCCTAAGCTCCGCGACGGTATGACCGAGGTGTGATTCTGTGGAGGGGGGCACCGCACACGGCTAAAACAATTCAACTTGTGTGTCCTTGGGTGCCCCCCTGCCCCCGTATATAAAGGAGCAAGGGGGGGAGGTCGGCCGGCCCTTCCTGGTGCGGCTAGGGAGTGGACTCCTACTAGGAATAGGATTGCAATCCTATTCCTAGTAGGATTCACCAAAAGAATGAAGGGGAAAGGAATAGGAGAGGTGGCGCCCCCCCCCCAATCCTAGTCCAACTAGGAACCCTAGGTGGGGGCGCCGGCCAGCCCTATGGGCTGCCTCTCTCTTTCCCTTTAGGCCCACTATGGACCATCCCCTCTCGTAGGGGGTTCCGGTAACCCCCTCCGGCATTCCCGATAAATCCGAAACTTTTCCGGAACACTTCCGGTGTCCGAATATAGTCGTCCAATATATCGATCTTTATGTCTCGGACATTCCGAGACTCCTCGTCATGTCCGTGATCTCATCCGGGACTCCGAACTACCTTCGGTACATCAATACTCATAAAGTCATAATACCGATCGTCATCAAACGTTAAGCGTGCGGACCCTACGGGTTCGAGAACTATGTAGACATGATCGAGACTCATCTCCGGTCAATAACCAATAGCGGAACCTGGATGTTCATATTGGCTCCTACATATTCTACGAAGATCTTTTATCGGTTAGAACCGCATAACAACATACGTTGTTCCTTTTGTCAAACGGTATGTCACTTGCCCGAGATTCGATCGTCGGTATCTCTATACCTAGTTCAATCTCGTTACCGGCAAGTCTCTTTACTTGTTCCGTAAAACATCATCTCGTGACTAACTCATTAGTCTTTTGCTTGCAAGGCTTATTGTGATGTGTGTTACCGAGAGGGCCCAGAGATACCTCTCCGACATTCGGAGTGACAAATCCTAATCTTGATCTATGCCAACACCACAAATACTTTCGGAGACACCTGTAGAGCATCTTTATGATCACCCAGTTACGTTGTGACGTTTGATAGCACACAAGGTGTTCCTACGGTATTCGGGAGTTGCATAATCTCATAGTCATAGGAACATGTATAAGTCATGAAGAAGCAATAGCAGTAAAACTAAACGATCATAGTGCTATGCTAACGGATGGGTCTTGTCCATCACATCATTCTCCTAATGATGTGATCCCGTTGATCAAATGACAACTCATGTCTATGGCTAGGAAACATAACCATCTTTGATCAATGAGCTAGTCTAGTAGAGGCATACTAGGGACATACTGTTTTGTCTATGTATTCACACATGTACCAAGTTTCCCGTTAATACAATTCTAGCATGAATAATAAACATTTATCATGATATAAGGAAATACATATAACAACTTTATTATTGCTTCTAGGGCATATTTCCTTCAGTCTCCCACTTGCACTAGAGTCAATAATCTAGCTCACATCGCCATGTGACCAACACCCAAAGGGTTTACTAGAGTCAATAATCTAGTTCACATCGCTATGTGATTAATACCCAAGAGTAATAAGGTGTGATCATGTTTTGCTTGTGAGAGAAGTTTAGTCAACGGGTCTGTCACATTCAGATCCGTATGTATTTTGCAAAGTTCTATGTCTACAATGCTCTGCATAGAGCTACTCTAGCTAATTGCTCCCACTTTCAATACGCATCCAGATTGATACTTAGAGTCATCTGGATTTAGTGTCAAAGCTTGCATCGGCGTAACCCTTTACGACGAACTCTTTATCACCTCCATAATCGAGAAATATTTCCTTAGTCATCCAATTACTAAGGATAATTTTGACCGCTGTACAGTGATCCACTCCCGGATTACTTTGGTACCTCCCTGCTAGACTTATAGCAAGGCACACATCAGGTCTGGTACACAACATTGCATACATGATAGATCCTATGGCTGAGGCATAGGGAATGACTTTCATTTTCTCTCTATCTTCTGCAGTGGTCGGGCATTGAGTCTTACTCAACTTCATACCTTGTAAAACAGGCAAGAACCCTTTCTTTGACTGATCCATTTTGAACTTCTTCAAAATCTTATCAAGGTATGTGCTTTGTGAAAGTCCAATTAAGCGTCTTGATCTATCTCTATAGATTTTGATGCTTAATATGTAAGCAGCTTTACCAAGGTCTTTCTTTGAAAAATTCCTTTCAAATACTCCTTTATGGTTTCCAGAAAATTCTACATCATTTCTGATCGACAATATGTCATTCACATATACTTATCAGAAAGGTTGTAGTGCTCCCACTCACTTATTGTAAATACAGGCTTCACCGCAAGTTTGTATAAATCTATATGCTTTGATCAACTTATCAAAGCGTATATTCCAACTCCGAGATGCTTGCACCACTCCATAGATGGATCGCTGGAGCTTGCACAATTTGCTAGCACCTTTAGGATTGACAAAACCTTCTGGTTGTATCATATACAACTCTTCTTTAATAATTCCATTAAAGAACGCAATTTTGTTATCCATTTGCCAGATTTCATAAAATGTGGCAATTGCTAACATGATTCGGACAGACTTAAGCATCGCTACAGGTGAGAAAGTCTCATCGTAGTCAACTCCTTGAACTTGTCGAAAACCTTTCGCAACAAGTCGAGCTTTGTAAACAGTAATATTACCGTCTGTGTCGGTCTTCCTCTTGAAGATCCATTTATTTTCGATGGCTTGCCGATCATCGGGCAAGTCAACCAAAGTCCACACTTTGTTCTCATACATGGATCCCATCTCAGATTTCATGGCTTCAAGCCATTTTGCGGAATCTGGGCTCATCATCGCTTCCTCATAGTTCGTAGGTTCATCATGGTCTAGTAACATGATTTCCAAAACTGGGTTGCCGTACCACTCTGGTGCGGAACGTGCTCTGGTTGATCTACGATGTTCAGCAGAAACTTGATCCTAAGTTTCATGATCATTATCATTAACTTCCTCACTAATTGGTGTAGGAATCACTGGAACAATTTCCTGTGATGTACTACTCTCCAATCCGGGAGAAGGTACAATTACCTCATCAAGTTCTACTTTCCTCCCACTCACTTCTTTCGAGAGAAACTCTTTCTCTAGAAAGGATCCACTCTTAGCAACAAAGACCTTGTCTTCGGATCTGTGATAGAAGGTGTACCCAACAGTTTCTTTTGGGTATCCTATGAAGATTTACTTCTCTGATTTGGGTTCGAGCTTATCATGTTGAAACTTTTTCACATAAGCATCGCAGTCCCAAACTTTAAAGAAACGACAACTTTGGTTTCTTGCCAAACCATAGTTCATAAGGTGTCGTATCAACGGATTTAGATGGTGCCCTATTTAACGTGAATGCAGCTGTCTCTAATGCATAACCCCAAAAGCGATAGTGGTAAATCGGTAAGAGACATCATAGATCGTACCATATCTAATAAAGTACGGTTACGATGTTCGGACACACCATTACGCTGTGGTGTTCCAGGTGGCGTGATTTGTGAAACTATTCCACATTGTTTCAAATGAAGACCAAACTCGTAACTCAAATATTCTCCTCCACGATCAGATCGTAGAAACTTTATTTTCTTGTTACGATGATTCTCTACTTCACTCTGAAATTCTTTGAACTTTTCAAATGTTTCAGACTTGTGTTTCATATACCCATATCTGCTCAAATCATCAGTGAAGGTCAGAAAATAACGATACCCGCCGCGAGCATCAACACTCATTGGTCCACATACATCAGTATGTATGATTTCCAACAAATCTGTTGCTCGCTCCATAGTTCCGGAGACCGGAGTTTTAGTCATCTTGCCCATGAGGCATGGTTCGCAAGCACCAAGTGATTCATAATCAAGTGATTCCAAAAGTCCATCACTATGGAGTTTCTTCATGCGTTTTACACCAATATGACCTAAACGGCAGTGCCACAAATAAGTTGCACTATCATTATTAACCTTGCATCTTTTGGCTTCAATATTATGAATATGTGTATCACACGATCGAGATCCAACAAACCATTTTCATTGGGTGTATGACCATAGAAGGTTTTATTCATGTAAACAGAACAACAATTATTCTCTAACTTACATGAATAACCGTATTGCAATAAACATGATCAAATCATATTCATGTTCAACACAAAACACCAAATAACACTTATTTAGGTTCAACACTAATCCCGAAAGTATAGGGAGTGTGCGATGATGATCATATCAATCTTGGAACTACTTCCAATACACATCATCACTTCATCCTTTAACTAGTTTCTGTTCATTATGCAACTCCCATTTCGAGTTACTACTCTTTAGCAACTGAACCAATATCAAATACCGAGGGGTTGCTATGAACACTAGTAAAATACACATCAATAATCTGTATATCAAATATACCTTTGTTCACTTTGCCATCCTTCTTATCCGTCAAATATCTAGGGCAGTTCCACTTCTAGTGACCATTTCCTTTGCAGTAGAAGCACTTAGTTTCAGGCTTGAGTTTAGCTTTGGGTTTCTTCACGGGAGTGACAACTTGCTTGTCATTATTCTTGAAGTTCCCCTTTTATCCCTTTGCCCTTTACTTGAAACAAGTGGTCTGGTTAACCATCAACACTTGATGTTCTTTCTTGATTTCTACCTTCGCCGATTTCAACATTGCGAAGAGCTTGGGAATTACCTTCGTCATCCCTTGCATATTATAGTTCATCACGAAGTTCTACTAACTTGGTGATAGTGTCTAGAGAACTTTGTCAATTACTATCTTATCTGGAAGATTAACTCCGACTTGATTCAAGTAATTGTAGTACCCAGACAATCCGAGCACATGCTCACTGGTTGAGCTATTCTCCTCCATCTTGTAGGCAAAGTACTGTCAGAGGTCTTATACCTCTTGACACGGGCACGAGTATGAAATACTAATTTCAACTCTTGGAACATCTTACATGCTCCATTGCGTTCAAAACGTTTTTGAAGTCCCGGTTATAAGCCGTAAAGCATGGTGCACTAAACTATCAAGTAGTCATCATATCGAGCTTTTGTCAAAACGTTCATAACGTCTACATCTGCTCCTGCAATAGGTCTGTCACCTAGTGGTGCATCAAGGACATAATTCTTCTGTGCAGCAATGAGGATAATCCTCAGATCACGGAACAATTCCGCATCATTGCTACTAACATCTTTCAACTTGGTTTTCTCTAGGAACATATGAAAAATAAACGGGGAGCAACATCACGAGCTATTGATCTACAACATAGATATGCTAATACTACCAGGACTAAGTTCATGATAAATTAAAGTTCAATTAATCATACTACTTAAGAACTCCCACTTAGATAGACATCCCTCCGGTCATCTAAATGATCACGTGATCCAAATCAACTAAACCATGTCCGATCATCACGTGAGATGGAGTAGTTTCAATGGTGAACATCTTATGTTGATCATATCTACTATATGATTCACGTTCGACCTTTCGGTCTCCAGTGTTCCGAGGCCATATCTGTATATGCTAGGCTCGTCAAGTTTAACCCGAGTATTCTGCGTGTGCAAAACTGGCTTACACCCGTTGTATTTGAACGTAGAGCTTATCACACCCGATCATCACGTGGTGTCTCGGCACGACGAACTTTCGCAACGGTGCATACTCAGGGAGAACACTTATAACTTGAAATTTAGTAAGGGATCATCTTATAATGCTACCGTCGTTCTAAGCAAAATAAGAAGCATAATAAGATAAACATCACATGCAATCAAAATATGTGACATGATATAGCCATCATCATCTTGTGCTTTTGATCTCTATCTCCAAAGCACCGTCATGATCACCTTCATCACCGGCGCGACACCTTGATCTCCATCGTAGCATCGTTGTCGTCTCGCCAACTATTGCTTCTACGACTATCGCTACCGCTTAGTGATAAAGTAAAGCAATTACATGGCGATTGCATTTCATACAATAAAGCGACAACCATATGGCTCCTACCAGTTGCCAATAACTTTACAAAACATGATCATCTCATACAAAATCGTATAACTCGTCATGTCTTGACCATATCACATCACAACATGCCCTGCAAAAACAAGTTAGACGTCCTCTACTTTGTTGTTGCAAGTTTTACGTGGCTGCTACGGGCTTTAGCAAGAACCGTTCTTACCTACGCATACAAAACCACAACGATGTTTCGTCAAATATGTGCTGTTTTAACCTTCACAAGGACCGGGCGTAGCCACACTTGATTCAGCTAAAGTGAGAGAGACAGACACCCGCCAGTCACCTTTAAGCAACGAGTGCTCGTAACGGTGAAACCAGTCTCGCGTAAGCGTACGCGTAATGTCGGTCCGGGCCGCTTCATCTCACAATACCGCCGAAGCAAAGTATGACATGCTGGTAAGCAGTATGACTAGTATCGTCCACAATCTCATTGTGTTCTACTCGTGCATATCATCTACGCATAGACCTGGCTCTGATGCCACTGTTGGGGAACGTAGTATTTTAAAATTTTCCTACGATCACGCAAGATCTATTTACCAGATGCATAGCAACGAGAGTGAAGAGTGTGTCTACGTACCCTCGTAGACCGGGAGCGGAAGCGTCAAGTGACGCGGTTGATGTTGTCGAACTTCTTCGCGATCCAACCGATCAAGCACCGAACGTACGGCACCTCCGCGTTCAGCACACATTCAGCTTGATGACGTCCCATGAGCTCTTGATCCAGTTGAGCTTCACGGGAGAGTTTCGTCAGCACGACGGCGTGGTGACGGATATGATGTGTTCACTGGCGCAGGGCTTCGCCTAAGCTCCGCGACGGTATGACCGAGGTGTGATTCTGTGGAGGGGGGCACCGCACACGGCTAAAACAATTCAACTTGTGTGTCTTTGGGTGCCCCCCTGCCCCCGTATATAAAGGAGCAAGGGGGGGAGGTCGGCCGTCCCTTCCTGGTGCGGCTAGGGAGTGGACTCCTACTAGGAATAGGATTGCAATCCTATTCCTAGTAGGATTCACCAAAAGAAGGAAGGGGAAAGGAATAGGAGAGGTGGCGCCCCCCCAATCCTAGTCCAACTAGGAACCCTAGGTGGGGGCGCCGGCCAACCCTATGGGCTGCCTCTCTCTTTCCCTTTAGGCCCACTATGGACCATCCCCTCTCGTAGGGGGTTCCGGTAACCCCCTCCGGCATTCCCGATAAATCCGAAACTTTTCCGGAACACTTCCGGTGTCCGATTATAGTCGTCCAATATATCAATCTTTATGTCTCGGACATTCCGAGACTCCTCGTCATGTCCGTGATCTCATCCGGGACTCCGAACTACCTTCGGTACATCAATACTCATAAACTCATAATACCGATCGTCATCAAACATTAAGCGTGCGGACCCTACGGGTTCGAGAACTATGTAGACATGATCGAGACTCATCTCCGGTCAATAACCAATAGCGGAACCTGGATGTTCATATTGGCTCCTACATATTCTACGAAGATCTTTTATCGGTCAGAACCGCATAACAACATACGTTGTTCCTTTTGTCAAACGGTATGTTACTTGCCCGAGATTCGATCGTCGATATCTCTATACCTAGTTCAATCTCGTTACCGGCAAGTCTCTTTACTCGTTCCGTAACACATCATCTCGTGACTAACTCATTAGTCTTTTGCTTGCAAGGCTTATTGTGATGTGTGTTACCGAGAGGGCCCAGAGATACCTCTCCGACATTCGGAGTGACAAATCCTAATCTTGATCTATGCCAACACCACAAATACTTTCGGAGACACCTGTAGAGCATCTTTATGATCACCCAGTTACGTTGTGACGTTTGATAGCACACAAGGTGTTCCTACGGTATTCGGGAGTTGCATAATCTCATAGTCATAGGAACATGTATAAGTCATGAAGAAAGCAATAGCAGTAAAACTAAACGATCATAGTGCTATGCTAACGGATGGGTCTTGTCCATCACATCATTCTCCTAATGATGTGATCCCGTTGATCAAATGACAACTCATGTCTATGGCTAGGAAACATAACCATCTTTGATCAATGAGCTAGTCTAGTAGAGGCATACTAGGGACATACTATTTTGTCTATGTATTCACACATGTACCAAGTTTCCCGTTAATACAATTCTAGCATGAATAATAAACATTTATCATGATATAAGGAAATACAAATAACAACTTTATTATTGCCTCTAGGGCATATTTCCTTCAATAGCTCCCTGTTATTGCCGGTTTAACCATACCATTAGTCCTCGGTTCAAACCGTTGCGTGACTTTCATAGATATTTTCCGGTTTATACTAATGTACCCGCATAATCCGTTTTTTTGCACTTTATCTTTTCCAGTACTTGTCCTTCCGTTGCCATGGCCAAGCAGTTTGTCTCTTGTGATTGGGTTCCTTCCATTATCACGGAAGAAGACTTGGTCAAAATTTCTGAAATTGGTACCTTAGGCCCTCAGTCTGTTTTGAAGTGGCGAGCTCCGGGGAATGAATGCCCTCCTACTCCCAGACCTGGGGAGGTTATTGTGTTCTTTGATCACATATCTCGAGGCTTCTCTCCCCCCAGTTCAAAGTTTTTCCGTGACGTTCTTGCTGCCTTCCAACTCCACCCTCAGGATATTGGACCCAACTCTATTTCAAACATCTGTGACTTCCAAGTGTTTTCGGAGGTGTATCTGCAAGAAGAACCGTCTGTCGATCTGTTCCGGGACTTCTTTCACCTGAACCGGCGCACAGAGTTCACCAGTGGACCGCATCAGGAGCTCGGCGGTGTTAGTATCCAGAAAAGGAGGGACGCTGTCTTTCCTCACGCCGCTTTACACACGCATCCAAAAGAGTGGAACAAGTCATGGTTTTATTGCATTGACACTTCTCCTGAAGGGGAGAACCCCTTGCCAGGTTATCGTGAGCACCGTATTCCGGAGGATCATCCTCTACCACAACGACTCAGCTCTGTTGAGCGGACCCGGTTTGCATCACAGCTCTCTAGGTTAAAAGCTTTCATGGCCAATGGCTTGACTGGAACTGACTTTATGCGCTGCTGGTTGTCTTGGAGCATCCTTCCCTTGAGCTGTCGATCACAGCTGATGTGCCAGTATTCTGGTAAACCGGACGATCCTCAACGGTTTACCAAGGGAAAATTATCTGAATCGGAGGTTATTGAGTCGGCTAAAAAGATGCTCAACGTCTCCTTAGCAGACTGCAGCAAAGTTGGATTAGCACCATATTATAAGAAGAATAAATTGCCTGCGGTAAGTTTTGCTTTATCCTGTGTTTGTAATCCGTTTATTTAAACCGTCCCTTCAACTGTCTTTCCTTCTTTTAAATAGGCTGATGATCCTTTCTGGAAGAGAAAACCTCAGGAGAAAACCGGCAAACAAGCACGCCGTAAGACTTTTGCCAATAAGAAGAGAAAAGCAGCTCTTGACTCCAGCTCTCACGCCGAGGATGATGACCCGGATTCCGAGGTATGATTTAATCCGGTTTGAATTTTGCCTTTTGTACTCATATCTGTATCTAATGATAACTTTCCACAGGAGTTGGCTGAAGGTGATAATCCGACCGAAGTTGAGGTAACTATCCTTTCTTCTGATTCAGAACCTCTTCCACAAAAAAGTCGTCGGACCGTCCGGAAATACCAATTTTCTCACCCTTATGCTCAATTGGATCCTAATTTTATTTTGAAGAAGCAACAACATGAAGCTCTTCGCCGGACCACTTGCCATAGTGGCCTAGCAGTGGAATCATCCGGGATTTCTTTGACTCCGACTCGGAAGCGCCGTGCTGAGGTGATACTTTCTCCGACTCTTCTTCATCCCAAGGCCGAGCTTATCCGAAAACCTCTTAAACCGTCTGACCCTAATTATCAGGAACTCCACTGTCTTCTTCTGGTGAATCGACTGCCACACAGCTGCCCCCATTGAAAACTGTCCCAGGGTAAATCTTTTTAATATTTCCGGTTTATGATCCCCTTTTTTCTTTATAACGTTAACTCATTTTGCCAACTTTTTTCAGCAAGCCAAAGCCTAGCAAGAAAACCAAGGCAAACAAACCCCCTACCGAGACCTCTGCAGATGATACGGCGAATGGTCCGGTGACTACCGTTCCTCCAGAAGGCGAGCCCACAGTTCCTCAAGAAGATCCTGCGCCTACGGATCACATCTCAATACCCGAAAATCCTACTGATGAAGACGCCCACAATTCGCCAAGTCCTACTCGGGTCAACTCTCCTCAAATTAATCCGGCCTCTCCCAATCCGGCTCACACTGCGACTCCAACTGCACCTGCTTCTCCAGAAGTTGTAGTGACTGGGACTGCATTCATTGCTCCGGCTGAGCCCACCGTTTTAGCCAAGCATACGGCTAAAACGGAGAAACTATATAAGGAGAAAGGCAAATGGAGTACTGAAGTATCCAATCTTGCAGACATGAGCGCCCAAGAAATCTATTCTGGGTACCTAAACCGGCTCCACAGCAGCCGAGACTATGAAGCGAATTTGGTTAACTTAATGAAGGAGAAATATGAGGTAATCCTTTCTTCTGACTTTGCACTTTTGATATGCTTCTATCCCATAACAGCCCCCAAGTTCCGGTTTAGCTGCGTGCTGAAGGTGAACCGGAACTTTATAGTTTGAACAATTAATCTTTACATTAGCCCCCAAGTATCAAGTAGATAACTTGTTTATGTATTTGATACTTGTAAAAATTTCTGCTGATACTTCAATCATCCATTAGCCCCCAAGTGTCAAGTAGACAACTTGTTTGTGTGCTTGAGACTTGTAACTTTGAATTGCTGTTATTTATTGCTTCAACTGCCATTAGCCCCCAAGTGTCAAGTAGATAACTTGTTTATGTGCTTGAGACTTGTCTGACTGTTGCCTCTTGTCACTTGATTATGTTTGCAGGCTGAGTTAAACTGGAATGCTGATGAGATCAATGAACTTCGGAGCCGTCTTGCTGAAACAGAGTCTGCCGCTTCGAAAGCTAAGAAAGATCTTCAGGTAAGTTTAAAGACTGCTGAAGATCTGAAGAAATACTTTGAAGAAGAGCGGACCACTTTTGAGGTTCAAAAGAAAGATCTGGAGAAAAGGATCCAGGATGCTGAAGGGGCGCTTAATCCGGTTACAGAAGAATTAACCGGTTTAAAGCAGCAGATTGAGTTGATGACCTCTGCAATTTTTGGTAAGTATAATCTGAACTCCTGCTTTATCCCTGCAATCTTCTGTCTGTGTCGGTTTAACCGTAATATCTATATGCAGGGCGCCGTGTCTCCCATCTTGGGGATGACTTACGGAAGAAGCTTAAAGCGTGTTACACCTTGGTCGATCAGCTGTATTCCGGCGCTCAGAGGATCATCAGTGCAACATCTTTCGGTAAACCGGCCCCTACAACTATCCAAGACACATTGAAAGGATTATCTGTTTTGCCGGCTCGTCTTGAAGAGGTCAAAAAATCTGCCGCCCGAGGTGGTGCTCTTCTGGCCCTTACCAGGGCTAAAGCCTGGGTCCCGGATCTTGATCCGGAAGAAGCTTTAACTGGATTTCCTGACACAAAAGATGACGGCTCTGCCTTTACCGCAAAGGATCACTACGCCTTGACGAAGGAGATGCGTCCCCTCGCCAGCAAGCTCGCAGCTGAATCCGATTTATCCAGGTATCATCCGGGGTATGACTTGCAAAACGAGCGGGTGGAGCGGCCGGTTTATGACACAGTCAACTTAATCCCGCCGGTTCGTCCTCATACCTTCGCTCCAGATATCGATCCTTCTGAGCTTATCAACAAAGATATGTATTTCCGGGTTTTGACGAAGATTGACTGGCGTGTGCCAGACTTCCAACCGCTTCAAGAAGACGAAGATATTACGGATCAAGGTGATGGCCAGCCGTCTCAGCAAGGAGGATCATAATTCAAAATTTATTATTGTAGTCGCAGTCTCTGTTTTGCCAAACAATCTTTTTAATCCGTCAGGCTTGCTACGCCTTGTAATAGGATAGCTGAAACTTGATATGCTTTAATCCGGATATTCTGTCTTTCTTATGTGAAATATTTGCCAATTTAAATGTTGTCTGATGTTGCTTATCTTGCATATCCTCTGCTCCTGCAGAAATAATACTGAAAGTATGTCCTAGCGGTTTAGCACTGGATGGAATAAATTGTTCTCTCAAAACGTCAAATAAGTACATACTCATACCAGAAACAATAGTTATACCTGAGATTATATATGCTCAATACTCTTAATCCGGTAGGATTTTAAAGATCCTTGATGAAGACCTTTATGGATCCAATTAGAAATCCGGATTTTGATGATAGATTCCGGTTCATCTTGTTCTGAAAAAACTGTTCAGAAATTTGTGGCTTGTTGCCTGATAGATGATCCGGGTTATAATGAACACCGGTTTACTCATGCTGGTATTCATGACCCAGACTTTTCACTTTATAGATATGTGGTCAGCTTCTGTAGCTGTTCCACTCCGGTTTAAAGGGTTAAAACACAAAACACAAAAAGATGCAAATGTTGCAAATAAGACCATGTAGTCGAGGCTTTTTAAGAGCTGCCAGGCTCAAAGCAAGGTTCAGCCAATCAATGGGATGTGGATTATCCATCTTTCCCAGGGGGCCTAGCCAATCACTGAATGTGGATTATCCATCTTTTCAGAGGGCCGATAGAACCGCAAATAAAAAACTGAGCCAATCAATGGGATGTGGATTATCCATCTTTCCCAGAGGGCCTAGCCAATCACTGAATGTGGATTATCCATCTTTTCAGAGGGCCGATAGAACCGTAACAAATTTGAGCCAATCACTGGATGTGGATTATCCATCTTTCCAGAGGGCCTCCATGGTTCCTCCTGAACCGGTGGGTAATTATAAACCAATCACTGAATGTGGATTATCCAACTTTTCAGAGGGTCTCCAGGGTTCCTCCTGAACCGGTGGGTAAATCTAAACCAATCACTGAATGTGGATTATCCAACTTTTCAGAGGGTCTCCAGGGTTCCTCCTGAACCGGTGGGTAAATCTAAACCAATCACTGAATGTGGATTATCCAACTTTTCAGAGGGTCTCCAGGGTTCCTCCTGAACCGATGGGTAAATCGTGGAAACGTTCTTTCTTTGAACCGGATGTCAGCTCATGTTCTGTAGAAAGTTTTGCTTTGCAAAAAATCAAGCTTAAACCGGCCAATATGTTGAAATATAATATCTGATAAAAAACTTGCATTGGTGTTTTTCACAAGATATTTGTATGTGGAAAAAGGGCTGAACCCCCGGTTTACCGAGGGTGCCGGTTTATTTATTAATCATAATATATACATAGGATACAGTGGAGCTCGTAGCTCAAGTATAGTATGGCCGTAAATGGGCGATGTTCCATGGCCTCTTCGTCTCCTCTTCTGATGTCCGTGAGTCCTTGTGTTCTCGAACGTCCACCAAGTAATATGAACCGTTGTGTAGATTCTTACTGACCACGAAGGGTCCTTCCCAAGGTGGGGATAGCTTGTGCATATCTGTTTGATCTTGGATGAGCCGGAGTACCAAGTCGCCCTCCTGGAACGTCCTTGTTCGGATCCGGCGGCTATGATATCTGCGTAAGTCTTGTTGATAAATTGCAGATCGTGCCGCAGCTATATCACGCTCTTCATCCAACCTGTCTAAACTATCTTGCCTTGCTCTCTCGTTGGCTGCTTCAACATAAGCCGTCGCCCTTGGTGAATCATGACGTATATCGCTCGGAAGGACTGCTTCAGCACCATAAACCATGAAGAAAGGTGTGTAACCTGTAGACCGGTTTGGTGTAGTGTTGATACTCCAAAGAACAGATGGCAACTCCTCAACCCAACATCCTAGGGTTCTCTGCAAAGGTGTCATAAGCCGGGGTTTGATACATCGCAAAATCTCCTTATTTGCCCTTTCAGCCTGACCATTGGATTGGGGGTGAGCCATAGAAGACACGTCCAAACGAATATGTTCTCGTTGACAAAATTCTTCCATCTCACCCTGAGATAAATTGGTACCATTGTCTGTGATGATGCTGTGTGGAAAACCAAACCGGAAAATTACTTTTTTGATGAATTTGACTGCCGTTGCCGCATCACACTTGCTTATAGGCTCCGCTTCAACCCACTTTGTAAACTTGTCTACTGCTACTAGTAGATGAGTTTTCTGATCTTGGGATCGCTTGAAGGGTCCAACCATATCAAGCCCCCAAGTCGCAAACGGCCAAGTTATTGGTATCATCCGGAGCTCCTGCGCCGGAACTAGAGCACGCCTTGAAAATTTCTGACAAGCATCACACTTCCGGACCAGATCTGCCGCATCTGCATGAGCAGTTAACGAATAGAAACCATGCCGGAATGCTTTAGCCACCAATGATTTTGAACCGGCGTGATGACCACAATCCCCTTCATGGATCTCGCGAAGGATCTCACAACCTTCCTCAGCTGACACACACCGCTGAAATACTCCAGAAGTACTGCGATGATGAAGCTCTCCGTTTGCAATCGTCATGGACTTAGAACGCCGAATTATTTGTCGTGCTTCTTCTTCATCGTCCGGTAACTCCCCTCGGCTCAAATATGCAAAATAAGACAGCGTCCAATTTGGAATAACATGAAGCGCTGCAACTAACTGTGCCTCCGGATCCGGAACAGCTAGGTCTTCCTCCGACGGTATCTGAACCGAAGGACTGTGCAATTCATCCAAAAAAGTGTTTGGTGGCACCGGTTTACGTTGAGAACCCAGCCGGCTTAGAGCGTCGGCCGCTTCGTTCCTTCGCCGGTCTATATGATCCACCTGATATCCTTTGAAGTATCCTGCAATTGCTTCAACCTCTCGTCTATAAGCCGCCATGAGGGGATCTCTTGAATCCCACTTGCCGGAAACTTGCTGTGCCACCAAATCTGAGTCGCCAAAGCACTTAACCCGGCTCAAGTTCATCTCCTTTGCCAGCCGCAAACCATGAAGTAGTGCTTCATATTCTGCTGCATTATTAGTACAAGGAAACAATAGGCGGAGGACATAACAAAATTTATCACCTCTGGGGGAAGTTAAGACAACTCCAGCCCCCGAGCCCTCCAATTGTCTTGAACCGTCAAAGTGAATTGTCCAGTAAGTAAGATCCGGCTTCTACTCAGGAGTTTGCAACTCTGTCCAATCATTGATGAAATCTACCAATGCCTGAGATTTTATAGCGGTGCGTGGCACATACTTCAACTCATGTGGGCTGAGCTCTATGGCCCACTTTGCCACCCTACCTGTAGCCTCCCTGTTCTGGATTATGTCTCCCAACGGTGCTGAACTAACCACAGTTATTGGATGACCTTGGAAATAGTGCTTCAATTTCCGGTTTGCCATAAACACACCATACACCAACTTGTGCCAGTGAGGGTATCTCTGCTTGGATTCAATGAGTACTTCACTCACGTAGTAAACCGGATGCTGAACCGGGTATTCCTTCCCTGCTTCCTTGCGCTCAACCACGATTGCGACGCTGACTGCCCGTGCATTGGCAGCGACGTATAACATCAAATGCTCCTTATCAATAGGAGCAGCTAAAACCGGCGGCTTTGCCAATTGTCGCTTTAAATCCTCGAACGCTGCGTTTGCCTCATTACTCCATATAAACCGGTCTGTTTTCCTCAGCATCTGGTAAAGCGGAATTGCCTTCTCTCCCAAACAGCTGATGAACCGGCTTAATGCTGTGATCCGGCCAGCTATATGCTGAACATCATTGATGCAAACCAGTTTAGTCAAAGATGTGATGGCCTTGATCTTCTCTGGATTAGCTTCTATTCCTCTGTTTGAGACCAAGAATCCCAGTAGTTTACCTGCCGGAACACCAAAAGCACACTTCTCCGGATTAAGCATCATCTTATAAGCTCGAAGATTATCGAAAGTCTCCTTAAGATCCTCTATCATTGTCTCCTCTTTTCTTGATTTTACCACGATGTCATCCACATAGGCATGAACATTCCTCCCTATCTGCCCTTTCAAACAATTCTGAACACAACGCTGATAAGTTGCTTGAGCACTCTTTAGTCCAAAAGGCATAGACACATAGCAAAAAGCACCAAAAGGAGTTATGAAAGCTGTCTTCTCTTGGTCTTTAACTGCCATCTTGATCTGGTGATACCCTGAATACGCATCTAAAAAGCTTAGCCGCTCACATCCCGCTGTGGCATCGATGATTTGATCAATGCGAGGGAGAGCAAAAGGATCAGTCGGGCAAGCCTTGTTGAGGTATGTGTAGTCCACACACATTCTCCACTTTCCATTCTTCTTTAACACCAGCACCGGATTAGCCAACCACTCCGGATGAAAAACTTCCACTATGAATCCCGCGGCCAAAAGCCTGGCCACTTCTTCTCCTATAGCCTTGCGCCTCTCTTCATTGAAGCGGCGCAAATATTGTTTAACCGGTTTATATTTCGGATCAATGTTAAGACTGTGCTCAGCGAGTTCCCTCGGTATACCTGGCATGTCAGAAGGTTTCCATGCAAAGATATCCCGGTTCTCACGGATGAACTCGATGAGCGCGCTTTCCTATTTAGGATCCAGGTTAGCACTGATAGTGAACTGCTTAGAAGAATCCCCAGGCACAAAATCAACTTGCTTGGTCTCCTCTGCCGATTTAAATTTTAAAGCCGGATCATGCTCTGTAGTTGGCTTCTTCAGCGGAGTCATATCTGCCGGATCAACATTATCTTTGTAATATTTCAACTCTTCCGTGGCACAAACTGCCTCTGCATATGCTGCATCTCCCTCTTCACATTCCACTGCTATCTTGCGACTTCCATGAACCGTGATCGTGCCCTTATGACCCGGCATTTTAAGCTGCAGATAAACATAACATGGCCTAGCCATAAACTTAGCATAAACCGTCCTTCCAAACAGAGCGTGATAAGGGCTTTTGATTTTGACGACTTCGAAAGTTATCATCTCTGACCTGGAATCATGTTCATCTCCAAAAGTAACTTCCAAGTCAATCTTTCCAACCGGATAAGCCGACTTACCTGGTACTACTCCATGAAACACTGTGTTTGATTGCCTTAACTTCTTATCCGTCAGACCCATACGACGGAAAGTCTCATAGTACAAGATATTGATGCTGCTACCCCCGTCCATGAGAACCTTAGTGAATTTGTAACCTCCCACCTGGGGTGCCACCACCAAGGCTAAGTGGCCCGGATTATCCACCCGCATCGGGTGGTCTTCTCTACTCCACACAATGGGCTGTTCTGACCAGCGCAGAAACTGCGGTGTTGCCAGTTCAACTGCGTTAACAGCCCGCTTCAAAACCTTCTGATCTCGCTTACACAGACTCGTGGTGAAGACGTGATATTGTCCACTGCTCAACTCCTTTGGATTACTTTGATATCCGGACTGCGGCTGCTGTTGCTGACGCTGTTGATTCCCCTGATTATTGTAATTTCCTTGGCCCTGCTGTTGATTGCTTTGGTTATTGTAACCACCTTGGCCATGTTGCTGATTGCTTTGGTTATTGTAACCACCTTGATGATGCGACTGATTGCCCTGGTTATTATAACTTCCTTGATTATTTTGACTACCGGTCCGGTTTTGATAACCATTGTTATTGCCCCTATATCCTGATCCGGAGCTGCTCCCCTGATGACCCGGACTATAAAATCCAGGACCTGAACCGCTATTTGGAGGCCTGTCATGAGGATTAAAACGGCTCGCCGTTGCTTTCATAAGGGGCCTGCACTCTCTTATGGTGTGCTTTGCCGGTCGATTTTTCATGCTATGCTTCGGACAAGGTTGATCTAACTCTTGGTCCCAGCTAAGAGTCCCTCCGCCGATTTGTGGAGGTGGGTTTCCCAAGCCATGCTGAAAGCCCCCTTGAACCTGAGTGTTGGCCACGAAGTCAGAGCCACCTTCCGCCTTCCGTTTGCCCAGAAAACTCGTAGCAGCCGGATTAACTTGCGCCGGTTTACCAGACTTGCTAACCTTCCCCGTCTTGTCTCCTTCCGCTTCTGGATACTTGGTATTATCAGAGTACCCATATTTTACCAAGGCACTCATGAGAGTTCCCATATCATTACAATCCCTTTTAAGCCGTCCGAGTTTTAACTTTAAAGATTCAAACCGGCAATTGTTTTCCAAAGTCACTATGGCCGTACTAGGATTGATACTATTCAAAGAGTGCAAAATTTCCGCTACTCTCCGTACCCAAGCAGCTGTAGTCTCCTGCTCTCCTTGCACACAAGCTGCTAGATCCACCACTGACATCGGCTGTTTGGATGTATCTTTGAAGTTTTTGATAAACTGGCTGCGTAGTTCCCCCCATGATCCGATAGAGTTCGGGGGTAAACCCTTCAGCCAGGTCTTGGCCGTACCTTCAAGCATCATAGTAAAATACTTAGCACAAGCCGATTCATCCACGTCCAGCATCTCCATGGCCATCTCATAACTTTCAACCCAAGCCTCTGGAGCTAAATCTGCTGTGTAATTAGGTACCTTGCGAGGCCCTTTAAAATCCTTAGGCAGCTTGACACTCCGTAAAGCGGGGACAAGACATTGCACCCCAAAAGAACTCGTCGTAATTCCTGTTTCTGCCGTGGCTGTGTGAACCGGCGTTGTTTGACGAACCTCCTCCCGGGCTCCTGACCTAACCCGGTTTATATCCGGAGCTGGTGCCGCTGCACCCGCCGGATTATCCTGCCTGCGCTGATGCCTCCTGCGTTCGCTGCTAGACACTTCTGGCTCCTCCCAATGCCTAGTATAACTCCGGCTGGGACGTGGTGTTGAATGTAGCCTTTCCCTGCTATGAGAATATGCTTGCTGCTGTATCAACGCCGTATTAAGCAGCTCCTTAACCCTGCGCGCCTCCAATGCCACCGGAGACGTCTCCTCCACTGGTAAAGCGGCCAAACGTGCTGCAGCTGCAGCGATGTTATCCAAAGGGGTTGAATAATGACCTGGAGGGGTGGGAACGTAAGGTGCCGATGTGATCCGACGATCCCGCTCTGCGGTGGGTTGCTGAACCGGCTCCTCCCTGGCTGGGGGTGCCCTCCGGTTTGAAGCCGGATTATTACTAGTCCCAGCCCCAGGAGTCCTGAACAGATTCGTTGCTTCATAAACCGGCGGTAGACGAGACTGGTGCTTTCGTCCCCTTACTCCTTCCATAGAAGCTTGCTCCATCCTTAGGTGAAAAGCCCGATCATCCAGCTCCGCTTGTCTCACCGCTATCATCTCTCTCTCCGCCTTCAGATCCTCCTTTAAATGATCAATCCGACCTTTTAACTGAAGGAGCTCTGCATCATGATGCGCCTTGTCTGCTGGAGCTACTGTTTCCACCGCTTTAGCTGTGAACTCCTCGATCAAGGTGGATAGAACTTCAGTAGGTGAGAGGGCTGGGCCGCTTCCCCCTGCACCAGCTTATGCTGTCGTCCCGTTCACTGGGGGCTGTGAACCGGCCATAAAGACAGCCACCCGGTTTGGCGGGCCAAAGGGGTCCGGAATACTGTTTCCATCGGATTCACCCTCAGACCGGCCGTCCTGCAATTGATACAGAGACTCAGTTTCTCCGGATGAAGATTCGTCGTCTGAGTAGACAACTGTTGCACCATCGGATTCCGATCCGTCCTCGGTTCGAACTTCGTGGATTGCTCCAACGAACACGTGCTTCACGGCGGGCTGAATCCGGGCCGATCTCGCACGCTGAGCCGGCTCGACGATGTTGGGGAAGATGTCCGGCTCAGGTACCGGTTCGCCGATTTTGCCAATGAAGACTTGTATGCCACCGAAGGGAACCCGGTACCCGTATTCGATTGAATCGACCTCCGGTCCCCAACCTGCGTCGTCGATGTAGATCCGGCCGCGGCGAATCTTGGTCATCCGGCCGACCGCGTAACCCTTGAGCCCCTCGAAGCTGCCCTTCAAGAACTCGAAACCATCATGCGGAGGCCCCACGGTGGGCGCCAACTGTCATGGAATTAGCACGGCAGATGTCCGGTTTAGCGGACTTGATGATGGAACCATCGCACGGGTTAGCTTGAAGGGGTTCATAGCACACAAAGGACACAGAGAGTTTATACTAGTTCGGCCCCTTCGATGAAGGTAAAAGCCTACGTCTAGTTAGTTTGGTATTGCTTGGGCGTCGGTTTACAGGGAGCGGATTCGCTTGCCTGTAGTCTCGACGGGTTGATTCTTGCTTGTCCCTGAACCATCGCTGGGTCGTCCCTTTATATAGAGGTGACGCCTGGTCCGGTTTACAGAGTCCCGAGGCCGGCTCATACTTGTGTCCGCCTCGGTCTCTGTCTTTTCTTTCTTATCTCTCACGTTACATCGCTTGGCGGTTTACAAACCATACTTCTATACATGGGCCCTAAAATCTCATGGGCCGTAGCCTTTACTAAATATTACAACCAAGTCTAACATAACTAAGCCGGTTTACACTAGCCGGTTCATACCTGCTAGTCATATCCCTGACAGATTGACAACCCTTTTATCGCGTTGGTTGCAAGGTTCTTAATTGTCTGTGTAGGTACTAGGGATTTGCGTGTAGTATCCTACTGGATTGATACCTTGGTTCTCAAAAACCGAGGGAAATACTTACGCTACTTTGCTGCATCACCCTTTCCTCTTCAAGGGAAAAACAACGCATGCCCAAGAGGTAGCAAAAAGAATTTCTGGCGCCGTTGCCGGGGAGATCTACGCACAAGTCACATACCAAGTACCCATTACAAACTCTTATCCCTCGCATTACATTATTTCCCATTTGCCTCTCATTTTCCTCTCCCCCACTTCTAAAACGTTTTCAGAAAAAACACAAAAATATTTATTTTCTTTTCGTTTGCCTTTTTCTTGTTCAATCTTATGTTTGCTTGTGTTTCCATGTGCCTTCTATTTGCTTGCATCTTTGCTTGCTAAAAATCTATTTATGGATCCTCATCCACTTGTTAATCTTTTTAAGAGATCCAACTATGATGAACTAATTGCTAGTGAGTTTAGTGCACTAGATTATCTTTATGAGGTTTTACTTGAAATTCGTGAATCTAAAATTTGTGATGAAGTGTTGAAAGAAGAAATTTATGAAGTGATTCACGACATCTCTTTGAATGAAAAACATGATTGCAATGATGTTATTATAAATTATATTGATGTCAATTGTGTTAATGATATGCAAAACCCTAAGCTTGGGGATGCTAGTATTGCTATGTCCACTACTTGTTGCAATGATCATGATTGTGGTGATTCTTCTTATGATCTTGAAAATTTATTTAAGCCCCATGATGAATATGAGATTGATAATAATGTTTGCAATAATATTGAAAGTGGGTTTGGAAGAGTGTCAACTTTAGATCCCACATGTTTGGAGAATATTCAATCTGATGATTTTTTTATAAAAGTGGGTTTGAAGAGGCCATGACTTTAGTTAATGTTGATCCCACTATTTTGGAAGAGTGTCAACTTCATATGCATGTGGATCATGTTGAGAATATGTTTTGTGATAGCTATATTGTTGAATTTGCTTATGATTCTACATGCAATTATTATGAGAGAGGAAAATATGGTTGTAGAAATCTTCATGTTACTAAATTACCTCTCTTCATGTTGAGATTGATCATATTTCTTTCTTCTTCCTTGCATATGTTAGATCTTGCTTGTCTTGCTAATTTGTTTTCTTATAAAATGCCTATGCATAGGAGGTATGTTAGACTTATATGTAATTTTCACATGCTATATGATGCTCTCTTTGTGCTTCAATTCTTATCTTTCATGTGAGCATCATTGAATTCTCAAGCCTATCTTAATGGCTATAAAGAAAGAGCTTGTTGGGAGGCAACCCAATTTTATTTTCCTTGATTTTGCTTCTGTTTAGTAATAAATAATTCGTCTAGCTTATGGTTAGATGTGGTTTTGTGTTTTAATTAGTGTTTGTGCCAAGTAGAACCTTTGGGAAGACTTGGGTGAAGTCTTTGCGATCTTGCTGTAGAAAACATAAACTCTTGCGCTCATTAGATTAACTGCCATTATTTTTTACTGGAGAGTGCTTTTAAGTTGATTCTTTTTGCAAATGATTAATATACAAATTCCTCACGTCCACCAATTTATTTAAGAATTTTTAGAGTTACAGATTGCTACAGACTGTTCTGTTTTTGACATATTATGTTTTTTGTGTGTTGCTTGCTTATTTTGATGAATCTATGAGTAGTATGGGGGGGGGGGTAGGAACCATAGATAAGTTGTAATACAGTAGGTTTAACACCAATATAAATAAAGAATGAGTTCAATACAATACCTTAAAGTGGTGGTTTGTTTTCTTATACTAACGGAGCTCACGAGATTTTCTGTTAAGTTTTGTGATGTGAAGTTTTCAAGTTTTTGGGTAAGGATTTGATGGACTATGGAATAAAGAGTAGAAAGAGCCTAAGCTTGGGGATGCCCAAGGCACCCCAAGGTAAAATTCAAGGACAACCAAAAGCCTAAGCTTGGGGATGCCCCGGGAAGGCATCCCCTCTTTCGTCTTCGTCTATCGGTAACTTTACTTGAGACTATATTTTTATTCACCACATGATATGTGTTTTGCTTGGAGCGTCTTGTATGATCTGAGTCTTTGCTTTTTATTTTACCACAATCATCCTTGCTGTACACACCTTTTGGGAGAGACACACATGAATCGGAATTTATTAGAATACTCTATGTGCTTCACTTATATCTTTTGAGCTAGATAATTTTGCTCTAGTGCTTCACTTATATCTTTTAGAGCACGGTGGTGGTTTTGTTTTATAGAAATTATTGATCTCTCATGCTTCACTTATATTATTGTGAGAGTCCTTTAGAATAGCATGGTAATTTGCTTTGGCTACAAAATTAGTCCTAATATGATAGGCATCCAAGATGTGTATAGTAAAAACTTTCATATAAGTGCATTGAATACTATGAGAAGTTTTATACTTGATGATTGTTTTGAGATATGAGGATGGTGATATTCGAGTAATGCTAGTGGAGTACTTTTGAATTTGACGAATACTTGTGTTAAAATTTGTGATTCCCGTAGCATGCACGTATGGTGAACCATTATGTGATGAAGTTGGTGCATAATTTATTTATTGATTCTCTTCCTTTGTTTGGAGGTCGGGATCGCGCGATGGTTAGTTCCCACCAACCATTCCCCTAGGATCATGCGTTTAGTGCTTTGTTTTGATAACTTGTTGATTTTTGAAAGAAGTGTATGAGTTCTTTATGAGTAATGCCGAGTCCATGGATTATACGCACTCTTACCCTTCCACCATTGCTAGCCTCTCTAGTATCGCGCAACTTTCGCCGGTACCATACATCCACCATATACCTTCCTCAAAATAGCTACCATACCTACCTATTATGGCATTTCCATAGCCATTCTGAGATATATTGCCATGCAACTTTCCACCGTTCCATTTATTATGACACGCTTCATCATTGTCATATTCCCTTGCATGATCATGTAGTTGAAATCGTATTTGTGGGAAGGCCACCATGCGTAATTTTTCATACATGTCACTCTTGATTCATTGCACATCCAGGTACACCACCAGAGGCGTTCACATAGAGTCATATTTTGTTCTAGCATCGAGTTGTAACTCTTGAGTTGTAAGTAAATAAAAGTGTGATGATCTTCATTGCTGGAGCATTGTCCCAGTGAGCAAAGGATGATGGAGACTATGATTCCCCAACAAGTCGGGATGAAACTCCGGACAAAAAAAAAAGAGGCCATACAAAAGAAGAGAAAAGGCCCAAAATAAAAAAAATAAAAAAAATTAGAGAAAAAGAGAGAAGGGGCAATGCTACTATCATTTTTCCACACTTGTGCTTCAAAGTAGAACCATGATATTCATGATAGAGAGTCTCTTGTTTTGTCATCTTCATATATTAGTGGGAATTTTTATTATAGAACTTGGCTTGTATATTCCAATGATGGGCTTCCTCAAATGCCCTAGGTCTTCGTGAGCAAACGAGTTGGATGCACACCCACTTAGTTTCTTTAGTTGAGCTTTCATACACTTATAGGTCTAGTGCATCCGTTGCATGGCAATCCCTACTCACTCACATTAATATCTATTGATGGGCATCTCCATAGACCATTGATACGCCTAGTTGATGTGAGACTATCTTCCTCCTTTTTGTCTTCTCCACAACCACCACTCTATTCCACCTATAGTGCTATATCCATGGCTCACGCTCATGTATTGCGTGAAAGTTGAAAAGGTTTGACAAAAATTAAAGTATGAAACAATTGCTTGGCTGAAACCGGGGTTGTGCATGATTTAAAATTTTTGTGTGATGAAGATAGAGCATAGCCAGACTATATGATTTTGTAGGGATGAACTTTCTTTGGCCATGTTATTTTGAGAAGAAATAATTGCTTCGTTAGTATGCTTGAAGTATTATTATTCTTATGTCAATATTAAACTTTTGTCTTGAATCTTTCGGATCTGAACATTCATGCCACAATAAAGAGAATTACCTTGAGAATTATGTTAGGTAGCATTCCACATCAAAAATTCTGTTTTAATCATTTACCTACTCGAAGACGAGCATGAATTAAGCTTAGGGATGCTTGATACATCTCCATCGTATCTATAATTTCTTATTGTTTCATGCTATTATATTATCTATTTTGGATGTTTAATGGGCTTTAATATACACTTTAATATTATTTTTGGGACTAACCTACTAACCAAAGGCCCAATGCAAATTGTTGTTTTTTGCCTATTTCAGTGTTCCACAGAAAAGGAATATCAAACAAAGTCCAAACAGAATGAAACCTTCGCGAGGGTCGTTTTTGGAACAAATGCAATCCAGGAGACTTGGAGTACAAGTCTGGGAAGCCACGATGTGGCCACGAGGCAGGAGGGCGTGCCTAGGGGGGTAGGCGCGCCCCCACCCTCGCGGGCCCCTCATAGCTCCACCGATGTACCTCTTCCTCCGATATATACTCATATACCCTCAAAACATCCGAGAGCACCACGAAACCCTATTTCCACCACCGCAACCTTTTGTACCCATGAGATCACATCTTGGGGCCTTTTCCGGAGCTCCATCGGAGGGGGAATCGATCACGAAGGGCTTTTACATCAACACCATAGCCTCTCCGATGATGTGTGAGTAGTTTACCACAGACCTTCGGGTCCATAGTTATTAGCTAGATGGCTTCTTCTCTCTCTTTGGATCTCAATACAAAGTTCTCCTCGATCTTCTTGGAGATCTATTTGATGTAATACTGTTTGCGGTGTGTTTCTCGAGATTCGATGAATTGTGGGTTTATGATCAAGATTATCTATGAAAAACAATTGGTTCTTCTCTGAATTCTTACATGTATGATTTAATATCTTTGCAAGTCTCTTTGAATTATCAGTTTGGTTTGGCCTACTAGATTCATCTTTCTTGCAATGGGAGAAGTGCTTAGCTTTGGGTTTAGTCTTGCGGTGTCCTTTCCCAGTGACAGCAAGGGCAGCAAGGCACGTATTGTATTGTTGCCATCGAGGATAAAAAGATGGGGTTTATGTCATATTGCATGAGTTTATCCCTCTACATCATGTCATCTTGCTTAATGTGTTACTATGTTCTTATGAACTTAATACTCTAGATGCATGCTGGATAGCGGTCGATGTGTGGAGTAATAGTAGTAGATGAAGAATCATTTCGGTCTACTTGTCACGGACGTGATGCCTATATACATGATCATGCCTAGATATTCTCATAACTATGCACTTTTCTATCAATTGCTCGACAGTAATTTGCTCACCCACCGTAAGATTTGCTATCTTGAGAGAAGCCACTAGTGAAATATATGCCCCCCGGGTCTATTTTCCATCATATTAATCTTTCGTCAACTAGCTTTATTTATTTTTCTTTTATTTTGCAATCTTTACTTTTCAATCTATACAACAAAAATACCAAAAATATTTATCTTATTATCTATATCATATCTCACTTTTGCATGTGGCTGTGAAGGGATTGACAACGCCTTTATCTCGTTGGTTGCAAGGTTCTTAATTGTCTGTGCAGGTACTAGGGATTTGTGTGTAGTCTCCTACTGGATTGATACCTTTGTTCTCAAACACTGCGGGGAATACTTACGCTACTTTGCTGCATCACCCTTTCCTCTTCAAGGGAAAAACAACGCATGCTCAAGAGGTAGCACGCACCAGCCTCCTAGTGGGCTGGTATGTCCCCTCCTTTGGCCCATAAGGCCCATACACTTGTCGGGGGTGCCTGGAACCCTTTCCGGTGACCCGATGAGTACCTGGTGCACCTCGAAACTATTCCGGTGTCCAAATACCATCATACTATATATCAATATTTACCTCTCGACCATTTCGAGACTCCTCGTCATGTCCGTGATCTCATCTGGGATTCCGAACAACATTCCGTCACCAAATCATATAAATCACATAACACTATATCGTCAACGAACGTTAAGCATGCGGACCCTACGGGTTCAAGAACTATGTAGAGATGACCAAGACACCTCTCCGGTCAATAACCAATAGTGGAACCTGGATGCCCATATTGGTTCCTTCATATTCTACGAAGGTCTTTATCGATTGAACCGTTATGACAACATACGTAATTCCCTTTGTCCATCGGTATGTTACTTGCCCGAGATTCGATCATCGGTATCTCGATCACTAGTTCAATCTCGTTACCGGCAAGTATCTTTACTCGTTCCTTAATACATCATCTTGTAACTAACTCATTAGTCATATGCTTGCAAGGATTCTTATGATGTGTATTACCAAGAGGCCCCAGAGATACCTCTCTGATACTCGGAGTGACAAATCACAATCTCGATCTATTCCAACTCAACAAACACCTTCAGAGATACCTGGAGAGCATATTTATGATCACCTAGTTACGTTGTGACATTTGATAGCACACAAGGTATTACTCCGGTATCGGGAATTGCATGATCTCATGGTCGAAGGAACATGTATTTGACATACAAGAAAGCAGTAGCAATAAACTAAACAAGCAAATGCTAAGCTAACGGATGGGTCTTGTCCATCACATCATTCTCCTAATGATGTGATCCCGTTATAAAATGACAACATATGTCTATGGTTACGAAACCTTAACCATCTTTGATCAATGAGCTAGTCTAGTAGAGGCATACTAGGGACACGGTATTTTGTTTATGTATTCACACATGTATTTAAGTTTCCGATCAATACAATTCTAGCTTGAATAATAAACCTTTATCATGATTAAGGAAATATAATAATAACCATTTTATTATTGCCTCTATGGCATATTTACATCAGTCTCCCACTTGCAGTAGAGTCAATAATCTAGTTCATATCGCCATGTGATTAACACCCATAGTTCACATCGCCATGTGATTAACACCCATAGTTCACATCGCCATGTGATTAATACCTAAAGAGTTTACTAGAGTCAATAATCTAGTTCACATCAACATGTGATTAACACCCATAGATCACATCGCCATGTGATTAATACCCAAAGAGTTTACTAGAGTCAATAATCTAGTTCGCATCGCCATGTGATTAACACCCAAAGAGTTCTAAGGTGTGATCATGCTTTGCTTGTGAGAGAGGTTTTTAGTCAACAGGTCTGCATCATTCAGATCCTTGTGTACTTTGCAAATTTCTATGTCTACAATGCTCTGCATAGAGCTACTCTAGCTAATTGCTCCTACATTCAATACGCATCTAGATTGATACTCAAAGCCATCTGGATTAGTGTCAAAGCTTGCATCGACATAACCCTTTACGACGAACTCTTTATCACCTCAATAACCAAGAAACATTTCCTTATTCCTCTAGGGATAATTTTGACCTCTGTCCAGTGATCCACTCCTAGATCACTCTTGTACCCCCTTGCGAGACATGTGGCAAGGAACACATTAGGTCTGGTACACAGCATGGCATGCTTTATAGAACCTATGGTTGAGGCATAGGGAATGACTTTCATTCTCTCTCTATTTTTTTGCCGTGGTGGGCTTTGAGTCTTACGCAACTTCATACCTTACAACTCAGGCAATAACTCCTTCTTTGTCTGATCCATTTTGAACTTCTTCAACTTTATCAAGGTATGTGTTTTGTGCAAGTCCTATTAAGCGTCTTGATCTATCCCTATAAATCTTGATGCCCAATATATAAGCAACTTCATCGAGGTCGTCCATTGAAAAACTCCTTTCAAACAACCCTTTATGCTTTCCAGAAAATTATACATCATTTCCAATCAACAATATGTCATCCACATATACTTATCAGAAATGCTGCAGTGCTCCCACTCACTTTCTAGTAACTACTGGGTTCACCATAAGCCTGTATAAAACATATGCTTTGATCACCTTATCAAAGCATATATTCCTACTCCGAGATGCTGGCACCAGTCCATTGATAGATCGCTGGAGTTTGCACACTTTGTTATCATCTTTAGGATCGACAAAACCTTCTGGTTGCATCATATAAAACTCTTCTTTTAGAAATCCATTAAGGATTGTAGTTTTGACATCCATTTCCCAGATTTCATAATCATAAAATGTGGCAATTGCTAACATGATTCGGATAGACTTAAGCATCACTACGTGTGAGAAAGTCTCATTGTAGTCGACTCCTTGAACTTGCCTAAAACCTTTTGCGACAAGTCGAGCTTTGTAGATAGTAACATTACCATCAGCGTCCGTCTTCCTCATGAAGATCCATTTATTCTCTATGGCTTGCCGATCATCGGGCAAGTCCACCAAAGTCCACACTCTGTTCTCATACATGGACCCTATCTCAGATTTCATGGCCTCAAGCCATTTTTTGGAATCTGGGCTCATCATAGCTTCTTCATAGTTCGAAGGTTCGTCGTTGTCTAACAACACGACTTCCAGGACAGGTTTACCATACCACTCTGGTGCGGTACGTGTTCTGGTCGACCTTCAAGGTTCAGTAGTAACTTGATCCGAAGTTTAATGATCATCATCATTAGCTTCTTCTCTAGTTGGTGCAGGCATCTCGGGAATGGTTTTCTCTGATGAGCTACTTTCCAATTCGAGAGAAGGTAGAATTACCTCATCAAGTTCTACTTTTCTCCCACTCATTTCTTTTGAGAGAAACTCCTTCTCTAGAAAGGACCCATTCTTAGCAACAAAGATCTTGCCTTCGGATATGTGGTAGATGGTGTACCCAATAGATTCTTTTGGGTATCCTATGAAGACGCACTTCTCCGATTTGGGTTCGAGCTTATCAGGTTGAAGCCTTTTGAGATAAGTGCCGCAACCCCAAACTTTAAGAAACGATAACTTTGGTTTCTTGCCAAACCACAGTTCATATGGTGTCGTCTCAATGGATTTAGATGGTGCCCTATTTAACGTGAATACAATTGTCTCTAATGCATAACCCCAAAATGACAAAGGCAAACCGATAAGAGACATCATAGAATGAACCATATCCAATAGAGTACGGTTACGACGTTCGGACACACCATTACGCTGTGGTGTTTCAGGTGGCGTGAGTTGTGAACCTATTCCACATTGTTTTAAATGAAGGCCAAACTCGTAACTCAAATATTTGCCTCCGCGGTCAGATCGTATAAGCTTTATTTTCTTGTTACGATGATTCTTCTACTTTACTCTGAAATTCTTTGAACTTTTCAAATGTTTCAGACTTGTGTTTCATCAAGTAGATATACCCATACCTACTTAAATCATCTGTGAAGGTGAGAAAATATTGATACACGCTGCGTGCTTCAACACTCATCGGACCGCATACATCGGCATGTATTATTTCCAATAATTCATTAGCTTGCTCCATTGTTCTGGAGAACAGAGTTTTAGTCATCTTGCCCATGAGGCATGGTTGATAAGTATCAAATAATTCATAATCAAGTGATCTCCAAAAGCACATCTGCATAGAGTTTTTTCATGCGCTTTACACCAATATGACCTAAACGGCAGTGCCACAAGTATGTTGCATTATCATTATCAACTTTTCATCTTTTGGCATCAATATTATTAATATGTGTATCACTACGATCAAGATTAAAGAAACCATTTGCATTGAGTGTATGACCATAGAAGGTTTTATTCATGTAAATAGAATAACAAATATTCTCTGACTCAAATGAATAACCGTACTGCAATAAACACGATCCAATCGTGTTCATGCTCAATGCAAACACCAACTATCATTTATTTAAGTTTAACACTAATCCCGAAAGTATAGGGAGTGTGCGATGATGATCACATCATTCTTGGAACCACTTCCAACATACATCGTCACCTCGCCCTTAACTAGTCTCCATTAATTCAGCAACTCCTGTTTCGAGTTACTAATCTTAGCAACTAAAAGGTACTCCCTCCGTCTCAAAATAAGTGACTCAAAAGTGACTCAACTTTGTACTACAGTTAGTACAAAGTTGAGTCACTTTTGAGTCACTTATTTTGGGACAGAGGGAGTATTAAATACCAGGGCTACTACGAGCACTAGTAAGGAACACATCAATAACATGTATATCACATATATCTTTGTTCACTTTTCCATCCTTCTTATCCGCCAAATATTTGGGGCAGTTCCGCTCCCAGTGACCATTTCCTTTGCAGTAGAAGCACTCAGTTTCAGGCTTGGGTCTAGCTTTGGGTTTCTTCTCAGGAGTGGCAATTTGCTTGTCGTTCTTCTTTAAGTTCCATTTATTTCCCTTGCCCTTTTCTTGAAACTAGTGGTCTTGTTAACCATCAACACTTGATGCTCCTTTTTGATTTCTACCTCCGTCGACTCCAACATCGGGAGGAGCTTTGGGAATCATTTTTCATCATCCCTTGCATATTTATAGTTCATCACGAAGGTCTAGTAGCTTGGTGATAGTGACTAGAGAAATCTATCAATCACTATCTTATCTAGAAGATTAACTCCCACTTGATTCAAGTGATTGTAGTACTCAAATGTTCTGAGCACATGCTCAATGGCTGAGCCATTCTCCTCAATCTTGTAGACAAAGTACTTGTAGAGGTCTCATACCTCTCTACACGGGCATGAGTCTGAAATACAAATTTAGTCTCTTGGAACATCTCATATGTTCTATCGCATTCAAAATGTCTTTTGAGCCCTGATTCTAAGCCGTAAAGCATGGCACACTAAACTATTAAGTAGTCATCAGATCGAGCTTGCCAAACGTTCATAACGTCTGCATTAGCTTCTGCAACATGTCTGTCACCTAGCAGCGCATCAAGGACATAATTCTTCTGTGCAACAATGAGGATAATCCTCATATCACGGACCCAGTCCGCATTATTGCTACCATCATCTTTCAACTTAGTTTTCTCTAGAACCATATTAAAACAGGGGAGCTACATCGCGAGCTATTGATCTACAACATAATATGCAAAGATATTTTGACTAACTTCATGATAAATTAAGGTCAATTAATCAAATTACTAAAGAACTCCCACTTAAATTAACATCCCTCAAGTTATCTAAGTGGTACACGATCCAAATCAACTAACCCATGTCCGATCATCACGTGAGATGGGGTAGTCATCAATGGTGAACATCTCTATGTTGATCATATCTACTATATGACTCATGTTCGACCTTTCGGTCTCCAGTGTTCTGAGGCCATGTATGTACATGGTAGGCTCGTTAAGTTTAACCCAAGTATTCTGTGTGTGTAAATCTGGCTTACACCCGTTGTATGTGAGCATTGAGTCTATCACACCCGATCATCATGTGGTGTCTCGAAGTAGCTAACTGTTGCAATGGTGCATACTCGGGGAGAACACTTTTATATTGAAATTTAGTAAAAGCATCATCTTATAATGCTACCGCCGTTCTAATAAAAATAAGATGCATACAGGATAAACATCAAATGCAATCAAAATATGTGACATGATATGGCCATCATCATCTCGTGCTTTTGATCTCCATCTCCAAAGCATCGTCATGATATCCATCGTCACCGGCTCGACACCTTGATCTCCATCGCTGCGTCGTGGTCGTCTCGCCAAAAATTGCTTCTGCAACTATTGCTAATTTATAGCGATAAAGTAAACCAATTACATGGCGCTTGCATTTCATCCAATAATTAATAAACAACCATAAGGCTCATGACGGTTGTCGGTATTACAAAACATGACCATCTCATACAATAATGTATAACTCATCACGTCTTGACCATATCACATCACAACATGCCCTACAAAAACAACTTAGACGTCCTCTACTTTGTTGTTGTAAGTTTTACGTGGCTGCTACGGGCTTCTAGCAAGAACCGTTCTTACCTACAGCACAAAACCACAACAGTGATTTATCAAGTTCTCTTTTTTAACCTTCTTCAAGGACCGGCCATAGTAAAATTTGATTCAACTAAAGTAGGAGAAACAGACACCCTCCAGCCACCTTTATGCAAAACAAGTTTCATGTCTGTCGGTGGAACCAGTCTCATGTACATGGACATGTATGGTTGGTCCAGGCCGCTGAAAGTGCAACTATCACCGGGTGGTTTTGGTAATTACTAACAACATATAGCTCATTAAACTAATGCTATATCAAGATAATATTTCAGGAAAGTTCAATGATTGGCATGGCATGGTTTAGGATTGTGGACCCCTCAAAATGCTAAGGACAAAAGGACTGGCTCAAGCTCACAGCTAAGGACTCTACATTTTCTATTTTAGTGATCCAAGATCACATTGAGTCCATAGGAAAGCCAATACTATTAAAAGGGGATGAGGTGTTGCTTAATGGCTTGCTTGCTCATGATGCTTAGTGATATGCTCCAAAACCCTCAACCACTTTTCCACATACACATATGTCCCAAACCAAAAGTCAAACTCGGCCACACCGAAAATATCTATCCGGCGCCACGGAGTTCATTTGACATAGCCACTGCCAAAAACCTAATCATTTCGGTCTCACCGAAAGGGATCTCGGTCTCACCGAGATGGGATTGTAAACTCTCTATTGCCTGTTGCAATATTTTCAGTCTAACCGAGATGTGCAATCAGTCCCACCGAGTCTGTAATGCAAACTCTTTGTTGCCTCTTCGTAACATTTCGGTCTCACCGAAATGAGTGAATCGGTCCCACCGAGTTTGCGTGACCAACTCTCTGTGTGCTTATTACCAAAATCGATCTCACCGAGTTTGTGTAATCGGTCCCACTGAGATTACGTTATGCCCTAACCCTAATGAAATCGGTCCCACCGAGTTGATCATATCGGTCCCACCGAAATACATAACAGTCACATTATGAACTAAATCGGTCCGACCAAGTTCTTTGAATTGGTCCCACCGAGTTTGGTAAATTGTGTGTAACGGTTAGATTTTGTGTGGAGGCTATATATACCCCTCTACCCACTCTTCACTCGTGGAGAGAGCTATCAGAACATACCTACACTTCCATCATTCATGTTCTGAGAGAGAACTACCTACTCAAGTGTTGACATCAAGATATTCCATTCCTACCATATGATTCTTGTTGTCTTGCCTTCCCCAAGTTGCTTTCCACTCAAATCCTTCTTCCACCATATCCAAATCTATGAGGAGCTGTTTGAGTGTTGGGGAGACTATCACTTGAAGCATTTGAGCAAGGAGTTCATCATCAACACACCGTTTATTACCTTTTGGAGAGTGGTGTCTCCTAGATTGGTTAGGTGTCACTTGGTAGCCTCCGACAAGATTGTGGAGTTGAACCAAGGACTTTGTAAGGGCAAGGAGATCGCCTACTTCGTGAAGATCTACCGCTAGTGAGGCAAGTTCGTCGTGGGCGATGGCCATGGTGGGATAGACAAGGTTGCTTCTTCGTGGACCCTTCGTGGGTGGAGCCCTCCATGGACTCGCGCAGCCGTTACCCTTCATGGGTTGAAGTCTCCATCAACTTGGATGTACGATAGCACTACCTATCGGAACCAAGACAAAAAACATCATTGTCTTCACTTGCGTTTGCTTCCTCTAAAGTCCTCCCTTTAACTTCATATGCAATTGTTTACTTTCCGCTACTATACTCTTAGAATTGCATGTGTAGGTTGATTGCTTGACTTGTGCTAAGTTGCTAAAATCTGCCAAGAATTAAAATTGGTAAAAGGCTAGATTTTTATTTGGTCAAGTAGTCTAATCACCCCCTCTAGACATACTTTCAATCCTACAAGTGGTATCAGAGCTTTGGTCACCCTTTGCCGTGATTTCCATAGCCTTGGTGATCATAGCCTTGGTTTCACAACCTAGGAGAGTATGGCGTCTAGCGAGGGAAGTTACCACCGTAGAGGTCCTTATTTTGATGGTACTAATTTTGCTAGTTGGAAGCATAAGATGAAAATGCATATTCTTGGACATAACCCCGCCGTTTGGGCTATTGTGTGTATTGGTTTGCAAGGTGAATTCTTCGATGGGAAGGAACCGAATCGTGAAGCTCCCGCGGAAGAGTTGAAGATGCTGCAGTACAATGCTCAAGCTTGTGATATCCACTTGAACGGATTGTGCCCCGAAATTCAACAAAATCAACTGTCTTGAGAATGCAAAGGAAATTTGGGATACTTTGATTGATATGCACGAAGGTACCGACTCCGTCAAGGAATCCAAGTTGGATGTGCTCCAAAGTCAACTTTACAAGTTTAAGATGAAGGATGGTGAAGGTGTCGCTGAAATGTACTCTAGGCTTGCTCTCATCACAAATGAGATTGCCCGCTTAGGAAGTGAAGAGATGACCGACATATTCATCATCAAGAAGATCCTAAGAGCATTGGATGGAAAATATGATACCATGTGTACATTGATCCTAATGATGCCAAATTACAAAGATCTCAAGCCAACATAAGTCATTGGAAAATTGTTGCTCATGAGATGTCACTCAAAGATAAAGAAGAGCTTCACAACAAGTCTAGTGGTGCCTACAAAGCTTCATGTGACGCTCCTACATCATCAAGTGAGAAATAAGACTTCAATGAAGAATTGAGCTTAATGGTGAAGAACTTCAACAAGTTCTATAAGAGTAGAAGCAAAGAGAGAAGTTCCAAGTCAAGGTCCTACAATGACAAGAGATCTTCAAGCCGTGATTGGAATTGCTACAATTGTGGAAGACCCGGACACTACTCCAATGAGTGTACGGCTCCCCACAAGAGAAGAGAAGACTCGCCTAAAAGGAGTAGTAGAAGAGAAGATTCACGACCAAGAGAGAGAAGGAGTAGAGATGATCGTTATGAATGAAGACCTTCTCGGAGAAGCAAAGATTCGGAAAGGAAGGACAAATCATCAAGGAGCTATACAAGACGAAGACATTAAGCTCATGTTGGTGAATGGGCATCCGGTCCGACTCCGATAACCACTACGAGAGAAGCTACTACTCCGACTCCGAAGGTACTCAAGATGAAGGTGTTGCCGGAATTGCTCTTGTGTCAACCAACTCCTATGACATATTTTACTCACCAAATGAAGGAATTGGAAGATGCTTCATGGCTAAAGGCCCTAAGGTATCACACCCCGAGTATCTTGATTTCAATAGCGATGAAGATGACTTGCTAGGAGATGATGATTTACTTGTTGGTAGCAATAGTGATGAAACTTTTGATGAAAATTATGATGAAATTGCTATTAATCATGCTAATCAAGATAAAACGAATGGCGATGATAAGGAGAAGATTGAGCATCTAACTAAAGAACTAAACATTCTTACGTTAGCTCCTGAAACTACCTTAGAAGATCATCGAGAACTTTTAAAGACTCATGAGAAGTTACGCTTTGAAAAGCTCAACCTTGAGCAAGAGTATGAGTTCTTAAAGGCAATCAATGATAACCTTCGCAAGAAAAGTTCTTCTTACATTGTCTCATGAGAAGTTACTATTTTCTACCTACATGCCACAAGTAAAATCTAGCAACAAGAACAAGAAATATTCTTCCTCTAGTAGTAACAATAAGCATGCTAAATCCAATGATGTTGCTTCTAGTAGTTCTCTTGATTCCACTAACGACTCTCTTAGCCAAGTTACACTTGAGCAAGGAAATAGCTTATTGAAGGGAATTATAGAGAAAGGTGTGTACAAAAGTCTTGCCGGGAGTAAGCAATTTGAGGAAATTGTACGCAAGCAAGGAAGACACCGGAAGAATCAAGGTGTTGGTTTTGAATGAAAGTTCAATGCCAATGGAGTTGAATGGGAAGAAGATCAATACCCCAAGACGAAGTTTGTTCCTCAACAAGAGAAGTATGATCCTACTTCTTTTCAAGGGACACAAGCACAAGATGATATTCCACCACAAGACCACAAGCTAAAGGGCAAGGATAAGCTTCAAGAAGAGATTGATGCATTTGAAGAAGCTCCTATGGCCTTGGTCAAATGGGTTCCCAAGACTACAACAAGTTCTACTTCATCAAGTACGACTACAACACCAAGGATTCCCATCAAGATGGTGTGGATCCCGAAGAAGAAGAACTAGAGAGTTCTTGAGGGTGACTCCGCCAGCACACTTCACTCATATTATTTTGGCAAAGGACAAGTGCAAACAACTTTCACATCTTGCACTAGTTCAAGGAGTCACAAACCCTCTTGTTGGTAAGACAAGGGACAAGGTAACCTAATGCTTTCATGGACATCATCATGTGTGCTATTCACTCTATGTCTATGGATATCCTTGTTTGTTCCTTGTGGGACTAACCCATGTAGGTATTGAAACTGCAACTCACTTCAATGGATTGCTTAAAATGATCTACATCAACATTGAGCATCACATCTTCAACACCTACATAAAGTCATCATCGACAAAACCCAAGGTTAGTTCATCCCTCTTAGGGGGCATATCACATCTAGGGGGAGCTTTACTCTAACAATTGAGCTAAAGCAACTCTAATGATGTGAACACAACAATGCTTTATGTAAAAGTGGTAACCACACTTGCGCTTAAATGGTGAGTATGACCTATGATCAAATGTTCTCGTTTGACTCCTAAGTCAATATACTCATATATAGATGACCTAGTCATCGCCAATTGCTAGATAGATGCTAGAATGGTTGTGCATGCTTTGCCACATGTTTCATTTGCTATCTTATTGTGTGAGCATGTTGAATGCATATTTTTCTCATTTGAGGACATCCATTTGTTGCTTTGATTGTTTGGCTCTTTTTCTTTTGCCAAATGGATTGACAAGAATGCCTAAGAACCCCCTCTAGCTATCTATGATTTTCTTGTCTCAAACTCTATTCATGCTACATCACAAAGCTTGATCAAGTCAAATTCAAACCACTCTGTGTGAGGAGCACTCGGAGTCCCCGATTCTTCATAGGCTTAAACATCCAAAACATCTTTGTGCAGTTCTGTATGACCGATTCATCCACTTCGGTCACACCGAATTCACTAAGTTGATCTAGGTTTTCAATCTCGGTGCAACTGATTTGAACTTTTCGGTCCCACTGAGTTGCACCAACTGCTAGCAGTTTTGCATCTCGGTGCCACCGAGTTGTTCCACTCAGTCACACCGACAGTGTAATGCCCCGGATGTAATACTTTCCCAATATGGCAATATATAAACTTTGGCTTCATCAATTCCATTCTGGGTTCTTCTTTCTTTTCGGGTTTCTTCGTTTTGTCGTGTGCGTGTGTGCATTTCATCCATGTCATGTTGTCATGTGCATTGCATTGCATTGTGTTCTCACTTGCATCCGGTCCCACTCATCTCTTCCCGTTGTCCGTTTCGAGTTCCGACGCTCTCACACGTGCCCGTGGCATCCCCGAGTCCTTCTTTCGTGTGTGGCCGTGTAACGTTTCCGGAATGGCGTGAGACTTGTCGTGTGTTGTTGTTTTGGTACGTGTAGGCCGCTTGTCCAGTTTCGTCGCGTTTGGAGTTCGTTTGATACTCCAACAGTAAACCTAGTGGGCTAAAAGTACCTCCTCTTTGAGGCTCAGGACCTCCTCCACAACAGCCCACCAACCCAGCACAACCCTTCCCATCATCTCGGTCATCGAATTGTGATCGCGTGGCCAAAAACCGCTCCCCATTTGGAGTCTCCTAGCTCCTTGTGCCTATAAAAATGTCCCCCTTGCCATTTTCGTCCAAAAAAACCCTAGTCTCCTTCCTCCGCCACCGGACACATCCGCCGCGCCAGCCATCTGCCTCCGCCGTCGCGCGGGCCCGCAGGCCCGTTCCCGGCCCGCCGCCGCCGCCCTCCGGGCCCGTCGCGTCCGCGCGCCCCGCGCCGCAGCGCGTTGACCCCACCACCTCCGGCCGCCGCCCCGTCGCCCGCTGGCGCCGGATCCGCCGCCGCCCATCTTCACCGCCGCCCCTCGGGCTTTCCACCGCCGGCCGGCCCTCGTCTCGCCGCCGTCGGGCCCTTCTCCGGCGACCCCTCGCCGCCGGGCGCCCAGGGCAGCCGCCGGCCGCCGCGCTCCTCGCCAGAGTGGCTGAGGCCGCTGCCGCCGAGCTCGATCTGCCGCGGGATCCCGATCCCGATCCAGCCGCCGCCCGGGTCCGAAACCCTAGCGGGTTCCCGGGTCCGACCCGCTCCGTGCCCGCGACCTGCTCCGCCGCCGCCCGCATTGCCCGCGTTGACCCTCTGAGGTTGACCCCGTTTTCCCTCTTATGTCCTTTTAGTTTTTGTTGTCTGATAGCTTTTTGTCATGGCAATAACTTTTTGTGTGCATGTCCGATTTGTGCATATGATATGTCAAAATGACCGTGGTGAAGTGCTCTATGTTTTGTTCCATTGTGTCATGCTTGTTTGAGTCCATCTAGATGTCTTAATCTTCATGACAAGAGTGCTACATGATATAAACTGCTGCTACTAGGTATTTTCATGCCATGTTTGAGATGTGATAACTTGGTGCATGTTTATCCAAATGAAGCAAATGATATGTCCAAATGTTCATCATGAGATGCTCTACATGTTGGTTGCTATAGCATGCTTGTTAGAGTTCATATTGCCATATTTTCCCTATTAAAAAAGTGCAAGTGGCTGTTAGGTTTTGTAACTTGTTACGAGATGCCTAGTTGAGGAGCTCGTTGCTATTGATGTGGTTGTCCCCATGTGGCATGCTCATATGTTTTAGATTCCCCATCATGTGTTCTTTGCTGTGGTGCAAACCATTTGCCATGAGATGCCTTGAAATGACTTAAACATGCTCACAAACATGCCATGATAATGTTACTGTTTTAACACTTAGTGAAATTTCACTAAGTCTGGAATCTGTCATATCCTGATGCTATGTTTGCTTGTTGTCCTAGGCAAATCCATGTTAGTTTTGGGGTGGCCATTGATCATTCCTTGTTGTATATATTGTTGTCTATCCATCCATGCCCTAACATGCTCATTTGGGTTGCTGTAGCATATTTAATTCTTGCTCCCAAGTTGCTATAAAATATTGCTGTCGGGTTTTTAGTGTCATGATCAAAATGTTGTATCTTGTTGCTATTGATCCATGCCTCCTATGGAGATGCTCCAATGGAGTTGTTTGCTGTAGGATATGTCTACTTCATGTCCATGCTTCTTGTCACCATGTTTGAGTGATGTAGAGTATATATATCTTGCTTCCAAGTTGCTATGTGGCTGTTAATTTCAGCTTTGCATTGTTTCTTGTTTCGGGTGTATCTTCTAGTCCGTAGCTCCGTTTTAAACAAACTTTATATGAAACTTGACTTGAATTTCGTGTAGATTGTCATGGTGCATGTTAACTTGATGTTTAACAACTTTAACTTAAGGTTTGTTCAGATCTGGACTAATTTCAAACTATGCATATGAGGACTTTCTGGATTTGTCTTAGGTAGTTTCCGACCTCATTTAAACTTGTTGTTCTTATGTTATTTATCTGTGCTTCCTACCTTGGCATGTTTTGCATCCTAAATAGACTTGTCTTGCATCCTACTTGCTTGAGTATATTGTCATGTTTCTTGTGCTGTTTCTCTGTGCTTCCTATGTTGTCATGTAATGCATCCTAAGTGCATCTGCAGTGCATCCTAGGTGCATCATCCATGCATCCTGTAGTTTGCACATTGCACCTTGTTTGATTTCATGCCTCGTGTGTTCTTGTGTTGAGTAGAGCCGGAAGCCGAGACCGAGTACGAGAACGAGGTTACTACCGAGATTGAGAACGAGGAGCCGTCTTACGATCCCATCGACGACTCGATGGGCAAGATGACCTGACCCAGATATCATTACTATCTTTGCCTATTGCTAGAAGTCTCGCTCTTTAGCTTATTGCCTCGATGCCCATGTTTGTCTGTCAGCCTCCTATTGTAACCATGAATCTGTCTAACCACCCAACCTATGCAAACCTTTGATTGGCTACGTAGGCTTCGCTCAGCCCCTCTTATAGCATTGCTAGTTGCAGGAGAAGATTTGAAGATTCTTGCTTCATGTTGAAGTTATGTTGGGATATCATGCTATATATCTATTAAATGAAATCATCTATATATTGCGAATGGGTGGAAGGCTGAGCCTCTTGCTCGGTGATTTGTTTCACTCATGCCGCCCTAGGAACAGTATAAACCGGTGTTATGTTCCTTGATTATGCGTTCCTCACACGGTTGGGGTTATGGGAACCCCTCGATAAACCGCTTAGCGCTAAGTCTTTTCCAGCAAGTCATAACATCGGTACTATTTGCCTAATCAACTAAAAACTTGCATAGGGAGTAATTAACCCTCTTCTTAATCAACAACCCGGGCCAGTGCTCCACATGAGTGTTGGTCCGAAATAGGGAGCCTGCGGGGCCACCTTGAAGAAACCCGAGGGCTGGTAAAAACCCGTAGCTTCACCCATCCGGTCGTGGCCTGAGACTAGATACGCGCGGCTACTGTCAGGGTGTCGGCACGCCGGGAGGATTTGCTAGATTAGTCTTACCTTAGTCGGAGTATCTTGAGCACGGGATTCAGAGAATACTCGGGCCTTCCCGCCTTGGAATGCGACTCCGCGGATCATGGGCTTGTAATGGGCCAAGTTGGAACACCCCTGCAGGGTTTTGAACTTTCGAAAGCCGTGCCCGCGGTTATGTGGCAGATGGGAATTTGTTAATATCCGGTTGTAGAAAAGTTGACACCTTGTTCAGAACACACTACCAGCGTGAGTACCGTGACGGTCATTTTCCGAAAGGGGTTCGGGAAGTGAACACAGTGGGGTTATGTTTGACGTGCTTAGATAGGATCACTTCGTGATCACTTTGTCTCTCGTGGCACTTCTCTTCTCGCTCTTAACACGTAAGCTAGTGCTAGTTCAGCTGCAACCTTTTATCTTTCTTCAGCCTTGTTCCACACCCAAGGCTTAGATAGTTCTGCTACCCGGGAACGGGATTGCTGAGTCCTTCGTGGCTCACAGATTCTACACCACACCAGATGCAGGTACCATGGTGAACTACTCAGGTGACGGCACAGAGCTGTACTGGGAGTACGATGAAGAACGTAGCCGTTACTACGTGCACTATCCCGATGATCAGTAGTGGTTTCTACTAGGGGTGATCTGAACCTGTGGCTTTATATATTTTGGTATCTTTCATTTGGATCTTCACCCGTAGTCGGGTTGTTATGTTTTGGATGATGTTTGACTATGTAATGAATTGTGTGACGTGGCGAGTGTAAGCCAACTATCTCCTTTTGCAATTTCATCCCTATTTTTACATGAGTCGTGCAAAGATACCGAACTTGCGATCATTCCAGAATGGGCTTATACCTTTAAGTTGTGCCTCGACATGTAGGAGGTATAGTCCCATCCCGGGCATTACAGACAGTGTCAGGTTATATATACTCACGGGCCAAATTTCGGAAAGCTTTCCAATCCCCTCAGCCCGCGCGTGACCGGCTCTGCCTCTTCGGGTCTCCGGATCATCTCCTCGCCGCCAGCGACCTCCCACCGCTGGACTCCGCCGCCGTCAACGGAAATCTTCACCGCTGTTGCCGCCGTAGCAAGTCCACTACCGAGTTAGGGTATGGACTTGATTCTTTGTGCTATTCCTTAACTCCGATCCGTAGCACATTTCATTGCCATGTTCTTTTCCATGTATGAGATCTTCCTACCCAACCAAAACTCCGTAGAAAGTAGTTTTGATTCGAAAATTTTAGGGTTAGGTATCCACAGAACTCGTCTCGGACCGATCGAGTTGTAGAAATCAGTCCCACCGATTTGGCTTAGGCCATTGCACAAGTGATTTTCGGTCTGACCAAAAATTGCAAATCAGTGTGACCGAGTTCGATTCTCTGTGAAACCCTAGCAATATCGGTGCCACCGAAATGTGACTCGGTCTGACCAAGTTTACTAGTTCATGCTCCAGAATTGCTTTGGTGTCACCGAGTTTAACAAATCGGTAGCTCCGAAATGCTTTCTGTAGAGAACTAAAACTAAGTTTTTCTTGTCCTCTGTTTTGCAAAAATTCTGTGCTTTGTGATGCTCATCCACTCTACCTCATCTTCACCTATTCACAGGGTCTGCTTTCAGTGCCAAGATGTCAGAACAAAGTGACAGCCAGAATGTGTCCGAGGAACAGGTACACCTGAGTGAGGGCACTAGTCCCTCGAGCAGCTTTGACGAGGGTAGCAGGGACACACCTAGTGATCTTCCAAAGGCTGCTACTAAGTCAAGAAAGAAGAAAACTTCAGATTCTGAGGATGAAGACTTTGTGGCAGCTGAGGCCACTTCCAAGAAGAAAGTACTTAGGAAGGAGTATGGCATAGCTGAGGCATCTAAGCCAGGGCAGAAAAAAAGATCCCTGTCAAGAGGATTCCCATGTCTAAGACTAGAGCCTCTACTCAAGAGACTATGGTGTTCACACTTGAATCCAGGGATGATGAGCCTGAAGGTACAAATAGGAGACCCAGGAAGACAATAGCTAGAGTGATTTGCAAGCCATCCATGAGGGATGATGATGAAGCTGCAGCAGAGGAGGAAGAGGTTGCTGCACCAGCACCCAAAGCTCAAAAGCTTATGGGAGATGCTATCAAGTCTGGGGCTGCCCCTTCTAAGCCCAAGACTGCTCCCAAAGCTGCTCAAGCCACCAAGTCTGCACTCAAGAGGAGCACAACAAACATTCCATCTTCAGAAAAGAACAAGGCCCTAGTGCATGAAGTTGCTGAGGAAGCCGAGACTCAAGTGCTCAGAAAGCTGAAGCCCAAGATCCCTGATCATAATGATGCTCATTTAGTTGCTGAGGACATGAAGCTGAGAAAGGATGCAGGTCTTAGGTTGTGGAGAAAGTCTAATCCATATGCCATAAGGAGAAGGACTGTTGTGGACTACATGTTTCACACAAAGGAACAACAAGACTTCTATGAAACATTTCTGCTTGATAAGAAGCCCATTGTTTGTGATATGAGAAGAGTAGATTGGGACTTCATTGATGAAAATGCAGATTATTTCCCCAATGTGCACGAGAGCTTCAAAAGCATGTGGAGTTGACAAGTTTGTGCCTCAAAAGTTGACCAAGTGGAATGATGAACTCATCATGCAATTCTATTCCATAGCTCACTTCTATCACTACAAAAAAATACACTTTGGTGATGATACGTGTTTGTCATAGTAGGTCATGTTTTCTGTCATGCATGTACACCCATGACAAATTTATGACAGAATCAAGATAGTCATACATGTGCTGTCATAGAAGTGTTCCATGACATTACAAAAATTATCATCATGGAAGTGTCCACTTCCATGACGATAAATCTCGCGTCACAGAAGTGCTTTCGTCAAGGGTGACCGACACGTGGCATCCACCATAATGGAACACCGTTAAGCTATCGGGTCCGGTTTTGGATCCGATAACCCGTTAACAGCCCCGACCATGGGGATTTTCCACGTGTAAAATCATCATTGGCTGGAGGAAACACGTGTCGGCTCACCGTTGGGACAGATGTCATCCACTCATTGGACCCAAAGCGCCTATTATACGTCGACACGTGGCACGGCCCAACAGAGGCCCATTCCTGTGAAAAGGCCGACCCATTTGACTTGGTCAAAAGGTGGCGGGCCGGCCCACAGCAAGCGTGTTAATGGCCTGTTCGCATATAGCCCATTTATAGCCCGCTAACCTAGGGCCCGTTTACGGCCTATTTGAATTAGGCCCAGTAGCGTCATTTACTCATTGGACCCAAAGCGCCTACGATACATCGACTCGTGGCACGGCCCAACAGAGGCCCATTCCTGTGAAAAGGCTGGCTCGTTTGACTTGGTCAAGAGGTGGCGGACCGGCCCACGAGAAGCCTGTTAACGGCTTGTTCGCGTATAGTCCATTTACAGCCCGCTAAACCAGGGCCCATTTACGGCCTATCCGAATTAGGCCCAGTAGCGTCATTTGGGCCGTCCAATATAATTCCAGCCCGTTTTAACTTTCGGCCCATGTATGGCCCATGACGTCTTTTGGCCCATATGAGGCCCTTAGTAACAGTCGCCCATTAACGGCCCGTGGTAAAACTGGCCCGTAATGAACAGTGTATCACTTTATACGCATTAACGGCCCATTATTCTGTTGGGCCGTTTCCAGCCCATGTTATCTTTCGGCCTTCTCAGGGCCCATTTATTCTTGGGCTCATTTCCAGCATTCGTTTACTTTCGGCCCGTTACTGTCATTTTCTGCTTGTGGGCTAAATTCAGCCTGTGGTTACAGTCGGCCCGTTTGTGGCCCGTTAATATGTTGGGCCATTTTCATAGCATCATCAAATACGGCCTATTAACGACCCGTTATGGTCAACCCATAAAACGTACGATTTCCACTCTAGCCCGTTTACGACCTCTTATACGGCCCGTACAAGGCCCATAGATGAGACGACCCATAGAAGGCCCATGGATCGTACGGGACTGTGACACCCCGAGACCGGTGCGCTAGGTGTCAGCTAGTTATTCGTTGCCGTTGCGATGTCATCTGCTTGCGTGTTGCATCTTTGCCGTGTCATCATGTGCATTGCATCATCATGTTTTCAAAACTTGCATCCGTTTGAGCCCCCTCGTCCTTTCCATTGTCCGTTCTGAGCCCAGACACACTTGCACGTGCCCGCGGCACCTCTGGATATATATTTTATGAGTGGCCGGAAAATGTTCTCGGAATGGGTTGAAACTTGGTGTGTGGTCTTATTATAGCATAGGTGGACCGCCTGTCAAGTTTCGTCGCGTTCGGAGTTCGTTTGATAGCCCAACGGTTAACCGCGTTAACCGCTGGAAGCCTTTTCTCTTTTGGCCGAGCACCCCTTTCACAACAACCCCAAGCCCATTCTAACCCCCTCCATGCTCTCGGTCGTCGGATCAGGATCGCGTGGCCGAAAACCTCTCCTCATTTGGACACTCCTAGATCCCTCTGCCTATATAAACAGCCACTCCCTCGAAATTCGCGGTGCAACCCTAGCCATCTTCCTCCTCGCGCAGCGGGACACGTCCGTCCCGCGCCGGACATGTCCAGCCGCCACGTCCCCGTAGCCAATCAAAGTGTGCCACATCACCCCGCCGCCGCTCTCCTCCAACCTCGCGCCGCCACCTGTCCTCCCGGCCTCCTCCCACCGCCGCGGCTCGCGGAGCCCATCCGGGGCCCACGCGGGCCCGAACGCCGCCGCCGCTCGCCGCTCGCCGCGAGGCCCGCAGCCGCCGCGCGCTCCGCGCATCTGCCACTGACCGCGCCTCCTCCGCGCTCCGGCACCGCCCCGCCACCCTAGCTCCACCGGCCGGTGAGCCGCCGCCCACCGAAGCTGCACCGCCGCCGTCACAGCTCCTCGCCGCCCCGCCTCCTGAAGACCGCCGACCTCCGCCCCATGCCAGATCAGGTCGCCGACCGCCCAGATCCGGCGCCTCCCCGCATCTAGGCCACGCCGTGCCCTCCTCGCCGCTCACCGGCGCAGTTGACCGCCGGTGCCGCCAGTGCCTCGTCCCGTTCGGGATCGAGGAGACGACGAGCGCCGCCGCTCGCGTTGACCTCATGGGCCGGCCCTGCCTCGCCTCCAACCGGCCCAGTCCAGCCGCAGCCGGCCCGATCCACCTCCTGCTCCCTCAGGCCCAGCCGGCTCCCCCTCCTCTGCTACTAGGCCAGGCCCGCAGTGGTGAGCCCACTATACCTCGCCCCGGTCACGTTTTAGTTATTTTGTGCCGTTGTGTTTTTTCCCTAAGTCAAAACTGCCAAGTCCCTAGATTTTGTAAATATATGTGCATGTTTGACTGCTTGTAACTTTTTGTGTGCTTATCCAAATGATGCAAATAATATGTCAAAATGATCGTGGTGATATGCTCTTCATTTTGGTCCATTGTGGCATGCTTGTTTGAGTTCATCTTGATGCCCTAATCATCGTGGCAAGAGGGCTATATGTTTAAAATTGATGTTAACTGTAATTTTGTTGCATGCTTGTGGTGATGATAACTTTGTGCATGTTGATCCAAATGGAGCATATGATATGTCAAAATGTTCATTGTGAAGTGCTCTACATGTTGGTTGCTGTAGCATTCATGCTAGGTGCCATCTTGCCATGTTAATCTCCGTTGCAAAAGTGTATGTGGCTGTTAAGTGTTGAAACTTGTTGTGAGATGCTGTTTTGACTTGCTCATTGCTATTGGTGTGTTTGTCTTCATGCCACATGTCAATATGTTTTAGAAGCTCAATCATATGGTCTTTGCTGTGGTGCAATACACTTTTCATGATATGCCTTGAGGTGACTTAAACAAGCTTGTAAACATGCCATGCCAATGTTGCTGTTTTATACTTAGTGAAAAAACTGCTAAGTCTGAAACTGTTAAACCTGATGCCATGTTTGCTTGATGCCTCACTCAAATCCATGCTTGTTTTAGTATGTCAAATGATCATGTCTTGTTGTCCATGTTATGCTCTATCCATCCATGCCCTTGTTTGCATATATGGCCTGTTGTAGCTTATTTATTTCTTGCTCTCAAGTTGCTATAAATTTACCTGTCAGCCTGTTTTCAGCATGATCAATTTGGTGAAGCTTGTTGTTATTGATCCATGCCTCCTATGGAGTTGCTCCAATGGAGTTGTTTGATGTATGCTATGTCTACTACATGTCCATGATCTTTTTACACTTAGCAGGGTTGATATGTTTGTTGTTTTGTGCCTCTGAAGGCAGCATCGTGATGATGTTTTTGCCTTCCCAGATTTTGATTAAGTCTGGATAAATTTATTGCAACTTGCCATGCTTGTTTAATTATGTTCCAGCAAGCTTTTGGGTGTGTTCTAATTTCATGATTGTTAAGTATCATGTCTATTTCACATCCATGCTTCTTGTTATCATGTTTGAGTGTTGTAGCATATATATACCTTGCTCCAAAGTTGCTATGTTGCTGTTTTTGGACAGCTTGTTGTTATATCTTGTTTCATGTGTATGTGATGAACCGTTGCTCCGTTTTGAGCGTGCCCTATATGAAACTTGTGTGGTTTTTCATGTAGAAGCATAATATCATGTGGTTTTCATGCTTGGAGTGTGTTTGCTTTTTGTTTGGATGCATCTTGCATAATTGCCATGCTTGTCTTGTTTTGCTCATATCTTCTAGGCCGTAGCTCCGAATTAAGTAAACTTGATATGAAACTTGACTAGAATTTCGAGTAGATCATCATGGTGCATGTTAAATTGCTGTTTAACAACTTTAACTTAAGGTTTGCTCAGATCTGGACCAATTTCTAAATGTGCATATGAGGACTTACCGGAATTGTTATATGTTGTTTCCGGCCTCATTTAAACTTGTTGGTTTGTGTTGTTCTTGTGTGCATTATCCCTTGCCATGAATTGAATCATATAGATTTTGTCTTGCATCATACTTGGTTGAGCATCTTGTCTTGTTCTTGAGTGGTGTGTTTACCTTGTTGTGTGGTTTCTTCTCGCTAGTTCTTTTCCGTTGCGATCGTGAGGATTCGTTCGACTTCACTTGGTTCGACTTCGAGGCTTCTTCTTCGTCTACTTCACGGATTCGTTCTTCTTCCTTGCGGAATCTCACGCAAGATGACCATCACCTTGGATACCTTTACTACCATTGCTATGCTAGATGTCTCAATGCTATCATTATATGTCGCGCTACCTATCTTTTGATGTCAGCCTCTCCTTGTTGCCATGAAACCTCTAACCTTTGACACCTTCCTAGCAAACCATTGTTTGGCTATGTTACCCGCTTGCTCAGCCCCTCTTATAGCGTTGTTAGTTGCAGGTGAAGACGAAGATCGTTCCATGTTGGAACTTGTTGTTGAAATATCACAATATATCTTATATACATTTGAACACACCTATATACTTGGCAATGGGTGGAAGGCTTGGCCTTTTGCTCGGTGTTTTGTTCCACTCATGCCACCTTAGGAGCCGATAAACCGGCATTATGTTCCTTGATTTTGCGTTCCTTACACGGTTGGGTATATGGGGACCCCTTGACAGTTCATCTTTGAATAAAAATCCTCCAGCAAGGCCCAACATTGGTTTTAATTTGCCTCATAATAATAACTTAATTAATTAATTAAATTTGCATAGGGGGTCGGGTCCCCGAGGACTCTTTTCTACACAACAGGGGGGCCAGCGCTGATGGTGTTGGTCCCAAACGGGGGGACTGCGGGGCCGCCTTGGGGAAACCCGAGGTATCTGGTATTTTCTCGTAGGCTCTCCCATCCGGACGTGGCCTGAGACGAGATACGCGCGGCTACTATCAGGGTGTCGGCACGCCGGGTGGTCTTGCTGGACTTGTTTTACCATTGTCGAGATGTCTTGTGCACCGGGAATTCTGAGTCTGATCGGGCTTTCCCTAAGATAAGGGGTAATATTATTATTATCTCTGTTGATCATGAGAGCTTGTGATGGGCTAAGTTGGGACACCCCTGCAGGGTTATGATCTTTTGAAAGCCGTGCCCACGGTTATGTGGCAGATTGGAATTTGTTAATGTCCAGTTGTAGAAAACTTGACAGAGGATCCGAAGTAAAATACACGAACTGCATGAGTAACCGTGACTATCTCTTTTCACTTTGAGAAGAGAACATGGTGGGGTTATGTTTGACTCGTAGGTAGTTCAAGATATTTAGTGATCATTACTAGTTTGCGACCGTTTGCGTAGATGCTCATGTTATTCTTGTACTCGTAAGTTAGCCACCATACTTTTGCTTACCGCTGCTGCAAACCTCACCACTTAACCTCTTCCTACCCTTTAAGCTTTGCTAGTCTTGATACCCATGGTTATGGGATTGTTGAGTCCTCGTGGCTCACAGATACTACAACAACAGTTGCAGGTGCAAGTATCCGATGAATTGACGTGAGAGCGATGTTCTTTTGTTGGAGTTCTTTCTTCTTCTTCTTCGTCAATCTTGGGTTAGGTTCCTGGTCGGCAGCCTGGGATAGCAGATGGATGTCGTTGTGCTTTTCCTTGTTTGCATCCGTAGTCGGATGCCTTGTATTGATGTTGTTGTATTCATGTGACTTGTATGTATTGTTGTATCCCCCATGTATGTATGTAATGGTACGATGTAATGATATCCATCTTGCTAAGCGCCCGAAATGCTGTTGTGCCCCAATCACGTAAGTGTCACGTGATCGGGATAGAATCGCATCTTGGGCCTGACAGGGACGTAGAAGGCACATTGACCCGTTGGCCCATAGAAGGCCCATTGATCCGACGGCCCATAGAAGGCCCAAGGATCCGCTGGCCCATAGAAGGCCCATGGATCCGACAGCCGATAGAAGGCCCACTGATCCGACAGCCCATAAAAGGCCCACAAATCCAACGGCCATGGAAGGCCATGGGTCGTCCGTCCCATAGATGGCCCATGGATCGTATGGCCTGTGGAGGGCCATGGTCACTACAATGTTTGGGCGAGTTGGCCCCCGTTTGAACGATATAGCATATTCAAAGAATTATCCTACTCTATACTATCACCTCTAAAAATCATACACTATACAATAAAGAGACTAAGGCATAGAAACGTAGAATAATCCTACACTATACAATAAATAAATTATAGCCGATTATACCCACTGGGCATTATGGTTCGGTACCAGTGATAATAAAGCATACACAAAGAGCAAATTACATACACTGGGCAAATACAACTCATACATCATGGACGCGCATCAACATAACTTACCATTTGAACTATAATCTCTTCAGAAAATAGGATTGGTCGGATTTAGATAGCACAAATTTCAGTCTTCAAAATCTCCAATTCCTTCATTGTTACCTCAGTGTCTTGTTTCATTTTTTTGACTCCTGCATCTAATACCTGCATGTCCAGTCTCAACTTGTTGATTGTACGTTCAGAATCATGTACACGTTGTCTTGCCACCTCTAGTTGATGCTCGAGAACATCAGCACATTCCAATTCCAATCCATAATCATTCGGTAATGGCCATGTCGCACTGCTCGCAGATCTTTGTGTTGATGTCACTTCATCCTGAAATGTTTCTGTAAGTACACATGACTAGGGCAAAAATATAGTTACACCAGTGAAGCGAGCAAGACAGACTATTTTGTACATGGAAAAACAGTACTAACAATAATGTTACACGTCATGAAGCATAAGCATGTGATATTTTAAAAATTATAAAAAAGGTAGTCTGTGCAGCCTGCATACAGAAATCTCTCTTAGCTCACCAGAGGAGCATGATGTTGGGGCACAATAAAACACAGACAAGTTACAAATTTAGAAAGCACGTTGCGTAGAAGTAAGCAAGCAGTTGGCCATTCTGTAAATCAATTAAAGTCTTAGGGAGCATAATGAACATCAGAGGATTTCATACAAACATACTACAGCAAGCAAAACTATGCAATCATTAGCCTAGTATAAACTAGATTGTGAGCCTCATTCAATAATAGTTGGTTAATAGACTTCAATGCTTCAGGCACACTTCGGCAGAGTAATTAAATGGTAAGGCCTTTAATTATGTCAACTAATAGTTATACACGTACCCAACATCAGGCATCATTCTTTGGGCATCTCATTAACTGAGGACAAATAAAGCAATTGAAAAGAGCAAATTAACTATGCCTGAAACAAACAAGGAATTGAACTGTTGAGTTGGATATAGTGACTTACCTTAACAGGTTGAAGAGGCTCAGCGCAGCTCCTACTTCTCTTGCAAGGCTCCTTCCTAACATCTTATACTTGGAAATCCTCAATCTTATCTTCATTGCACCCCCTCTGCAAGGTGACACAAACTAGTTACTCGTCTCCTTGGAAGATAAATATGAATACTTTCTAGTCTGTGAACACAAAAGGATGAGATTATAACAAAACAACACCACATAATGAAACATGTCGCATCTCTTGCACTTGCACACAATGAAATGAGCATTTACTATGTATGCACTATGTATAAACTAGGCATACCTTCGAACTGGATCTCCATGTACTCTTGGAGAGCCTACTTTAGTGTACAGCCAAACCTTTATGTCACGTATGAGTTAGAAAAAGCCCAACTACAACATCCCTTAGTGTTTAAATCGTTGACGAGCTCATTTAGAGTGTTAGGTCAAGAAGAGCAAGTAATCAAAGCAAACAGTGATGGTCATGCGTTTTTGTTTAAATTAGGCAATTGGATCTCTATGGAAAACATTGACCAAAGTAGATTGTGCCAAGTAGATGGTATCTTTGTATTTGCATTTTGAGCAAATAGTAATGGTCTGTTTTCCTATCATATTAATTACTGCACTAGGTTCAATTTGTGATGTTTGCAAGTCAAATTAATTTTCATATGGGCAGCAAAATGAAAAAATATAATGCAATCTAAACTTTTCACTGATCATACCAAAGATAATCTGAAAACGCAATGAAAAGAACTGGTTGGCTTATTACATGGAGCTTATATTCACAGGTGCTTATTTTCTTAGGATAACTCGTAATAACTGTCCCTAAGAAACTTGGCCAATAGAACTGACATACAAATAACATGTCACGATGACTGCAATGGAGGAGTGACGTACCATAGCACACTGTATAGGCTCACCGCTGGCTCTCCTTTTTTTGCGGTGTTGCATGAAATTGCCACATACTTGTACTTTTTCATTGTGTAACCCTATCTGCAAGTTGACACGGCTAATTTCAGACATCTCTACATGATAATACATTGCATATCCCTTGCACATATTTAAACCACCAGTTAATGATTGTGTGCGTAGCATAAAATAGCCATGACTCTGTGTGCTAGAGTTGCAGGCACTCTAAGGGAACCTAATGTAGTGTACTGGAATTCCTACATGCCACCTATGTTTTTGTGTAATGTACTGCCTCTGTTCCTAAATATATGTCTATGTAGAGATTCCAGTATGGACCACATACAAATGTATATAGATGCATTTTCGAGTGTAGATTCACTCATTTTGCTCCGTATGTAGCCTATAGTGGAATCTCTAGAAAAGACTCATATTTAGGAACGAAGGTACGAGGTAGTATCATGTATGACATCTACATATCTAATTTAGTAGCCAGTAGTAGAAATCATTGTCTGCACAAAGGGATTACTGGTCGAAAATCCTAGCAAAGCACGATGGCAGGCACAAAACAATACAAGAGAGAGAGACACGCTTACAAGATCATAGCAATGTCTCGGTCCAGGATCTTGGTTGGCTAAGCATTTAGATCCAGAAGAAACATCATCCTTGTAGTTTTTGCCAGCTGCATAACGGGTAACAGCGACCTGTTAGTATATTTGAAGTACATCGGGCAGGTGATGTTGGACGGGTTTAAAGGTGACAAGTACCTAGGCCATGGCGGGTGCTTGGCATCTTGCCAGACGGTGAGAATCAGGTTAGAAACGTCAAGGGTGATGACGCTGCACTGGCTGTCGGGGTCCGGTAAGGAGATCTAGAACCGTCGAGTAGGGAGTTTGTGGAGTGGCTCCGGTAGGATGGACTACGGTGTGGGTGAAGCGGATCTGTGGCCGTGGACGAGGGCGTTGGTGAAGCTGCTCCGGTGGTTGGGTTAAGGATGGTGTCGACGATGCGGATCTGCGGCCGTGGACGGGGCATCAGAAGCTGCTCCGATAGGTTGGATGAGGGTGCGAGGAAGCGGATCTGAGGCCGTGGACTTGTGAGTTGGCAAAGCGGCCCCGGTAGGGTTGAAAATGGTATAGGCGAAGCTACTCCGGCGGGGTTGACGATGGTGTCGGCGAAGCGGCTCCGGTAGGGTTGGGGAAGGTGTCGGCGAAGAGGATCAGAGGCTGTCGACTGGGGCGTCGGTGGGGCGGCTCCGGGGGGGTGTGGACGAAGCATCTCCGGTGGGGAGTACGAATGAGCCGCTGTAGATGCGCTGCGGTTGACGAGAGTACCGGGGAAGCAGATCCGGCGCCGCGGACAAGGCCGACACTGAATGGGCTGTGGTATAGTGGTGGATGAGCAGTCTACTTGTTTCTAGGGGAGGTGGGAGGGGTAGATGCGGCCGCAGAAGTAGATCCGGCGAGGTGGACGCCGCTGGCAGTGAATGGGCTCTGGTACGCCGGTGGATGAGCAGTGCAGGGTTTTGAGAGGGGAGGGGAGAAAGGCCTATGAAGTACGGAAGGCGTGATGTGAGATGCTCTGGTGTTGTGGAGTTAGTCGTTTTTGCGGGAGGGGGAAACGAAATTGGGGTGCCATGTAGTGGGGGGAACCGGAAGTTACCAAAGTAGCCCCGACCTATTATGTAGATGAGGGCGGTATTGTAATTGTTGGTCTCCGTGCACCAAGGACAAAAGAGGAATTTCACATGCTAAAGACTAAAGTGGCGGAAATTTTAGAAGGAGGCGGGAGATTTTGCCGCCCGCGGGATCGTTTGTACCCAGTTTCAACTAATTTTGGACCGTGCTAGCGGCAAGGTCATGCGATACTATGTACACGGGGCACGCGTCAGCAGTTAATAATTGGTGTGAAGTCCACCCCAGAAAAAATACAATAACTCGGGATGATGCGCCGATAACTTGGACGTTCACACGGGCGCGGCCAATCGTACAGGTGTGGTGGCGCGTTCACAAAAAAGAGATCAGACGCTCAGCCTATGTATTTCTCGTGTAAATAGAAAATTTAGTGCAATTGATTATTTACTTTAAACATAATGCATTGAAGTGTTAGTGTAGAGGCGCACAAAAAGAAATGAATGTTGTAGTCCGCTACTTAAAAGTGTTACCTCATATGATTACATAGCCTCCATTTCATAAAATGCGTACCCGTTGAATTCATATATGAATATTACATATATTACTTCATAATAGAACCTTAAATCATCCAAGACTAACAATGGTGCATGTACATGATAGCGACATTGGTTGTTTGAATAAACATCACTGTAACTTTGGCATGCACAACTGAAAAGGTTTATTTAAATAGAAAAAATGTGATATGTGAGTGTCCAATCTTTATATCGTTGAATCGATATTGTACCTTTGGCCACGATACAAAGTAGATATTGATTTATGTTCAAGCGATGCACGTCCACGATCGCTAGATATTGATACGTGAATGAATTGTGCAATCTCTCTCACACGCATACATATCTCATTTCCCTGTGGACATCGGAATCACACATGCACACTTCGTGTATTTCTCTCCCTCCGTCAAGGTTAGAATTCGTCTTTCTACCCCGTCCTACATGTCTCTCACACAGAAACACACACGCTCTCTCTGTCGGATACGCCCACCCCTTTAATTCTGCCCACTCACAACCACTATTGTCTCAAAGTATAATAATGTCTCTCACACATATGCCTAAGGTTAACTCGAGTTCCGAAACCATATGAATACATACATATGAATACATACAATGGGATTCCAATAGAGCACCTTTTGTTTTGAGATTTCGCTCTCTCTCTCTCTCTCTCTCTCTCTCTCCCTCTCTCTCTCTCTCTCACACACACACACGCGCGCGCACACACACACACACACACACACACATTGTTTCTCGCTTCATTTTTTCCGACACTTGCATGCACACAATTGTGTTTATCCTCGTGATGCTTTAAGTATGCCTCACACAAATGCTATCTACCTATCCCTTAATATAGCTAGATATGTGTCACACAAACTCCTTCTCCCTACTAGCAAGATGCCCATGCGTTGCACCGAACATCAAGATGCATTTGTATGAGTAGTTTATCTTGTGGGATAAAAGGATGAACAAGGGAATGCCTTATTTGCAAATGCGGAGAGGGGTGTGGGTATCTTTTTGCAAAATTGCCACAGTTTCCTTCCTACCCGTCGGGTATAAATCGGATGGCCTATATTGCAGGATGGCAGGAACACTATCATCACCAACTCTGTTTTTTATAAGAGTAGGGATATGTAAGTGTCACTGCCTCCCCTCCCCCGCGACACACCCACCCACACCCACACAACCACACACACACACACACACACTTCCCAA
>LR738714.1:487206703-487302161 GCA_902687465.1 Secale cereale | reverse complement strand
GCCAGGGGTGGCGCCGCCCCCCCAAGGCGCCTGGAGCCCCAGTGGCCCCCCTCTGGCCCTACTTTGGCCGCATGGAAGCTTCCGGAACGCTGATTTTTTATATATTTTTCCCGAATTTTTCTGGCAATTTACGTAATGGGAAAACCTGAAATACAAAAACAGCAGAAAACAGAAACTGGCACTGGGGTGCACTGAGTTAATAGGTTAGTCCAAATATGATCAAAAGTGTATGGAAGTGCATAAATATCATAGCATTATCACACAAAAGAGGCATGGAGCAAGCAAAAATTATAGATATGTTTTGGACGTATCAACATCCCCAAGCTTAATTCCTGCTCGTCCTCGAGTAGGTAAATGATAACAAGCATAATTTCTGTGGCGACATGCTATTAACCATATAAGAACTTTTCACGGTCACATGACAAATGCTTACTGAGACAATGAATCTTTAGTAATTAAGTTGCCTCATGAGAATATCACAAAGAACTGAAAGTTTTACAATATGATACTGAAACACTCAATAGATTTGTAGTGAGCATGGTGTGCAAACATGACAAAGTGGTACCTCGCTTGCCCCCTTTAGTGAAGCAAAACATAAATGCAGGGGCACCTCCGAAGTTTAAATGACGACTAGATACAATGATTTCAGAATAAATGATATCATAATCATGCAGAAGACAATGGTACTTTGGGACAATGCACATTACACTCAGAATGACAATCATGCTCTCAATAGTTGGTGCTTTAAAGAAAGAAGGTGGAGACTCTCAAACCGTGGCTTTTGATGGCAAGGTTGAAAACCCGTGGTCGGAAACAAAAACTAAACATGTACCAGAGCTCTTGGTTTTTAAAAACAGAGGTAAAAATTATTTTTTTGGAATATGCATATTTCGTCAACGAATGCTAGTAGATAACTCAATTACTTCTCGAGCTGGACAAGTTTCGAGGAACGGCTCCCGCACGAGGACGATCACATCCCCTTAATCTCCTTTGTTTATCACTGCCAAAGTTTTCTGATTTCTCATGAACAAAGCGTGAAGGAGGGTTTGTTTGTTGTATATTTTTTAATGAGCCGGGCGCACTCTTTGCCAGTTCCTTCTCGTATTAGGGGTTTGCAGATTAGACATGCAATCCCGGGGTGAAACTTGTCCAACTTAAAAAGATCATGAATTAACTACTACTTCCTCATGAGCTAAAACAGAGGCACAAAAGAGAAATGCTTTTTTGAATAATTTCGAGATGGTACAAGATAGTCTTCGTTAGGAATGGCAGGTAAATACCATGTATAGGAAGGTATGGTGGACTCATATGGCATAACTGGTTTAAGGGATTTTGGATGCACAAGCAGTCAGTCCGCTTAGTACAGGCGAAGGTTAGCAAAAGACTGGGAGCGACCAACTAAGAGAGCAATGACGGTCATAATCATGTAGAGCGACAAAGCAACATTGAATCGGGCATGGAAGTTATATCGCTACTCAGAAATTAAAGATCATCAAGGCTTGATAGACTTTCTTTATAGTCTTAAATATGCGTGAGCATATGCCAAGTCAATCAAAATAAATTCTTGGAGGAAGATATCACTAAACCATACCACATCATAGGCAAACAAATCATGTTGGTACTTCAATAACATATTAAGAACCCCCCAGCTATTTGAGACTAACCATAAGAAAACATGAACTACTAAGCACCATTATGCACATAGCATTTTTATCATAGACATATCAACCAGTGCAACATAAGCCAACTCTCTTAACAAGATAAGCATGATAACTCAAGAGAGTTCCAGCAACCAACTAAACAAAAGCTCTTTAAAAAGAAAAGCATGAAAACTAAGAGCTAAAACATGACAGTAGCTATTGAAAGACAAAGAACATACACAACAAAGATAAACATGAAAATCCTATGTTGTGTTCTAGGTTGAAGTGGAGCGTGTTTCTCTCCCACACAAAGAAAGATGGGTTCCAACTTGTTATGAACAGCAAGCAAAGCTAAAGAAAACTAAAAAGGAAACTAAAAGCAGGATGCTCCAAGCATAGCACATAACACATGAAGTGATTAAAATATAGTGGAACGAAAGACGAACTGATAATTGTTGATGGAGAAGGGGATGCACGGGGGCATCCCCAAGCTTAGACGCTTGAGTCTTCTTGAATATTTCTTGGGGGTGCACGGGGGCATCCCCAAGCTTGAGCGTTTGACACTCCTGAATCTTTTTATCATCTTCCCTCGCACACTTGAAAACTCCCTTCATACATAACTCATCATAATCTGATTAGCGAGGTTAGTACCCATAATAAAATAATTTTTCCTTGCTCGAAATAAAGATAATCTTGAAGGTCTACTGTTTCTCAAGATTGCCAAAAGGTTTTTGCAAAGAAAAAGCAGGCTCAAGGTTTGCAAAACGAAGGAAAGGCAAAACAGGACATAATCTGTGAAAAACAGACCAGCAAGTAGTAAATAATTTTTTCGGGGCACTTCTGCAACTCAAATCAAAAAACTCAGAACAGATGCCCGAAAGCCAATTGTATAGAGCACGCTGTCGAAACAATTCAGACCAAAAAGATGATCTGGTGATTTTATACGAATTTTTCTGTCCAAGGACAGAATCTGTTTCCTGGACAGCACGTCACAACTTCTGAACTTTCTTGCAATCGGAGGCTAAATTGGCGCAAAGCTGAAAAATAAAGATACAATGATGTTGCTACAGTAGTAACAAACATCAAGACCACTAAAAACTGAAAGAACAAACTGAAAGCAAAGATAACAAGGTGTAATTCCCAGGATGGGACTATATCTCCTACGTGTCGAGGCACGACTTAGAGACATAACCCCATGCTGGAATGATCGCAAGTTTGGTATCTTTGCACAACTCATGTAAAAGATGGGGATGGAAAACATAAAATAGTTGGCTTACACTCGCCACGTCACACAAATACATTACATGTTTCAATCATCGTACAAAAGAACATCACAGCCCATCTAAGGGTAAAATCCAAATGACAAGATACCAAACATAATTTAAATCCACAGGTCGGATCGAATCCTAGTAGAAGTTCCACTACTGATCATCAGGATAACGAACATAGTAATGGCTACGCTCCTCGTCGTACTCCCAGTCTAGTTCGGTGCCATCACTTGGATAGCTCACCATCGGACCTGCATCTGGTGTGGTGAAGTAACTGTGAGCCACAGAGGACTCAGCAATCCCGTTCCCGGGTAACATGACTATCTAAGCCTTGGGTGTGGAAGAAGGCTGAAGAAAGAATAAGAAAATGGTTGCAGCAGCACTAGCCTAGCTTACGTGAATGAGAGCGAGAAGAGAAGGCGCCTCGGTCGAGAGATGATCACGAAGTGATCCTAAACTAAACAAGTCAAACATAACCCCACCGTGTTCATCTCCCGAAACACCTTCGGAAAATGACAGTCACGGTACACACACTGGTAGTGTATTAGAACAATGTGTCAAGTTTTCTACAATCGGATATTAACAAGCTCCCATCTGCCACATAACCGCGGGCACGGCTTTCGAAAGTTCATAACCCTGTAGGGGTGTTCCAACTTGGCCCATTACAAGCCCACGATCCGCGGAGTCGCAACTCCAAGGTGGGAAGACCCGAGTATTCTCGGAATCCCGTGCTCAAGATACTCCGAACTAAGGTAAGGCTAATCCAGCAAATCCTCCCAGCGTGCCGACACCCTGATAGTAGCCGCGCGTATCTAGTCTCAGGCCACGACCGGATGGGCGATGCTACAGGTTTTTACCAGACCTTGAGTTTCCTCGAGGTGGCCCTGCAGGACCCCCAGTTCGGACCAACACTCATGTGGAGCACTGGCCCGGGGTTGTTGATTAAGAAAGAGGGTTAATTACTCCCTATGCAAGTTTATTTAGTTATTAGGCAAATAGTACCAATGTTGGGACTTGCTGGAAAAGACTTAGCACTTAGCGGTTTATCGAGGGGGCCACATAAACCCCAACCGTGTGAGGAACGCAAAATCAAGGAACATAACACCGGTTTATACGGTTCCTAGCGGCATGAGTGGAACAAAACACCAAGCAAAAGGCTTAGCCTTCCACCCATTGCCAATATATAGATGATTTTATTTAAGCATTTATATAGTGTGATATAACCCAACAAACTTCAACATGAAGCAAGCATCTTCAACTTCACCTGCAACTAGCAACGCTATAAGAGGGGCTGAGCGAAGCGTACTTATAGCCAATCAAAGGTTTGCATAGGTAGGGTGGTTAGACAGGATCATGGTTACAAGTAGGAGGCTGACAAGAAAGACATCGGCATCGAGGCAAAACTATAGATCGAGACTTCTAGCAATAGGCAAAAATAGTAATGGTATCCGGGTTCGGTCATCTTGCCTGAAGAGTTGTCGTTCAGATCGTAAGAGGGGTCCTCGTTCTCAAGCTCAGTGGTAACCTCGTGCTCGTACTCGTACTCGGTCTCAGCTTCCGGCTCTAAACAATACAATCACACAAGGCACGAATCAACAAGATGCAATGCGCACACAAAAAATGATGGATGCATGATGGATGCACTAAGGGAGCACACGGAGCACGGAAAATAGCACTCAAGAAAAACACTTCAAAACATGACAACAATAGGATATTATGAATCTACACGGAAAATCAATCAAGTTTTATATAAGACTTGCTGAAAACGGAGCTACGGGCAAAAAGTTATGCCCGAAACAAGAAATATGCACAAGCTGAAAATTACAGCCACATAGCAACTTCGGAGCACTAGATAAATAAGCTAGAGCACTCAAACATCATGGCAAAGAGTATGGACATAAACTAGACATATCCTACAGCAAATAAGTCCAAAGGTGCACGCCCAAAGGAGCCACGGATCAATAGCAACAAGCTTGGACATATTGAACTTGACAACAAAATCCTGACAGCAGTATTTTATTGCAACTTTGGAGCAAAAGTTAAATATGATACAACCACTCAAATAAGAATGTGAGAGCATGAATGGCTAGCCAACAATATATACTACAAGGAACCATCAAAAGTCACCCAAAAACTATCATGGTTTGTCCTAGAACAACAAGCAAACATGGCATCTAGAAATTACAGATTCCAGACTTAGTGAAATTTCACTAAGTGTTAAAACAGCAGTTTCATCATGGCATCTTTGAGAGCAAGTTTAAGTCACCTCAAAACTAAACATGGCAAGTGGTAAGCACCACATCAAAGTACATATGATGGTGATTCCAAAACATACAAGCATGCATCATGGAGATAAACACAATGATAGCAATGAGCTCAACAAGATGGCATCTCATAACAAGTTAAACAACTAAACAGCCACATAGCACTTTGCAACGAGGATAAACATGGCAAGATTAAATCTATCATGCAACCTAACACAAACAACATGTAGAGCATGGCAAGACGAACACATGGACATGTCATTAGCATCATTCGGATAAACGAGCTAAAAGATATCACTATGCAAAGATGGCATAAAAACATCACTAACAGCAGTTTATAACGGGATGCACTCTTGCAACAGAAAAATAAGCATCTAGATGATCTCAAACATGCATGGCACAATGTAATGAAACGTAGTGCTAGTCACCACGAACGTCTGGACATGTCATTTGCGCAAAACGGAGCTATGCACAAAAAGTTATCACAGTTGCAAGATAGCATCAGACAAGCAAAATACAGGGACTTAGGGATTTTAGAGGTCAACCTCCTCAGATCTGGGGAAGAAAAACAACGGCTCGGGCCGGATCTGGCCGGCTGGAGGTGAAGACGGGCCCGTGGCGGCGCTGGGTCGAAGGAGGCCGGCCCGACAAGGCGGCGGCGCCCTAGAGGCCTGCGGAGGAGGCGCGGGGCCCTTCGGGTCGTTCTGGCCCGGAGTGGCTCGGCCCATCCGGCGGCCTGGCGAAGGAGGCGGCTGGCGAAGCAGTTGGGCCTTGGCGCCGGTCGGCCCGCGAGGCGCCTGGAGGGAGGAGCGGCGAGACCCTGGCGGGGCGCGGCCCAGGCGAAGGAGCGGCGCGGTCGGCGAAGCGGTGGCCCAGGCGGCGGCGGGATCCGCTGGATCTGGAACGGATGCGCCCCCGATCCGATCTGGCGAAGGGGAAAAACCGGCGGCGGCTTTGCTTCGTTGGCTGGCGGCGCCCTTCGAAGCGGCAGGGACGAGCGAAGGACCCGGCTCGGGCGGCTGCTAGCCTCGGGCCTGAGGGCGTGGGGCGGCGCGGTGAGGTGAGAGGAGGGTGGTGACGGCGGTGGAGCGCCGGCGAGGTGCTCCGGCGGTGCTCCGGTGAGCTCCGGCCGGAGTGGAGAGAGGAGAGGCTGGAGGTAGGGGATGACCTAGGGTTTCCTTGATTTGAGGCAAAAATTGGGGGAAGTGGACAAATATATAGGCACAAGGAGCTAGGGTTGTCCAAATGGAGTGCGGTTTTCGGCCACGCGATTAGAATTGGATGGCCTAGATGATAGGAGGGGTTTGGAGTGGTTTGGTGGGCTGTTGGAGGGATGTCTTGGGCCTCAAAGTGGAGGCACTTTGAGCCCACGAGAATAACTGTTGGGGTAGCAAACGGACTCGAAACGCGACGAGATTTGACAGGCGGGTTACACACACCAAAACAACAACACACGACAAGTCTCGCGCCAAACCGGTAACGTTACACGGCCAAACAACAAAGTAGGCCTACGGGACACCACGGACACGTGAAGGAGCTCCGGAACGCGAAACGGACAATGGGAAGGAACGCGTGGAACCGGATGCAAACGACAACACAAATGCAATGTGATGCACATGACTACATGATATGAATGAATGCCACACACGCGCACAACAAAACGACGAAAACCCGAAAGACAAAGAACCCGGAATGGAATAGATGAAGCCAGAGATATATTATATGCCCAAAAGGGAAAGTATTACATCCGAGGCATTACAAACTCTCCTCTACTACAAAAAGATCTCGTCCCGAGATCTAGGACTGGAAAAAGGAAGGGTACTCGGAACGAAGATGATCTTCTCGTTCCCACGTAGCTTCTCGGTCGGTATGGTGTGACCACTTGACTTTCAAGAATTTGATGGACTTGTTGCGGGTCTTGCGCTCGGTTTCTTCGAGAATAGCAACGGGATGCTCTCGGTAAGAAAGGTCTTGTTGAAGATCAATCTCTTCAAACGGAATCATGCGTTCAGGAGTCTTGAAGCACTTGCGGAGTTGAGACACATGGAACACATCATGAACATTGGCGAAGTTGGAAGGGAGCTCAAGTTGATAGGCTAGATCGCCTCTTTTGCCAAGGATCTTGAAAGGCCTGACGTATCTAGGAGCAAGCTTTCCTTTGATACCGAATCTTTGGGTTCCTTTCATCGGAGAAACACGGAGATAGACATGATCCCCAATGTTGAAAGCCAAATCACGATGCTTGCCGTCATAGTAGCTCTTCTGACGCGACTGAGCGGCCTTGAGATTCTCACGTATGACTTTGCACATTTCTTCGGCTTCTGAGATCAAGTCATTGCCAAGAAGTTGACGTTCTCCTGTTTCGGACCAGTTGAAAGGGGTACAACACTTTCTGCCATAGAGGATTTCAAACGGGGCTTTGCCTGCACTTGCTTGAAAGCTGTTGTTGTAAGAGAACTCGGCAAATGGAAGTCAATCTTCCCATTTCATGCCAAAAGATATGACACGGGCTCTGAGCATGACTTCTAGAATCTGATTCACTCTCTCGACTTGACCACTTGTCTGAGGGTGAAAAGCAGTGCTGAACCTGAACTTAGTGCCCATGGCGCACTGAAAGGAGTCCCAGAACTTTGAAGTGAACAAACTTCCACGGTCTGAGGAGATGACTTGAGGAATGCCATGTAAGGACACAATTCTGGAAGTGTACAACTCTGCCAATTGAGCTGCATTGATGGATTCTTTGACTGGAAGGAAGTGAGCGACTTTGGTAAGCTTGTCAATCACCACGAAGATAGAATCATTCCCTCGCTTGGACTTAGGAAAGCCAGTGACGAAATCCGTTTCAATGTGGTCGAATTTCCACTCGGGAATAGGAAGAGGTTGGAGAAGACCGGCTGGACGTTGATGCTCTGCCTTCACTCTTCTGCAGGCATCACATTCATTCACGAATTGGGCAATCTCCCTTTTCATGCGTGTCCACCAGTAAGATTGCTTGAGGTCTTGGTACATCTTGGAACTGCCAGGATGAATGGAAAGGAGAGAATCATGTGCTTCTTCCATTATGAGCTTCCTGAGATCACCTTTGGGAACAACGAGTCTGTCCTCGAAGAACAAGGTATCTCTCTCATCAACACGATAGCACTTGTATTTAGGAGTGCCCTTTGCAATACCATGTTTCACCTTCTGCACCATGGCATCACTGAGTTGGGCCTCACGGACCTGATCTTCCAAGGTAGGAGCAACTTGAAGATTTGCAAGAAAACCCTGCGGAACAACTTGGAGGTTGAGCTTCCTGAAAGCTTCACAAAGCTCAGGCTGGAACGGCTTGATAAGAAGGCTGTTGCAATATGCCTTTCTGCTCAAAGCATCTGCAATCACATTCGCCTTGCCAGGAGTGTATTCAATGCTGGGATCATACTCTTGAATCATTTCGACCCAACGAGTCTGGCGGAGGTTCAGATTCGGCTGTGTGAAGATGTACTTCAAGCTCTTGTGATCAGTGAAGATGTCGACTTTTCTGCCCAACAACAGATGTCTCCACGTAATCAAAGCATGTACCACAGCTGCTAGTTCAAGATCATGTGTGGGATAGTTCTTCTCACTTGGCTTCAGCTGACGAGAAGTGTAAGCCACAATTCTCTTGTCTTGCATAAGCACACCACCAAGACCTTGGAGAGAAGCATCACAGAATACTTCGTAGGGCTTGGATTCATGTGGAGGAGTAAGAACTGGAGCAGAGACGAGCTTTTCTTTGAGAGTTCTGAATGCCACTTCACACTCTGGAGACCAAAAGTACTTGACATTCTTCTGCAGCAAGTTGGAAAGAGGCTTGACAATCTTGGAGAAGTTCTCAACGAACCTTCTGCAATAGCTGGCAAGACCAAGAAAACTTCGGAGTTGCTTGACGTTCTGAGGAGCTTCCCAGTTAACAATTGCTTCAACTTTCTCGGGATTTACCGCAATACCGTCGGCTGAGATGATTTGGCCCAGGTACAAAACCTTATCTAGCGAAAACTCGCACTTGGAGAACTTAGCATAGAACTTATGTTCACGGAGTCGGTCGAGAACGAGACGGAGGTGCTTTTCGTGATCTTCTTCATTCTTGGAAAATACCAGAATATCATCCAGATACACAAGCACAAACTCGCCAGTATAGGGGTTGAAGATGTAGTGCATCATTCTCGAGAAGGTAGGTGGAGCATTGGCGAGACCAAAGGACATGACTGTATATTCATATGAGCCGTAACTCGTTCTGAAGGCAGTCTTGGGAATGTCTTGCTCGCGAATGCGAATTTGGTGATAGCCCATTCGGAGATCGAGCTTAGAGAACACTTTAGCTCCTTTGAGCTGCTCGAACAGTTCGTTGATGTTGGGGAGTGGATACTTGTTCTTTATCGTCTTCTTGTTCAATGGCCGGTAATCAACGCAGAGGCGCTCCGTGCCATCTTTCTTCTTGACAAATAAGACACCACAGCCCCACGGAGACGTACTAGGCCTGATGAGACCCATACGCTCCTGTTCATCAAGCTGCTTCTTCAATTCCTTCAATTCTTCAGGAGAGAGCTTGTACGGACGCCGGCATGCTGGCTCAGTACCCGGCTCGAGTTCAATGACGAATTCCACCTTACGGTGTGGAGGCATGCCTGGAAGTTCTTCAGGAAAGACGTCTTGGTATTCGTTTACCACCGGAATTTGAGAGATGGCATTAATCTCGCCCTTATCATTGAGAGAGAAAAGCCTCATAGTGTTATCCCTGACGGCGAAGATAATCACATCATCATCGGAATGAGTAATATTGACTTCCTTCTGTGCACAGTCAATTTGAGCATCATGCTGAGAAAGCCAGTCCATCCCGAGGATGAGGTCAATGTCAGAATTGCCAAGAATCACCGGTTTAGCCAAAAATCGATAATCACCCATGCGAATAGAAACATCCGGAGCATATACACTGGAATGCATTCGTTTGCCTGGAGAAACAACTGACAATTCCCTTGGCAAACTTTTGGTGACAATGTTGTGCTTGGATGCAAATGGATATGACATGAAAGAACATGAAGCACCTGAATCAAACAACACTTTAGCTGGAAAAGAGTTAACTGAAAGGTTACCCAAAATCACGTCAGAAGAATTCTCCGCTTGCGCTGCATTCATCAGATTGACCCTTGCTTGCTTGGTATTATGCTTGACAATAGCTGTACTGACAGGCGGAGGAGGTGGAAGGCGCTTCGGGTTGGGGCACTTGTTAGCATAGTGACCTTTCTGAGTGCACTTGTTGCAAGTCACTTCTGAGAGAGGACGGAAATGAGAACCACTTGACTTGGAACCTTGAGACTGAAACTGATTCCTCGACTGGTTGCTCGGGTTGGGTGGGTGGGAGAAACCACGACCACTAGAGTTCTTGGTGCTGTTGGAGTTGTTGTAGGGAGCTCGAATCACTGGAGGAGGAGGAAGCCAAAATTTCTGTTGTTTCGAGACCATCTGAGACGATGAGGAGGAGTGAACGACATCTCGAATCCTCTTTTTAGAAGCCTCCATCTTGAGCTGGGCTGCCTCTTGTTTCAAAGCCATGTTATAGAATTTGTCGAACTCATCGGGCTCGAACAAGGTGAGAGCAAGTTGAAGTTCATCTTTCAGACCTCCGCGGAACTGATAGATTTTGCTCTTGGCATCAGGAATGTCTTGCTTAGCATAGCGGGCGAGGTTTTAGAACTTGACATTATACTGGTAGACGGTCATAGAGCCCTGCTTCAGGTTGCGGAATTGCTCACGCATACCCTCGATGACACTTGTTGGAATGTGGTGAGAGCGAAAGTCCTTGCAGAAATCCTCCCAAGAGATCACATGACCTGGTCTGGAGTCTTTGTACTGCTGCCACCAGTCAGCTGCTTGGTCTTTGAGTTGGAAGGCTGCAAACTTCACATAATCCTCTTCTCTTATGTTATTGCACTCAAAATGCTTTTTGATATCGGTTAACCAATCTTCAGCATCAAGAGGGTCGACACAGTAACTGAAAGCTTTTGGATTATTGGCTAGGAACTGGTTGAGAGTAGCATGGTGCTGTTGGTTGAAGAAATTGCCTTGATTCCCTGGAACACCCTGATTAGCTTGATTAGCTTGCATCTGTTGCATCATCTGCATCAACAACTGGGTGTTCTGATTTGTAGTCTGCATAATCGCTCTCCAAGCCTAAAACGAAGGAGGAGGGGAAGGAGGACGATCTGGGACCTCTTCACCCTCTGGGTTAGCGTTGGGAACTTTTTTCGGAGCCATCCTGAAAGAGATGACCATGAATCAGCAATTGATTGAAAGAAGGTATAAGCTGAATCAATGGATTGAAATGCAACATAGTCTTCACAAGAATCATTCGAACAAGAGGAACGAATGAAATTCTCAGTTTAATGATAACAACAATCTTCACGAGAAGCCACATAGGGGACAAAAGGTAAATAAGAAAAACAATAAGGTACAGACGGAACAAACACAAGATAGGAGCTTCGTTCTAACATCTTTGTGCTGAAAGCTTATGAACGTGTTACGAAAGGGTTTTGCAATCCCCGGATCAGCATAGCCAAGGACCCTTTAAGATGCAACTCCCGATCGGAACATCGGTCATAAAACCACTTCACTCAATGTAGAACCCCGAACTCGCTAACCTGCATTCGTTTGAAGAATGCCTACGATCTACTGGATAATCCCACCTATTAATTTCCGAAAGATTCCAGTTATGCAATCAGGTGTTGGGGATACAGGGGAAGCACCGCGCAATCAACTCTAAACCTACATCCAGTTGTATCCATCCTTCAACACATAACCAGTCTTTCTCGAAAACTGTCTACCTCGGACCTTCGAAAAGCATCCACTATACCAAGCTATGGCAATACTCCCGAACTACCTCCCCAGTACTGGGTGATGTCGGGGTTATCTTGCCACTAACCGTATAGGAGAGATTTTCGATGTCGGCCGTCTTAAGTATTTAGTACTGCCGCGATATGCTTGTGACGACAATACCCCGAAGCTCAACTCCCCGGGACACTGCCACAACCCCTAATGTCGGGAGGCATCGAGAACAATATTCTCGTCACAAGAACATCGAAACAATCCAAGAATACTCGCGGGATTCCTAAAAAAAAATTAGTGCAATTTTTTGAAAGTAGAAGAGGCAAGAGTAGTCGTCAGGAGTCCTCACCAGAGAGAAAGGGGATGAGAAGCAAAGAAATCCTACTCTCCGATATAATATAGGACTCAAAAATATTTTCAGTGTGTGCCTAGACTCGACCGTCAATGATTCGATCAATCAGTGGGGGCTTATAGGTCGGAGAAGGCTCTGAATACCAACTTGTAATGCCCAGGATGGGACTATATCTCCTACGTGTCGAGGCACGACTTAGAGACATAACCCCATGCTGGAATGATCGCAAGTTTGGTATCTTTGCACAACTCATGTAAAAGATGGGGATGGAAAACATAAAATAGTTGGCTTACACTCGCCACGTCACACAAATACATTACATGTTTCAATCATCATACAAAAGAACATCACAACCCATCTAAGGGTAAAATCCAAATGACAAGATACCAAACATAATTTAAATCCATAGGTCGGATCGAATCCTAGTAGAAGTTCCACTACTGATCATCAGGATAACAAACATAGTAACAGCTACGCTCCTCGTCGTACTCCCAGTCTAGCTCGGTGCCATCACTTGGATAGCTCACCATCGGACCTGCATCTGGTGTGGTGAAGTAACTATGAGCCACAGAGGACTCAGCAATCCCGTTCCCGGGTAACATGACTATCTAAGCCTTGGGTGTGGAACAAGGCTGAAGAAAGAATAAGAAAATGGTTGCAGCAGCACTAGCCTAGCTTACGTGAATGAGAGCGAGAAGAGAAGGCGCCTCGGTCGAGAGATGATCACGAAGTGATCCTAAACTAAACAAGTCAAACATAACCCCACCGTGTTCATCTCCCGAAACCCCTTCGGAAAATGACAGTCACGGTACACACACTGGTAGTGTATTAGAACAATGTGTCAAGTTTTCTACAACCGGATATTAACAAGCTCCCATCTGCCACATAACCGCGGGCACGGCTTTCGAAAGTTCATAACCCTGCAGGGGTGTTCCAACTTGGCCCATTACAAGCCCACGATCCGCGGAGTCGCAACTCCAAGGTGGGAAGACCCGAGTATTCTCGGAATCCCGTGCTCAAGATACTCCGAACTAAGGTAAGGCTAATCCAGCAAATCCTCCCGGCGTGCCGACACCCTGACAGTAGCCGCGCGTATCTAGTCTCAGGCCACGACCGTATGGGCGATGCTACAGGTTTTTACCAGACCTTGAGTTTCCTCGAGGTGGCCCTATAGGACCCCCAGTTCGTACCAACACTCATGTGGAGCACTGGCCCGGGGTTGTTGATTAAGAAAGAGGGTTAATTACTCCCTATGCAAGTTTATTTAGTTATTAGGCAAATAGTACCAATGTTGGGACTTGCTGGAAAAGACTTAGCACTTAGCGGTTTATCGAGGGGGCCCCATAAACCCCAACCGTGTGAGGAACACAAAATCAAGGAACATAACACCGGTTTATACGGTTCCTAGCGGCATGAGTGGAACAAAACACCAAGCAAAAGGCTTAGCCTTCCACCCATTGCCAATATATAGATGATTTTATTTAAGCATTTATATAGTGTGATATAACCCAACAAACTTCAACATGAAGCAAGCATCTTCAACTTCACCTGCAACTAGCAACGCTATAAGAGGGGCTGAGCGAAGCGTACTTATAGCCAATCAAAGGTTTGCATAGGTAGGGTGGTTAGACAGGATCATGGTTACAAGTAGGAGGCTGACAAGAAAGACATGGGCATCGAGGCAAAACTATAGATCGAGACTTCTAGCAATAGGCAAAAATAGTAATGGTATCCGGGTTCGGTCATCTTGCCTGAAGAGTTGTCGTTCGGATCGTAAGAGGGGTCCTCGTTCTCAAGCTCAGTGGTAACCTCGTGCTCGTACTCATACTCGGTCTCAGCTTCCGGCTCTAAACAATACAATCACACAAGGCACGAATCAACAAGATGCAATGCGCACACAAAAAATGATGGATGCATGATGGATGCACTAAGGGAGCACACGGAGCACGGAAAATAGCACTCAAGCAAAACACTTCAAAACATGACAACAATAGGATATTATGAATCTACACGGAAAATCAATCAAGTTTCATAGAAGACTTGCTGAAAACGGAGCTACGTGCTAAAAGTTATGCCCGAAACAAGAAATATGCACAAGCTGAAAATTACAGTCACATAGCAACTTCGGAGCACTAGATAAATAAGCTACAGCACTCAAACATCATGGCAAAGAGTATGGACATAAACTAAACATATCCTACAGCAAATAAGTCCAAAGGTGCACGCCCAAAGGAGCCACGGATCAATAGCAACAAGCTTGGACATATTGAACTTGACAACAAAATCCTGACAGCAGTATTTTATTGCAACTTTGGAGCAAAAGTTAAATATGATACAACCACTCAAATAAGCATGTGAGAGCATGAATGGCTAGCCAACAATATATACTACAAGGAACCATCAAGAGTCACCCAAAAACTATCATGGTTTGTCCTAGAACAACAAGCAAACATGGCATCTAGAAATTACAGATTCCAGACTTAGTGAAATTTCACTAAGTGTTAAAACAGCAGTTTCATCATGGCATCTTTGAGAGCAAGTTTAAGTCACCTCAAAACTAAACATGGCAAGTGGTAAGCACCACATCAAAGTACATATGATGGTGATTCCAAAACATACAAGCATGCATCATGGAGATAAACACAATGATAGCAATGAGCTCAACAAGATGGCATCTCATAACAAGTTAAACAACTAAACAGCCACATAGCACTTTGCAACGAGGATAAACATGGCAAGATTAAATCTATCATGCAACCTAACACAAACAACATGTAGAGCATGGCAAGACGAACACATGGACATGTCATTAGCATCATTCGGATAAACGAGCTAAAAGATATCACTATGCAAAGATGGCATAAAAACATCACTAACAGCAGTTTATAACGGGATGCACTCTTGCAACAGAAAAATAAGCATCTAGATGATCTCAAACATGCATGGCACAATGTAATGAAACGTAGTGCTAGTCACCACGAACGTCTGGACATGTCATTTGCGCAAAACGGAGCTATGCACAAAAAGTTATCACAGTTGCAAGATAGCATCAGACAAGCAAAATACAGGGACTTAGGGATTTTAGAGGTCAACCTCCTCAGATCTGGGGAAGAAAAACAACGGCTCGGGCCGGATCTGGCCGGCTGGAGGTGAAGACGGGCCCGTGGCGGCGCTGGGTCGAAGGAGGCCGGCCCGACAAGGCGGCGGCGCCCTAGAGGCCTGCGGAGGAGGCGCGGGGCCCTTCGGGTCGTTCTGGCCCGGAGTGGCTCAGCCCATCCGGCGGCCTGGCGAAGGAGGCGGCTGGCGAAGCAGTTGGGCCTTGGCGCCGGTCGGCCCGCGAGGCGCCTGGAGGGAGGAGCGGCGAGGCCCAGGCGGGGCGCGGCCCAAGCGAAGGAGCGGCGCGGTCGGCGAAGCGGTGGCCTAGGCGGCGGCGGGATCCGCTGGATCTGGATCGGGTGCGCCCCCGATCCGATCTGGTGAAGGGGAAAAACCGGCGGCGGCTTTGCTTCGTTGGCTGGCGGCGCCCTTCGAAGCGGCAGGGACGAGCGAAGGACCCGGCTCGGGCGGCTGCTGGCCTCGAGCCTGAGGGCGTGGGGCGGCGCGGTGAGGTGAGAGGAGGGTGGCGCCGGCGTGGGGATGGACGAGGTGACGGTGGTGGAGCTCCGGCGAGGTGCTCCGGCGATGCTCCAGCGAGCTCCGGCCGGAGTGGAGAGAGGAGAGGCTGGAGGTAGGGGATGACCTAGGGTTTCCTTGATTTGAGGCAAAAATTGGGGGAAGTGGACAAATATATAGGCACAAGGAGTTAGGGTTGTCCAAATGGAGTGCGGTTTTCGGCCACGTGATTAGAATTTGATGGCCTAGATGATAGGAGGGATTTGGAGTGGTTTGGTGGGCTGTTGGAGGGATGTCTTAGGCCTCAAAGTGGAGGCACTTTGAGCCCACGAGAATAACTGTTGGGGTAGCAAACGGACTCGAAACGCGACGAGATTTGACAGGCGGGTTACACACACCAAAACAACAACACACGACAAGTCTCGCGCCAAACCGGTAACGTTACACAGCCAAACAACAAAGTAGGCCTACGGGACGCCACGGACACGTGAAGGAGCTCCAGAACGCGAAACGGACAACGGGAAGGAACGCGTGGAACCGGATGCAAACGACAACACAAATGCAATGCGATGCACATGACTACATGATATGAATGAATGCCACACACGCGCACAACAAAACGACGAAAACCCGAAAGACAAAGAACCCGGAATGGAATAGATGAAGCCAGAGATATATTATATGCCGAAAAGGGAAAGTATTACATCCGGGGCATTACACAAGGGTTGTCTGCCTAGAGCTCTTTCTTTATAGCCATAAAGATAGGCTTAAGACTTTAATGATGCTCTCGTAGGAATAAGAGTTGAAGAACAAAAGAGAGCATCAAGAAGCAAATACCAAACACATTTAATCCTAACATGCTTCCTATGCATAGGAATATTGCAAGAAAATAAATTATTGAAGCATAAAGCAACTAGCATAGGAAGGCAAAACAAGCATAACTTCAAAACCTTCAACATAAAGAGAGGGAACTTAATATTATTGAAATATCTATAAGCATATGTTCCCTTCTCATAATAATTTTCAGTGGGATCACGAATAAACTCAACAATATAAGCATCACATAAAGCATTGTTACCATGATCCACATGCAAAAAGGTACTCTTACTCTCCACATAAGCATAATCTTTCTCATTGGTAATAGTGGGAGTAGGACTATCATAAACAACTTGAACATTATAGATTAATTGTGTATTAGGAAGATGGTGTTCAACAAGGGAGTAATTCCCTCCATGATTATGACAAGTTTCATAAGGATAATTTCTCCTTATGTCATAGGTACCTTTATAATCACTATAGATTGGAGTTATAACATCATCATAGTAGAGAAGATCATTATCATTGCTAGCAACTATATTTGTAAACATGTTGTCTTTATTCTTACTAGCAAAAGAATTATCAATTGTCACATCACTAGTGGGTAAAGGATTTGCAATCCTATCATCCCCAAGCTTAGAGCTTTCCATATCATCACTTTCAAAGTTGGTACCAAAAAGATTTTCAAGATCATAAGTAGCATTATCATCATTTTCCCAATCACAATAAGTAACATGCATGTCATAATCAAAATCATCTTCAATAGTACCTACAGACGTATCATCAAGATGATAATTAAGGCAATAAACTTCACCTTCTTCTTTAAACTTACAACCGTTAGGATAAAAGTTGATGGGAGGAATATGCTCAGGCCAGGTTGATACCCATTCTTCTTCCTTCTTGCTCCTCTTCCTCCTCCTCTTCTTTTTCTTCTTCTTCACCTTAGGAGGGAGTGGTCGGAGATGAAGCTTCTCCACATATCCTGGTTTATCATTAGAAACAATAGGGGAAACTTGGGAGACACTCTCCTTTTTATTAGCAGAAATATAAGAGACATTTTTATACTTTGGAAAAGTTCCCTCCTTTCTAATCTTACTTATGTAATCATTTTCATGGCAATTAACAACACAATAGAGATGGCAATTTTGCAAAGTGTTTTTTATTCCTATGGCATTAACATCTAGCCAAGAAGTCTTTTCTGATAACTCTTCACACATCAAAAATAACATAAACTCATCATAAAGATCAGGGGTGATCATGTTATCACACAACTGGTTAACAGTTATGTTTTGAAAGTGCATGCATTGAAAATTAAAGTGACCCTCTATACAGCAAAGTTCACAAGTAAAAGGATAAAGGTCACACAATTCTCTAGCTATTTCATTTAAATCTCTGACCCAAGTGATTGTTCTTTCATGCTTATGTTGCTTACAATACTTCTCTTCTTCAATCATAGGCCTTTCACAAGGTCTATCCACTCCACAAAAATTAACATGCTTATATAAGACTTCATTTTTAGGAATTGGATCATGCATGTTACAATCATCATGAACCATTTCATTTTCTTTGCAAATCTCTTTAAAAGGTTCATGATGCTTGATCCAATCCTCCTTAGGCATATTAAGATGTGAAGCAAAAGATTTAAGGAAATTAACAAGGAGTTGAGAATCAAGCCCAAACTTAGCACTAAACTTATTAAAACTTGTAGTTTCAACAAAGGACTTAATGCAATCATACTCATAAATTATACCTGACTCTTTACCTTTGTCGATCTCCCAATCTTCAGTGTTGCGTTGAATTCTTTCAAGGAGTTCCCATTTAGCATCAATCTTTTCGTTTGTGAAAGAACCCATAGAGGAAGCATCGAGTAAATCTTTATCCTGTCGAGAGAGCCTCGCATAGAAATTAGTAATAATCATATCTTTGGGGAGCCCATGGTTAGGACATTTTAGCATTAACGTTTTCAGTCTCCCCCAAGCTTGAGCTATGCTCTCTCCGTCACGAGGATAGAAATTATAAACATAATTCCTATTCTCATGGACTTCATGAAGAGGATAAAACTTGGAGTAAAAGAGAGACTGGATCTTTTCCCAATTCAGCAGGTGAGAGTCATCTAGTAGCCTATACCATTCCAATGCTTTTCCTTTCAGTGACAAGGCAAATAATTTCCTCATGACCCCATCTCTTGTCAAACCTGAAATCTTAAACAACTCACAAAGTTCTGTAAGTTTCAACAAATGAATACTAGGATTGACCGTCCCATCATAACAATCATTCAAAATTATTTCAATTATCCCAAGTGGTATTTGGAACGGGATACATTCAGTAGGTGGAGGAGACTTCTCTACCACGGGTGTGGTAAAGCGGCCTTCCCCAAGCAGCGAACTAAGAGTGCGGTTTTCCATAAACATAACTAGTGAAACTAAAAACAAGAAACGAAAAGATTTAATTGCAAGATCTAGAGAAGGTACCTTCACTTACCTCACTTCCTCGGCAACGGCGCCAGAAATAGCTTGATGTCTACTACACGCTTCTATTCCCGTAGACAGTGTTGGGCCTCCAAGAGCAGAGGTTTGTAGGACAGCAGCAAATTTCCCTTAAGTGAGTAACCCAAGGATTATCGAACTCAGGGAAGTGGAGGTTGAACGTACCCCTTTCAAGCAACCCTGCAATCAAGATACAAGAAGTCTCTTGTGTCCCCAACACACCTAATACACTTGTCAGATGTATAGGTGCACTAGTTCGGCGAAGAGATGGTAAAATATGGATGATAGGAGTGGCAAAGCAAAGTAATATAAATCTGTAGTAAAAAGTGCAGCAAGCAAATCAGTGGTAAACGTGAGCACAAATGGTATTGCAATGGTGGAAACAAGGCCTAGGCTTCATACTTTCACTAGTGGAAACTCCCAACAACATTAACATAATCGAATCACATGATATTTCCCATAAAACATGCAAGGGGGACGCACTCGGAGGTCATTCCTTTGTGGTCAAGAGAGGACGAGAATTATGTAGGGCTACAAAAGCACACCTCAAAGTTCGTAGTTCTCAACCTATGGATTTCCCAATGTCACTGCGACCATCCAAAGAGAGTACCACAATCACCACAACATATCTCAAGGATAGTCAAAGACAAGCACCAAGAGCCTCTCAATCTTCAATCCACACACAAAAGAGGAAATCACTCATGAAAATATTCTTCTAATCCATGTCCAATAGACCCTGTCACCTTGGTCTCGGAGATTATACTAGATAAAGACAAGTGAGTACATCAATTTAATACATAGAGGAAGGGGAAATTTCATGGGATCACCCTAGATTAACATAGCCTATGATCACAACGAAGATCACATCATGGGAGAGAGAATTGACCACATAGCTACTGGTAGAAAACCTCAGCCCCGAGGAGGAACTACTCCCGCATCATGGAGGGAGGAAGCAATGTCGATGGAGATGAATCCGGGGGCACTTCCCCGTCCCGGCAGGATGCCGGCACAGGAATTCTAGTCCCCCGAAACTTGGTGGCGATGGCGGCGGAGATCGAAATAGCTTCTGGAGAAAAGGGTTCCGTCCTCGAGGGTTTTGGGACGCGGTGTAAATATATGCCAAAGGGGGTCATCATCGAAGGTCAGGGGGGCCCAGGCGCCCCCCCGGCGCGGCCAGGGGTGGGGCCGCCCCCCCAGGGTGACTGGAGCCCTAGTGGCCCCCCTCTGGCCCTACTTTGGCCGCATGGAAGCTTCCGGAACGCTGATTTTTTATATATTTTTCCCAGAATTTTTCTGGCAATTTACGTAATGGGAAAACCTGAAATACAAAAACAGCAGAAAACAGAAACTGGCACTGGGGTGCACTGAGTTAATAGGTTAGTCCAAATATGATCAAAAGTGTATGGAAGTGCATAAATATCATAGCAATATCACACAAAAGAGGCATGGAGCAAGCAGAAATTATAGATACGTTTTGGACGTATCATTTGCCCTCATATAAAGGCGCCCCTCCATTCCAATGCACCTACCACATCGTACGCACCTAAGCATTTGCCTAAGCACCTACACTAAGCGCAAAAGATCTCACTCCAGACCCATGGCGGCGATGCGCGCGAGTGGCCAGCGGCTGTGCCAGATGGTCCACGACGTCGGCCTGTGGCATGGCGCCTAGGATCGTCTCCAGACGGTGTTGGAGACCGGCTGGTGGATGGCCGCCATCGATGCCAACTATGAATCTCAGTTGGACCAGATGATCGTTGCCACCACCAATTGGTTCACCGTCCTCGGGAAGCTCGCGGACGATATCGCCGTACTCCTCCAGCCCGCGCGCCCGAGCTCCTCATTGCCTGCCACCCTAATCGGCCTCCATGGTCGGAACCTCTTTGAAGCACTGGTGGCCCTGCGACTACTCGCCGACGCCCCGAAGAATGTCCACCATGAGGTCGCGCTCGCCGTGAGGCGCCTCGCCCTGCAGGAATTCGTCGACCTACACATCCACGTGTACGAGCAAATCGTGTACATAGGTATCTACAAGGCCAGTGAGGATGCTACGACGTTGGCCTTCCTCAACCGGCTAGAAGCCTTGGATGCCTTTGCTGAGAAGCACCTCGACCTCGCCACAAAAGTCGTCGCTCCTTAGCCGCTGGTCGGTGGCCCGTCGCACTAAGTTGAGGAGGAGGAGGAGGAGGTCATACGTTGATGGGTGCATCTTTCTTCTGGCCTTATGTAACCACCACTGTGATCACATCATCATCGTGGCCTTAATTCTTATTGTGCTGTTGCATTCTCGTTCCAGTCAATACCGACATGTGCGATCCCTTTGCTTAATTATATGCATCACTTTAACTAGTACTCCATCCGTCAATTTATAAGTTGTGCTTACCTTTTCCATCAACTTCGTGCAATGCGCGGGCATCTTGCTAGAAACACTAGAACATGTCGGACTGCGTGTGACCAAATCGACGATGCGCCAACCTAGCTACTACGTACCCTGCTTATCTGGCGGAAATAGCCCCGCCCTAGCGTTTCAAATCATTATTTCTATCTATCGATCGTGCCAAGGAGCAGAACCAAAATGTTACAATTTATACATGTTTCTTTACTCCTACTCCTATAAAAGACCCAGTTGGTGATGGTGGTGTGTCTGCCATCCGTTGTTTCTGACCATTAGATCTGCATCTAACGGCTGTGAGGTAAGTTGTGGCATTTTTGCAACAATAGCCCACTTCTCTGCTCCAATTTGCAGAAAACCCCTTATTATCTTGAAAGCATCCACATCCCTCCCTCACCTCATCAAAAGAGCGTGAGAAATATATATACTCCTATAAAAGACTCAGTTGGTGATGGTGGTGTGTCTGCCATCCGTTGTTTCTAACCATTAGATTTGTATCTAATGGCCGTGGGGTAAGTTGTGGCATTTTTGCAACAATAGCCCACTTCTCTGCTCCAATTTGCAGAAAACCCCTTATTATCTTCAAAGCAACCACACCCCTCCCTCACCTTATCAAAACAACCTGAGAAATATATATACTCCTATAAAAGACTCAGTCGGTGATGGTGGTGTGTGTGCCATCCGTCGTTTCTGACCATTAGATCTGCATCTAACGACTGTGAGGTAAATTGTGAGATTTTTGCAACAATAGCCCACTTCCCTACTCCAATTTGAAGAAAACCCCTTATTATCTTGAAAGCAACCACATCCCTCCCTCACCTCATCAAAACAGCGTGAGAGATATATATACTCCTATAAAAGACTCAGTTGGTGATGGTGGTGTGTCTGCCATCCGTCGTTTCTGACCATTAGATCTGCATCTAACGGCCATGAGGTAAGTTGTGGCATTTTTGCAACAATCACTACAAAAAAAGACACATCCGTGACATTTTGGGCCGAACGAAACTTTTTTCTGTCATACTTATGACACTTCTATGACAATAATTGTGACAAAACACAGTATCATCATAGATGTAGTGGGGTCCTACTTCTATGACAAAAAATCATGATAGAAAATGGGCTTTTCGTCCTGGGCGGGCCGGAGACGCAGCTGCATGACATTCTTTGGGCCGTCCATGACACAAAAAACCATGGTAGAAGAAAGGGCGAGGAAAAATATCGGGGTGTTCCCGGTTACGGTGGGTGGCCGGGGCCAAGCGATGCGCGTTTCTCTCGTACACGCACGCGCGTGGGTGCGAGGCGTTGGGCTCTAACTGAACTCGAGCAATTGCAGTGCAAGCTACACGTTACTGAACCCGAGCAATCGATCGATGGCTGTTAACTGACCCCGTCGAGCGATTCCTTCGCTACTGCTGCTAACTGGAGCCGCTCGATGCTGCCTCTGCATGAACAGTGAGCGTTACTGGGGGGTTGGATGAACAGTTCTCGGTGGGGGTGGCTGAACAGGACCCCGTGGTGTTGCCTCTACATGAACAGGACCCCGTTTGATCAAGCCGGTTGGGGCTGCATGAACAGGAGTCTGTGGAGGGCTGCATGAACAGGACCACCTCGTGGAGGGCTGCATGAACAGTAGATGGTGGAGGGCTGGATGAACAGTAGCTCGTGGAGGGGTGGTTGAACCGGAGCCCGTGGAGGCTGGAGGGGGTCGACGGTGGTGATGAACAGTATATCGTGGAGTCACGTTTTGCGGTACTCCACACCCCTCCTGATGAACAGGACCCCCGTTTCGATCGTAACGCTCCAACAGAAGTCCGTTTCCTCCATTTTGCGGTACGCCACACCCCTCCCGATGAACAGGACCCCTGTTTCGACCGTAGCCCTCCAACACAAGTCCGTTTCCTCCGTTTTGCGGTACGCCATGCTACTTCTCGAGCTTGCATTGTATTCCCTCAAAGAGGAAAGGGTGATGCAGCACAGTAGCGTAAGTATTTCCCTCAGTTTTTGAGAACCAAGGTATCAATCCAGTAGGAGACCACGAGCGAGTCCCTCGCACCTGCACAAACAAATAAGAACTTCATAGCCAACGCGATAAGAGGTTGTCAATCTCTTTACGGTCACTTACAAAAGTGAGATCTGATAGAGATGATAGTTTGATATTTTTGGTATTTTTGATTATAAGAATAGAAAGTAAAAGCGGAAAAGTAAAGTAGATTGTAGATTGATATGTTGAGAATAGACCCGGGGACCATAGTGTTCTCTAGTGGCTTCTCTCATGATAGCGATATTCTACGACGGGTAAACAAATTACTGCCAAGCAATTGATAGAAAAGCGAATAATTATGAGACTATCTAGGCATGATCATTATATATAGGTATCACGTCCGAGACAAGTGGACCGAAACGATTCTGCATCTACTACTATTAATCCACACATCGACCGCTATCCAGCATGCATCTAGTGTATTGAGTTCATAAGAACAGAGTAACGCCTTAAGCAAGATGACATGATGTAGAGGGATAAACTCAAACTTAGTGATATAAACCCCATCTTTTTATCCTCGATGGCAACAATACAATACGTGCCTTTCTGCCCCTACTGTCACTGGGAAAGGACACAACAAGATTGAACCCAAAGCCAAGCACTTCTCCCATTGCAAGAACTATAGATCTAGTAGGCCAAACCAAACCAATAATTCCAAGAGACTTGCAAGGATATTATAATCGTACATAAAGAGTTCACAAAGAACCAAATATTTCTCATAGATAATCTTGATCATAAACCCACAATTCATCGGATCTCGACAAACACACCGCAAAAAGAGATTACATCGAATAGATCTCCTCGAAGACCGAGGAGAACTTTGTATTGAGATCCAAAGAGAGAGAAGAAGACATCTAGATACTAGCTATGGACCCGAAGGTCTGTGGTAAACTACTCACAACTCATGGTGAGGCGATGATGATGATGTAGAAGCACTCCGTGTTAGATCCCCCCTCCGGCGGAGCTCCGGAACAGCCCCCAAGATGGGATCTGACGGGAACAGAAGGTTACGGTGGTGGAACTAGGGTTTTCTCTTCTCTTCTGATGGTTTCGGGGTACGTAGGTATATATAGGAGGAAGGAGGGCACCGGGGGCCAAACGTGGGGCCTACGAGGCAGGGGGGTGCCCCCACCCCCGTGGGCACCACGTGTGCCCTACTCCGTGGTTCTCAAGTCTCCCGTGCGTGATTTTCTCCAAAAATATCTCTCCTGAAGGTTTCATTCCATTTGGACTCCGTTTGATATTCCTTTTCTGTAAAACCCTGAAACAGGCAAAAAACAGCAATCTGGACTGGGCCTTTGGGTTAGTAGGTTAGTACAAAAAATAATATAAAAGTGTATGATAAAGCCCATTAAACATCCAAAACATCATAAATAATAGCATGGAACAATAAAAAATTATAGATACGTTGGAGACGTATCAAGCATCCCCAAGCTTAACTCCTGCTCGTCCTCGAGTAGGTAAATGATAAAAACAGAATTTTTGATGTGGATTGCTAACCAACATAGTTTTTCAATGTAATTCTCTTAATTGTGGCATGAATGTTCAGATCTGAAAGATTCAAGACAAAAGTCTATATTGACATAAGAAGCAGTAATACTTCAAGCATACCAACAAAGCAATCATGTCTTCTCGAAATACTATGGCTAACGAAAGTTATCCCTACAAAATCGTATATTCTGGCTATGCTCCCTCTTCATCGCACAAAATATTCATATCATGCACAACCCCGATTTCAGCCAAGCACGTGTTTTCATACTCTATTCTTTCAAACCTTTCAACTTTCACACAGTACATGAGCGTGAGCCGTGGACATAGCACTATGGGTGGAGTAGAGAGGTGGTTGTGGGGAAGAAAAAAGGAGGGATATAGTCTCACATCAACTAGGCGTATCAATGGGCTATGGAGATGCCCATCAATAGATATCAATGTGAGTGAGCAGGGATTGCCATGCAACTGATGCACTAGAGCTAAAAATGTATGAAAGCTCAACAAAAGAAACTAGTGGGTGTGCATCCAACTTGCTTGCTCATGAAGACCTAGGGCATTTAAGGAAGCCCATCGTTGGAATATACAAGCCAAGTTCTATAATGAAAATTCCCACTAGTATATGAACGTGACTAAACATGAGACTCTCTATCATGAAGAACATGGTGCTACTTTGAAGCACAAGTGTGGAAAAAGATAGTAGAAATTGTCCCTTCTCTCTTTTCTCTCATTTTTTGGGAGGGGCTTTCTCTTTTTTTGGACCCTCTCTATTTTTTGGGCCATCTCCCATTTTTTTATTGGCCTTTCCTCGCATGGGACAATGCTCTAATAATGATGATCATCACACTTTTATTGATTTACAACTCGATACTAGAACAAGTATGACTCTATATGAATGCCTCCGGCGGTGTACCAGGATGTCCAATGAATCAAGAGTGACATGTATGAAAAATTATGCATGGTGGCTTTGCCAAAAATACGATGTCAACTACATGATCATGCATGGCAATATGACAATATGATGCTTGTCATATGAAAGGAACGGTGGAAAGTTGCATGGCAATATATCTCGGAATGGCTATGGAAATGCCATGATAGGTAGGTATGGTGGCTGTTTTGAGGAATATATATGGTGTCTATTTTGAAGAAGGATATACAGTGGGTGTCTCGTACCGGCGAAAGTTGCGCGATACAAGAGAGGCTAGCAATGGTGGAAGGGTGAGAGTGCGTATAATCCATGGACTCAACATTAGTCATAAGAAATCATATAATTATTGCAAAAATCTACGAGTCATCAAAACAAAGCAATCAACACATGCTCCTAGGGGGGAGGTTGGTAGGAGTTAACCATCGCACGCCCCCAACCTCCACACAAAGGTTGACACTTTACAAATACCTCATGCTCTAACTTCGTCACATAGCGGTTCACCATATGTGCATGCTACGGGAATCACTAACTTTAACACAAGCATTTCTCAATTTCATAATAACTCCACTATCATGACTCTAATATCACTATCTTCATATCTCAAAACAATTATCAAGCATCTAACTTCTCATCATATTCAATGCACTAAGTGTGAAAGTTTTTACTACATTGATATTAGATGTCTATCATGTGAAGACTAATTTTATAGCCTAAGCACATTACCATGATGTTTTAATAGACTCTCAAAAGAATATAAGTGAGGCATGAGAGTTCAACAATTTCTTCAAAATATTATCACCACCGTGCTTTAAAAGATATAAGTGCAGCACTAGAGCAAAAATTATTCAACTCAAAAGATATAAGTGAAGCACATAGAGTGTTCTATAAATTCCTAGGCCATATTTAACTCTCTCAAATAGGTGTGTCCAGCAAGGATAATTTTGGCAAACTAACAATCAAAGACTCAAATTATACAAGACGCTCCAAGTAAAACACATATCATGTGGTGAATAAAAATATAGCTCCGAGTATAGTTACCGATGGATGAAGACAAAAGAGGGGATACCTTCCCGGGGCATCCCCAAGCTTAGGCTTTTGGTTGTCCTTGAATTTTACCTTGGGGTGCCATGGGCATCCCCAAGCTTAGGCTCTTGCCACTCTTTGTTCCATAGTCCATCAAAGCAATACTCAAAACTTGAAAACTTCACAACACAAAACTTAGACAAAAATCTCGTGAGCTCCGTTAGTATAAGAAAGCAAACCACTACTCAAAGGTACTGCAATGAATTCATTATTTGTTTATATTGGTGTTAAACCTACTGTATTCCAACTTCTCTATGGTTCATACTTCCCAATACTACTGATAGATGCATTGAAATAAGCAAACAACACACGAAAAACAGAATCTATCAAAAACAGAACAATCTGTAGTAATCTGTAGGTTTCGCATACTTATGTAACTCCAAGAAATTCAAACTAAATTGGTAAACGTGAGGAATTTGTTTATTAACCATCTGAAAAAAGAATAGACTAAATAGCACGCTCCAGTAAAATCTAGTGACCATTCTAGCGAGCGCTAACGATTCTGTTTTTCACAGCAAGATCACATAAACTTCACACAAGTCTTCCCAAAGGTTCTACTTGGCACAAACACTAAACAAAACACAAAACCACATCTAAACAAAAGCTAGATGCAATATTTATTCCTAAACAGAAGAAAAAACAAAAAATATAAAATTGGGTTGCCTCCCAACAAGCGCTATCGTTTTTCGCCCCTAGCTAGGCACGATACATGGATAGATCTAGGTATTGCCATCTTTGGAAGGCCATCCATAAGTGGCTCTCATAATAGATTCATATGGTAAGTTGATTTTCTTACTAGGAAAGTGTTCCATGCCTTTCCTTAACGGAAATTGGAATCTACTATTTCCTTCCTTCATATCAATAATTGCACCAATCGTTCTAAGGAAAGGTCTACCAAGAATAATAGGACATGAAGGATTGCAATCTATATCAAGAACAATGAAATCTACGGGCACATAATTCCTATTGGCAACAATAAGAACATCATTAATCCTTCCCATAGGTTTCTTAATAGTGGAATCCGCAAGATGCAAATTTAAATAACAATCATCAAGCTCATGGAAATCTAGCAAATCACACAAATTTTTTGGGATAGTGGAGACACTTGCACCCAAATCACACAAAGAAAAGCATTCATGATCTTTAATTTTTATTTTGATAGTAGGTTCCCACTCATCATAAAGCTTTCTAGGGATAGAAACCTCTAACTCAAGTTTTTCTTCATAAGATTGCATCAAAGCATCAACTATGTGTTTGGTAAAAGCTTTATTTTGACTATAAGCATGTGGAGAGTTTAGTATGGATTGCAACAAGGAAATACAATCAATTAAAGAGAAATTATCATAATTGAATCCCTTGAAATCCAAAGTAGTGGGTTCATTACTATGCAAATTTTTAATCTCTTTACTCCCACTTTTAAGAATTTTAGCATCAAGATCTAAAAACTCCAAATCATTGGGACACCTTAAAGTAGAATCATCTCCAATCCTATCTTCATCAATATTTATACTAGAAAATAAGGATCTAATAGGAGACACATCAATAACTTTAGATCTTCATCTTTATTTTCATGATAATTAGAAGAACACGCTTTTATATAATCCTCTCTTTTAGCACGCATCCTAGCGGTTCTTTCTTTGCATTCATCAATGGAAATTCTCATGGCTTTGAGAGACTCACTGATATCATGCTTAGGTGGGATAGATCTAAGTTTCCAAGAATCAACATCCAGAGTAATTCTATCCACACTTCTATCCAATTCATCAATCTTAAGCAATTTTTCTTCAAGCATAGCATTGAAATTCTTTTGCAAAATCATAAACTCCTTAACACTAGTTTCAAATTCAGAAGGCATCTTTCCATAAGAGTTGTTGTAGGAATTACCATAATTATTAGAGGGATTACTAGGAAAAGGCCTAGGATTAAAGTTCCCTCTATAAGCATTGTTACCAAAATTATTCCTACCAACAAAATTAACATCCAAAGATTCATTTTTATTTTCAATCAAAGTGGACAAAGGCATATCATTAGGATCAGAAGAAGCACTCTTAGAAGCAAATAATTTCATAAGTTCATCCATCTTTCCACTCAAAACACTAATTTCTTCAATGGCATGCACTTTTTTACTAGTATATCTTTCGGTGTGCCATTGAGAATAATTAACCATAATATTATCTAGGAGTTTGGTAGCTTATCCTAAGGTAGTTTCCATGAAAGTGCATCCTGCGGCCAAATCTAAAAGATTTCTAGAAGCAAAATTCAAGCCAGCATAAAATTTCTGAATAATCATCTGTAGATTCAAACCGTGTGTAGGGCAATTATGTATCATTAACTTCATTCTCTCCCAAGCTTGTGCAACATGCTCATGATCTAGTTGCTTAAAATTCATAATATCGTTTCTAAGAGAGATGATCTTAGCAGGAGGGAAAGACAAAGCATCTTTGCACTTATTCCACGAATCAATACTATTTCTAGGCAAAGAGGAAAACCAAGTTTCAGCACGATCTCTAAGTGAAAATGGAAATAACTTCAGTTTAACAATATCGTTATCCGTATCCCTTTTCTTTTGCATATCACACGAATCAACAAAGTTGTTTATATGGGTAACGGCATCTTCACTAGGAAGGCCGGAAAATTGATCTTTCATGACAAGATTAAACAGAGCAGCATTGATCTCACAAGATTCAGCATCGGTAATAGGAGCAATCGGAGTGCTAATAAAATCATTATTGTTGGTATTGGAGAAGTCACACAATTTGGTATTGTTCTGAGCCATAGTGACAAGCAAGCAATCCAACACACACAAGCAAACAAGAGACAAGCAAATGATGAACACACGGCAAAAGAAAGGCAAATAAAACGGCAAGGGTGAAGTGAGGGAGAGGAAAATGAGAGGCAAAAAATGTAATGCGAAGGATAAGGGTTTGTAATAGATACTTGGTATATAAATTTTGCGTAAGCCTCCCCGGCAACGGCACCGGAAATTCTTCTTACTACTTCTCGAGCTTGCGTTGTATTCCCTCAAAGAGGAAAGGGTGATGCAGCACAGTACCGTAAGTATTTCCCTCAGGTTTTTAGAACCAAGGTATCAATCCAGTAGGAGACCACGCGCGAGTCCCTCGCACCTGCACAAACAAATAAGAACTTTGCAGCCAACGCGATAAGGGGTTGCCAATCCCTTTATGGTCACTTACGAAAGTGAGATCTGATAGATATGATAGTTTGATATTTTTGGTATTTTTGATTATAAGAACAGAAAGTAAAAGCGGAAAAGTAAAGTAGATTGTAGATTGATATGTTGAGAATAGACCCGGGGACCATAGTGTTCTCTAGTGGCTTCTCTCATGATAGCGATATTCTATGGCGGGTAAACAAATTACTGCCAAGCAATTGATAGAAAAGCGAATAATTATGAGACTATCTAGGCATGATCATTATATATAGGCATCACGTCCGAGACAAGTAGACCGAAATGATTCTGCATCTACTACTATTACTCCACACATCGACTGCTATCCAGCATGCATCTAGTGTATTGAGTTCATAAGAACAGAGTAACGCCTTAAGCAAGATGACATGATGTAGAGGGGTAAGCTCAAACTTAGTGATATAAACCCCATCTTTTTATCCTCGATGGCAACAATACAATACATGCCTTGCTGCCCCTACTGTCACTGGGAAAGGACACCGCAAGATTGAACCCAAAGCCAAGCACTTCTCCCATTGCAAGAACTATAGATCTAGTAGGCCAAACCAAACCAATAATTCGAGGAGACTTGCAAGGATATTATAATCATACACAAAGAGTTCAGAAAAGAACCAAATATTTCTCATAGATAATCTTGATCATAAAACCACAATTCATCGGATCTCGACAAACACACCGCAAAAAGAGATTACATCGAATAGATCTCCTCGAAGACCGAGGAGCACTTTGTATTGAGATCCAAAGAGAGAGAAGAAGCCATCTAGATAGTAGCTATGGACCCGAAGGCCTGTGGTAAACTACTCACAACTCATGGTGAGGCGATGATGATGATGTAGAAGCACTCCATGGTAGATCCCCCCTCCGGCGGAGTTCCAGAACAGGCCCCAAGATGGGATCTCATGGGAAAAGAACGTTACGACGGTGGAACTAGGGTTTCTCTTCTCTTCTGATGGTTTCGGGGTACGTAGGTATATATAGGAGGAAGGAGGGCACCGGGGGCCAAACGTGGGGCCCACGAGGCAGGGGGCGCGCCCTATAGGGGGGGTTCCCCCACCCTCGTGGGCACCACATGTGCCCTACTCCGTGGTTCTCAAGTCTCTCGTGCGTGATTTTCTCCAAAAATATCTCCCCCGAAGGTTTCGTTCCGTTTGGACTCCGTTTGATATTCCTTTTCTGTAAAACCCTGAAACAGGCAAAAAAAAACAATCTGGACTGGGCCTTTGGGTTAGTAGGTTTGTCCCAAAAATAATATACAAGTGTATGACAAAGCCCATTGAACATCCAAAACATCATAAATAATAGCGTGGAACAATAAAAAAAATTAGATACGTCGGAAACGTATCACGCCACACCCCTCACGATGAACAGGACCCCCGTTTCGATTGCAGTGCTCCAACACAAGTCCGTTTCCTCCGTTTTGTGGTACGCCACACCCCTCCCGATCAACAGGACCCTCGTTTGGACCGTAGGAGGGCCGTTTCCTCCATTTTGCGGTACGCCAGACCCCTCCCGATGAATAGGATCCTGTTTCGAATGTGGTCGGTCGAACACAAGGCCGTTTCCTCCGTTCCGCGGTACGCCGGGCCTTGTTTCCATTAGCTGTTCCGTCCAAGCCCTCCCGATGAACACGACGACGCATTCTGTTCTGAACCAGTCGGTTGGCTCCCCATGAACACGATGACGACTCTGTTTCTCCGTTCTAACCCAGCCATGTACACAAGCCCTGGCCGTACGCACGTGCCAGTAGGCGTTCGAGACCTTGCCCGTATGTACGTACGTGGCCGTATTTACTTTACTGCACCCTGGCCGCTGTACGTACGTCTACATGCTACGTGCGTGCCTCTGCTACGACACGTGCGCGCCTCTACATCAACCAGTATGTACGTACACGTTCGCGACCAGAATGACAATGCTACGTACGCTTCGACCAGGTGGGTCCCGACTGTCAGGCACTTCCTTGCGTGCGAAGATGTTGCTGGTGGGTCCCAGCAGTCTGGGGGGCGAATCGATTTTTTTTTTGCCCAGACGCCCTTCCTTGCGTGCAAAGATGTAGCTGGCGTGTCCCAGAGTCAGGGGGCATCATTTTTTTCACGAAATATGGTGGCCCGTCTGGTGGGTCCCCGCTGTCAGGTGGAGGAATAATTATTTTGCATGTAATAAGGAGGCACTTCATTGCTGCGGCCGTGGACCCAGCTGTCAGCCTCTCCACGTACAGTCCACGTCCGATGGATGCCGTTCCTTGACCACGTTGACCACGCCGCGTCGAGAGCACCAGGGCGGTGGACGACAGCGAGGCCTAGGAAGGAGATGACGCGGAGCCAGGGAAGACGCGGTAGTGGATGCCCACACGGAGAGGAGTGCGAGGGTTCACTGGTTCGGCTGCGGTGTGAGGCTGCCATCGCCACAGAATAACAGGGGGTGTGGGTGAGTAGAGGGATGGCCTGGCCAGCGGTGGGAGTAGTAGGGGGCGGTGAGGCCTCCGCGGCATCGCAGCCAGCCACGGGAGGCAGGAGCACGAGGCACGACCGGCGCTGGTTTGGGCGGCTGGAACAACAAAACCAGAGGTTGAGGAAGCACTACGGCCGTTGGATGGACATCGTACGGTCACTGGAGCTATAATCATGCATATTGATTAAGTTGACAAAGCCCTCCGTCCCCGTCAACTTAGTAGGCCCACAAGTCAGCCTCCCACTATACTAGGTCCCAGCTAGCAGGGGGTATTCATTTTTTTGTGCGTAATAGGAGGCACTTCCTTGCGTGCGAAGATATAGCTGGTGGGTCCGAGCTGTCAGCAGCGGTAATGTTTTTTCGCGAAATACAGAGGCCCTTTCTGTGGGTCCCAGATGTCATATGGAGGAATCATTATTTTGCGCGTAATAAGGAGGCATTTCCTTGCGTGCGGCCATGGACCTAGCTGTCAGCCTCTCCATGTAAAGTCCAATTCAGATGCATGTCGGTCGTTGACCACGTTGATCAGGCCACGCTGAGAGCACCAGGGCGGTGGATGACGACGAGGCCTAGGAAGGGAACGTCACGGAGCCAGGGAAGACTCAACAGTTGTTTCCCACGCGGAGGGGAGTACGACTATACGAGGGTTTACTGGTTCGTCTGTCGTCGCCGGAGAATAACAACAGGTGTGGGTGAGTAGAGGGATGGCTAGGCCAGCGATGGGAGTACGGTCGGGCAGTGAGGCCTGCGCGGTAGCACAGCCGGCCGCGGGGAAGAGAGAGCAGGCAGTCCCACCGGTGCTTGTTTGAGCGGCTGGAGCAGGAAGAGCAGCGATTGAAGAAGCACGACGGCCGTTGGATGGACATCCAATAGTAACTACTTGTGCGTCAACCTTTTTTTAGGAAAGCCTCAAATCTATGGAAAACATCATACAGCCCATCTGTGTCGGTGTATTTGGATCGACACCTATGGGATCACAAGAATCCTTAATACGGTTGCGGGGCGCGGGGTTGAGAGAAGAGCGGATCTGGTGGTCAGGACATGGTTCCTTTACCCAGGTTCGGGCCGCAAAGATGCGTAAAACCCTACTCCTGCTTTGGTGGATTATATGTTTGTGTTCTTCAGCTAGTGAGGAGCTCCAAAAGAGTCGTGAGGAGTTCTAAAAAGCCGAATCCTCCTCCTGGTCGCCTCGGGCCTCCTTTTATAGGAAAAAGGGGTCGCCACAGTGGCACACAGGCGGTGGAAAGGGGTACAGTGGTGCGAGGTTATCCCTCGTATTACAGGACAAGGTGCATTTAATGCGCTTAGCTTAGGTGTCCTTGCTTTATCGGGAACGAGGGGAGACGTCCGTCTTGTCCATCGCCGCTCCTCCTCGTGTTGACATGCGCCCTGGCCAGCAGTGCCTGAGGTGCCTTGTAAGCAGACAGGCAGCTGAGGTGGCGTAACGGCGGGTCTCCACAAAGATCTGTGGGTTGCCACGCAGGAGCTTGTCCAGCTGGTCGGGTCGGCAGCTGCGTGGTCGGTGGAAACCCAGTTGGTGCGGGCCTGATGGTGGCCCCGTGGGCGTCCTCGGCAAGGGCCTTGCCGGGGCTCCGGCAAGGGTCCTGCCGTGGCGCCTGCTGTCATCCCCGGCAAAGTGCTTGCCGGGGGCCTTGTAGTTCTCCTTGGATGGGATCCCACCAAGGGCCGTCGTCTTCTTAACTTGTATCTGATCTTGGATGTCTTCACATAGATTTGCATGCCACCACGGGGATATCTCCCGAATCCTGGCCCCATGGGGGCGGTGGACTCAAGGATGATCCCCTCCGTAGGCGTGGGGTGAGCTGCCGCGGCAAGGGTCTTGTTGGGGCTGGCAGAGCTGGCCCCGGCAAGGATCTTGCCGAGAAGAGCCGCTTCGTCCCTTTGCTCTTTGTGGTCTTGTTCTTGGCGTTGTTCCAGTCTCCATCAAGCTTTGATCTTACCCCGGCTCACCTCCCTCGCCATGCTTGGTGTGGTGGTGCCCGTGGCTCAGACTGCCCGTGCACAGTCATAGGGGTACAAAAAGTGTACCCCTCTTTTTGTACACCGACAGGAGCCCCGGGCCTGGGCCACACATAAGCACGACACGTTGTTGGGCCAGGCCCAGAACGGTGCGCGGGCATGCGGGGCGGTTTTCACCATGGTAAAAATTTCCGCGTGCTGCGCCTCCCACGACCCACGCGCGCGGCCCTGGGTGGAGGGGCGTGCGTGACGTGGGCAGCATGCGTGGGGCGGTTTCCGCAGGCATGCGTCACATCGCAGTAAATGCGAAAGGAGGCGGCCCGCGCCTTCCCCGTAAACGGAGGAGGCGTGGAGGCGCGACCCGCTTACTGGATGGGGCCGAGGCGCGGTCGTCTAGGCATCCACTCCCCACGATCACGGGGTGGGGAGAGGTCGCCTCACCCGTCCCTTCGGTCATGCACGTTCGCCACGTGCCTCCCATGCGTTCGAGGTGGCGAGCGGTGGAGGCGGGAAACCGAGCCGTCGCTGGTTGGGGCGGCGGGTCGGTCCCGGCCCCCCTCGCCTTATGCGTCTTGATTGGCCGAGCGGGGTGGTCGAGCTCCAGCCCCGCCCCTATATAAAGGGCGGAGGGAAGGGACGGCGCCCCGCACTCCTCCATCTTCTTTCTACTTCAGCTTCTGCTCCTCTCTTCTGTCCGCCATGAAGAGAGAAAATCCCGGCTCCTCAACGGTGGCCGTGAGGGTCGCCGCTCGACAACGCGTCCCCCCTTCTCCCGCACCTGCAGTGGCCAAACTAGCCATGAGGGGAAGAGGAAGGGGGCGGGGCCGTGGGCGAGGCCGGGGCGCTCGGGGAAGAGGAGGACGGGGCGGCCCGCCGGGCTCGCCCCCGCCAGCCGCTCCTCCTCCAATGGAAGGTCATATTGGAGATGACCCTCGTGAGTTCTTCGTTAGGATGCAGGGGGAGCCGTGCCGTCGTCTTCGTCTCCCGACTCCATTTGTGCGGGAGATGGAGGTGGATCCGTCGGAGTCTCTGCGGCTGCACATGAGGGGCTGCGGGATCAGTGGCACGCGGGCCCGCGTCGACTTCCCTGCCCCTCATGTGATGTATCTTCACCAAGGATGGAAGAGGTTCGCTCGCATCCACAGCCTGACGGATGGGCTCACCCTCCACTTCAAGTTGATGGAGGACGGTCACCTCTCTGTCAAGGTCTTCGGGCACCTCGGGACTCGCGCGAGGTGCTACGTGGAGAGCTCCTCCGATGACGAAGACTCCTCCTCGAACGAGGGTGACGAGGAGGACAGCGACAGCAACGACGAGGGCGGTGGACGACAGGATGACGGGTTCGACTAGGTGTCGGGTGCCGCTCCTGGTGGCACCGGCGACCCCATCATCCGCATCGCCGGCTCCTTGAACTTCTCGGGGCCGTCTCCTTGGCGGCTGGCATAGGGAGGCTGCGGAAGAGGAAGAGGAAGAAGGCGGGCGGCAAGGTCGTCATGTCGGAGTACGCGGGCACCGACGCCTTCGACGCGTACTGACGTCCTGCCGCCTCGTCTTCGAGCTCTGCCTCCGGCGCCGTCATCACCGTCCAGCCCTTCGGAGGCCGCCAAGATGCCTTCTCGGTGTCTTTTGCCACCCGTAGCTCGCCTAGGCGCCCCTTTTGTCCTTCTCGCCTCCTTGACCTGCCTCCTGAGGAGAGGGACAAGAAAGGCATTACGGGCATTTTATCTCTTTTTACTCAGTAAGCCTTCGGGCATCTGTTAAGTTTAAAACTTGTAATCCCCTTATTCATGTTTTTCATTCCCTATGGACTGTACGTGAATGGAATGTTTTTAATGAAAAAGGAATGTTTGCCGGGTTATTTGTTCGTAGGTAAAAACCCACAACAGGGAATAAATCCCTGATATCTTTAAGATAAACATTTTTTCGCCCGGCAACAGGCCCTGCCGTTTCCCTACTTCGCTCGACCTTTCTCACGCCCTTGGCGGAGGCAGGGATGAAGTGGGCTCAGGCTCCTCGTTTCATCCTTCGGCTGCCGCGACTACGACCAAACTTAGTCCCAGGAACGAGCCCTAGGGCCTAGAGTTATGGGAGCACGGTAGCTTAAGGAAAAGAACGAGGTTTCACATACCTCAGTCCATGATGGAATGCATGATAAGGGATAAAGAACTTATCTGAAGCTGCAGCCCCCAGCAACCCTGGTCAGCCGTGGGCGAATTCTTGCCCTTGCAGCCTCCGGCAACATTGGCTCGCCGGGGCCTAGGCGTTGGTCTGTTCTTCTTTCCTTCCCTCAAGTGGCTTCGGCAAGGATGTCTGTGCGTCCTGTGAACCAAAGAATACAGAGGAAAGACAAAGACTCGACCTCTAAGCTAGGGGTTAGCCGCCGCTAAGCACTATCAACCCTAACCAAGGACGAGACTTGACTCAGCATGCATGCTATAACTTAGGGCGCCAGCGCTTCATTTATTTATGCTCAAGGTCTGCGCCTGGCTTTGTAAAAAGGGTTACATGCCTTGCCGGCAAGGCTTGTACAAAAGGGTGGCTTGCCGGGGGGGCCAGCAAGCCGCGCCTTATGGGTAAAACTTGCGAAGATGCTCGATGTTCCAGGAATTACTCATCGGAACGGCATCCTCGGTCTCTAGGCGGACAGCGCCAGGCCTGGTGACTCGTATTACCCGATAAGGGCCTTCCCACTTCGGCGTCAACTTGTTCGTATTCCTGGCCGATTGAACGCGCCGGAGAACAAGGTCGCCTTCCTCAAAGCTTCGGGCACGGACCTTGCGGCTATGGTAACGGCACAAGGCTTGCTGGTAGCGCACTGCTCTCACAGCCGCCCGAAGATGATCTTTCTCAAGGAGCATTGCGTCATCTTGTCGCAGTTGCTCTTGCTCAAGCTCATCATAAGCGAGCACTCGAGGTGACCCGTATATGAGTTCTGTGGGGAGAACTACTTCTGTCATGTATATCAGGGCAAAGGGCGTCTGGCCGGTGGCTCGATTTGGTGTCGTTCTGATTGACCAAAGAACCGCCGGCAATTCATCAATCCAGCACCTCCCGCTCTTGTGCAGCCTGTCAAAGGTCTTTGTTCTTAATCCTCGTGGCACTTCAGCATTTGCCCTTTCAGCTTGACCATTGCTTCGGGGGTGAGCAACGGAAGCGAAACAGACCTTGCTGCCGAGGTCTTGGGTATATTGCATGAAGGTGCGGCTTGTAAACTGTGTGCCGTTGTCGGTGATGATCCTGTTGGGTACACCAAAACGGAACACTAGTCCCTTGAAGAACTTGACGGCTGACTGAGCTGTGACCTTCCTTACTGCCTCCACCTCTGTCCACTTTGTGAACTTGTCGATTGCAACGTACAAGTACTCAAAGCCCCCGACGGTGCGGGGGAAAGGTCCCAGTATGTCGAGCCCCCAGACCGAGAAGGGCCAGGAGGGAGGAATGGTTTGAAGGGCTTGAGCTGGTTGATGAAGTTTCTTTGAATGGAACTGGCACGCTTCACACCTGGTGACCAGTGCCGTCGCATCCTTGAGGGCAGTGGGCCAGAAGAAGCCTTGCCGGAATGCCTTGCCGGCAAGGGCCCTCGACCCTATGTGGGATCCACATATGCCTCCATGTATCTCTGCCAACAGCTCCAGTCCTTCCTCTCGAGGGACGCACTTCAATTTCACACCGTTCGGTCTCCTTCTGTACAGGACGTCATCGACGAACTGGTACATGGCAGACCGACGGGCTACTTTCTCCGCTTCTTCCTGCTCCTCAGGAAGTTCCCCAGTCTGAAGGAATCAGACGGTATGCTGTGCCCACGCTGGAGCCTGGGGCTCGACGGCGAGGACCAAAGGCATTTCCTCCGCCAAGGGAGCGGCCATCTCGACGGCAAAAGCTTGACGCTCCGCCGGAGTTAGCCCTCCGGTGGCGGGCTCAGTGTCTCCTGCGACGTCCTTGCCGGCGGTTCCGGGGAGCTCGGCGGGAAAGTACTTGTCGGGCCCTGATTTCCTCCTCTTGTTCTTCTCTGTTGATGGATCAACGGATGGCTGAGAAAGCTGAAGCACAAAGGTACCTGGTTCCACAGGTAGCTTGAGGGCAGCGCGCTTTGACGAGTAATCGGCGATGTCGTTCTCTGCTCGGGGAACGTGCTCCGCCTGTATACCGTCAAAGCGCTCTTCCAACTTTCTCACTTCATCGACGTAGGCCTTCATCAACGGGCTCTGGTAATCCTTGTTGACTTGTTTGACGACAAGCTGCGAGTCACCCCTGACAATGAGCTTTTTGATTCCGAGGTCTGTCGCGATCCTAAGACCAGCAAGCAGCCCCTCGTACTCAGTAGTGTTGTTTGTTGACACCTCCCTAGGGAAGTGCATCTGGACCACGTACTTGAGGTGCTCTCTAGTGGGCGCGACCAGCAGTACGCCAGCCCCGGCGCCCTGTAAGGAGAAAGCCCCATCAAAGTACATGATCCAGTTGCAACTTGCCTCTCTGCCGGGGAGAGCAGTTTCCTGGACTTCTTCATCAGGCGTTGCGGTCCATTCTGCAACGAACTCTGCCAGGACTCGGCTCTGAATTGTCGAGGTACTTTCAAACTTGAGGCCAAAGTTGGACAGCTCTAGTGCCCACTCTACAATCCTTCCCGTCGCGTCTGGATTGTGCAATATCCGTTGCAGAGGGAGGCGAGTGACGACATTGATCTCGTGCGCCTGGAAGTAGTGACGCAGCTTCCTCGAGGCCATAAGAAGGCCGAAGAGCAATTTCTGCACACCGGAGTACCTTGATCTAGCCCCGTGCAAGAGGGAGCTAACAAAGTAGACCGGGTGCTGCATCATTTTCTTCTTTGGCTGCACTCCAACCGGCTTTGTCGCCTCTGCACCAGTGGCATCGGGCTCTGTTGCCGCCATCAACTCATCATCGATTTCTCTCTGCGCCACTAGTGCGGCGCTACCCACCTGGTTTGTTGCCGCTAAGTATAGCAACAACGGTTCTTGTGGTCTAGGCGCAACTAGTATTGGCGTGGAGGACAGATACCTCTTTAGATCTTGTAATGCTGCTTCCGCTTCTGGCGTCCACTCCATTGGGCCTGCCTTTTTCAAAATCTTGAAAAAGGGGAGGGCGCGCTCAGCAGACTTGGAAATGAATCTGCTCATGGCGGCAACGCAGCCAGCAAGCCGATGCACATCCTTGACCCGTTTGGGTTCTTCAATCTGCTCTATAGCTTTGATCTTGTCCGGATTGGCTTCTATCCCATGCTGTGACACGAAGAACCTGATAACATTGCCAGACGGGACGCCGAAGATGCACTTCTCAGGGTTCAGCTTGAGGTTGATCTTGCGCAGGTTTACAAATGTTTCTTGTAAATCCGGTACAAGGGTTGCCTTGTTCTTGGTTTTGACCACTATATCATCCATATAAGCCTCCATATTTCTATGGAGCTGGGGTTCAAAACCAATCTGGACTGCCATTGCAAACATCGAGCGAGCACTCTTCAACCCGAAAGGCATTCGTACGAAACAGTACGTACCACATGGGGTGATGAATGTTGTCTTCTCTTCGTCTTCTCTTGCCATGAAGATCTGGTGGTAGCCGGAGTAGGCATCGAGGAATGACAGTAGGTCACACCCTGCCGTGGAGTCAACAATCTGGTCTATGCGCGGCAACAGGAAGGGGTCCTTGGGACAAGCTTTATTGATATCTGTGTAATCAATACACAGCCTCCACTTCCCATTTGCCTTGCGCACTACCACTGGATTGGCCAACCACGTTGGGTGGAGCACTCCTCTTACTAAACCCGCAGCTTCCAGTTTCCGGATCTCCTCGGTGATGAACTCTTGCCATTCCAAAGCTTGCTTCCTGACCTTCTGCTTGACGGGCCGCGCATGAGGATAGACGGCAAGGTGGTGCTCAATCACCTCCCTGGGAACACCGGGGATGTCGGATGCTTGCCAGGCAAACACGTCGACATTCGCCCGCAGGAAGGTGACGAGCGCATCTTCCTATTTGTTGTCAAGGGCGGAGCTTATGGTAAAAGCCCCTCCCGTGCCGTCCTCCTTGACAGAAACCTTCTTGGTTCCCGGCGGTGTGGCCCTGGATCTATTGTTTCTGCCGGTGGAGCCCTCTGGCATGTCCTCGATGGGAGCGCGACACTCCGAAGAGGTGCGCTTGCCGGAGTGGGTGTCTGAGGTCCCACCGGTCTTCTTCTTCCCAGTGGAGCTCTATGGCACGTCCTCGACGGGAGCACAGCACTCCGAAGAGGTGCGCTTGCCGGAGTGGGTGCCCGAGGTCTCGCCGGTCTTCTTCTTCTTGCCTCCCGGGGCTCCAGTGGCAGGAGCAAGTGCCCTCATAGCGGCAGTTGCTGCAACTGCTTGCTGGTACAATTGGTCAGCGCAAATCAGTGCATCTTTCTTATCGGAGGGGATGGTGATGATCGTCACGGGCCCTGGCATCTTCAGGGTGTTGTAGGCATAGTGTGATGCTGCCATGAACTTGGCCAGTGCTGGGCGGCCAAGGATCCCATTGTAAGGCAGGGGGATCTTGGCAACATCGAACACGATTCTATCTGTCCTGTAGTTCAGATCACTTCCAAAAGTCACGGGCAGCATGACTTTCCCCTTCGGTTGACTTCTCCCTGGGCTGACCCCCTGAAATGTGCCCGTCTCTTCGAGGTCTCCATCAGGAACTTGCAGCTTCTCGATCACGGTAGGCGAAAGTAGGTTCAGACCGGCCCCGCCATCGACTAGCATATTCGTCACCTTGAGCTTGCGTATTGTCGGTGAAACCAACAATGGCAAACACCCGACCGCAGTAGTGCGATCAGGGTGATCCTCAGCGTCAAAGATGATATGTGTGTTGGACCATTTCAGCGGCTTTTGGGCACCGGACGATGGCTCCGCTACAATAATCTCACGCACCCACTGTTTAAGCTAGCGGTGAGAAGCATGCAGCGAGGCGCCACCATCGACGCACATGGCGTCCGTAGCCTTCTGAAACTCTTGGCCGCCGGACTCGTCGTCCTCTTCGTGATTGTCGTCTTCAGGTCTTCTGTCGCGGCCTGGGCGGGCCTTTCCTGCTGTTTCTCCTTGCCGCGACGGCCTGCTTGGCCGTCACGCTTCTTGCTGGACTCCTCAATGCCGCATTGGCCCTTCTCCTTGTCCCGCCTCTCGTATTCAGCCCTTTGCTTCTCAGCAAGGAGCTCAACCTGGTGGCAGTCCTGGAGATCATGGCCTTTGGTGCGATGGATCTTGCAGTATCGCTTGTCGGAGTTTCCTGGCTTCTCGGCAACCGCCAAGGCCCGGCAGGCGACACACCCGGCAATTTCCTTGCCAGGGTCACCCGCCTTGGTTTTCTTGGCGGAGCCGGTGTCATCAGATCCCTTGACGGCAAGCACGGCCTTCCCCTTGCGCTTCCTGTTACGGTGACGACCCTTCTTTACTGGGGCGGCAGTATCCTCGTCTGAAGAGTCGGTTTCCGCACCGGCGCCTTCGCCGGGGTACTTCCTTCCCTCTTCAGCACGGGCACATCTGTCGGCAAGAACGTAGAGTTCTGCCACATCCTTCACCTTGGTCATCGCTAGTTCTTCGCGCATCTTGCGGTTGCGCACGTTCTGGTGGAACGCGCTGATGATGGCGGCAGGATGAACATCGGGGATATTGTACTGTACCCGGCTGAATCTCTGTATGTACTTGCGCAGACTCTCGCCTTCCTTCTGGGGTATGACATGCAGGTCACTTGCTTGGCCATGGGCTTGGTGGCCTCCGGTAAAGGCGCCAACAAACTCATGGCACAAGTCGAACCAGGAGGAAATAGAGTCTACTGGGAAGTGCATTAACCACGACAGGGCGTTAGGTTTAAGAGCCAACGGAAAGTAATTCGCAAGCACCTTATCATTGCGGGCCCCGGCAGCCTGCATCGTGATGGTGTAGATGCTGAGGAACTCCCACGGGTGGGTCTTGTCGTTGTACTTCTCGCCAACGTCAGGTTTGAATGTGCGGTGAGAGGGCCACTAGAACTTCCGCAGCTCCCGGGTGAAAGCTGGACAGCCTACCTCGTAAGGTAGACCCCGATGGCTCTCCGGTGCCGGGCGGTCTGCAGCAGGCCCTGCTCGCCTGTCCGACTGGTGGCGCGTTCCACGGCGGCGCTCGATGGTGGTTCGAGCGTCTTCATGAGCTCGCTCCTGAAGAACTTGACGTTGGTCGCCGCGGGTCCATGGGTCGGACGACGCTATGGAGATGGCGTCGCCCGCGACGTCTCGACGAGTCGACGTACGCGGCACCGGGCGAGGAGGAGGCGAATGCACCGTAGCCACGGCGTTGTCGGCTCTCCCGCCGCCGGTGCGTGGGACTCCATCGGAGCGTCGACCCGGGAGCTCCGCTGGATTTAGATCATCCTTATTGGCTACCGCGACAAGGCTTCGGATGGTGGCTCTCCATTCGTCGAGTTTCCCCGTAACGGGATGAGAGTCGAGGAGCAAATGCTCGCGTGCCAAAGCTTCGGCTGGTGTCAACGGTAGCGAAACATGCATGGACCGTGACGCGCTTCGACCCCTAACCGTGTCAGGGGTAGCTCCATCACGATACCGCGGTCGCCTATCGTCTCCACCAGTGCTTCGGCGGGCGAGCAGGTCTTCTACGTCCCGGGAGTGGCACTCAGGGCTCTTCCCATGGTGACGCCCGGGACCTTCAGGGTGACGACGCCGTTCATCGCGCGCTGCTTGAGAAGAGCGCGCTGTTGGTGCCGGCGTGGGAGTTCTGGAGATCCTTCCGTCGCCTCCGGGTGAGGCGGCAGCGACCTTGGAAGGCCCCACACCACCCGCGGAGGGCCGGGTTTCATCTCTAGAACTGGCGGCGTGTGGCCCATTACCAGGCGCACAAGCATCGCCACCTCCCAAACTCCGGCTGCTGGGGCGGCGTTGGTGTTCGCAAGCAGCGCCCCGGGTTCTTTCCGCGATCGGTCCGCTGCTCGCCCGCGTCGGGACGGGCTGTCCGGCTTCCGACTGGCCAACCGCCACCGTCGTCTTCTTCTTGGGCGCCATGACGACGAAGAGGCGTTGAACTGACTGCCAAAGCTGATTCTCACAACTACGCGCCCCCTACCTGGCGCGCCAAAGATGTCGGTGTATTTGGATCGACACCTATGGGATCACAAGAATCCCCACTACGGTTGCGGGGCGCGGGGTTGAGAGAAGAGCGGACCTGGTGGTCAGGATACGGTTCCTGTACCCAGGTTCGGGCCGCAAAGATGCGTAAAACCCTACTCCTACTTTGGTGGATTATATGTTTTTGTTCTTCAGCTAGTGAGGAGCTCCAAAAGAGTCGTGAGGAGTTCTAAAAAGCCGAATCCTCCTCCTGGTCGCCTCGGGCCTCCTTTTATAGGAAAAAGGGGTCGCCATAGTGGCACACAGGAGGTGGAAAGGGGTACAGTGGTGCGAGGTTATCCCTCGTATTACAGGACAAGGCACATTTAATGCTCTTGGCTTAGGTGTCCTTGCTTTATCGGGAACGAGGGGAGACGTCCGTCTTGTCCGTCGCCGCTCCTCCTCGTGTTGACATGCGCCCTGGCCAGCGGTGCCTGAGGAGCCATGTAAGCAGACAGACAACTGAGGTGGCGCAACGACGGGTCTCCACGAAGATCTGTGGGTTGCCACGCAGGAGCTTGTCCAGCTGGTCGGGTCGGCAGTTGCGTGGGTCGCTGGAAACCCAGTTGGTGCGGGCCTGATGGTGGCCCCGTGGGCGCCCTCGGCAAGGGCCTTGCCGGGGCTCCGGCAAGGGTCCTACCGTGGCGCCTGCTGTCATCCCCGGCAAGGTGCTTGCCGGGGGCCTTGTAGTTCTCCTTGGATGGGATCCCGCCAAGGGCCGTCGTCTTCTTAACTTGTATCTGATCTTGGATGTCTTCACAATGATCTGCATGCCACCACGGGGATATCTCCAGAATCCTGGCCCCATGGGGGCGGTGGACTCAAGGGTGATCCGCTCCGTAGGCGTGGGGTGAGCTGCCGCGGCAAGGGTCTTGCCGGGGCTGCCAGAGCTGGCCCCGGCAAGGATCTTGCTGGGGAGAGCCGCTTCGTCCCTTTTCTCTTTGTGGTCATGTTCTTGGCGTTGTTCCAGCCTCCATCAAGCTTTGATCTTACCCCGGCTCACCACCCTCGCCATGCTTGGTGTGGTGGTGCCCGTGGCTCAGACTGCCCGTGCATAGTCATAGGGGTACAAAAAGTGTACCCCTCTTTTTGTACACCGACAATCTGCCATTATTTCTAATAATTTACAGCCCATTTGCTAATTCTTAAGTTTTTTTTGGAGCCCATATTCTTTTTGTTAGCATTACAGCCCATATTGTAGCCACGGTTAAAAAAATATACGAAATTTTTCATATTTCAGTGCGGTCCGAACTATTTTTAATCCCAAAATTTTGAGTCACGTTCAAACTGATTTTAAAATAAATATATATCAATATAAAATCCAACAAAATGGCCACGCATAAAAATCAATGCAATTTAAAATCTCGAAATGAAAAAACGAAATTTGAAACTAATTGCCGGTTTGATGTGTTTTAAAAATGTACAACCATTTCTCATTACTGATAGGCCATTTTCTCGGCCAGCCGAATGAAAGATCTCCTTGTCTTGAAAGATTTGCAGCCCAATAGGCCTGACAAAGCGACTTACTTGGAAAATCACAAAAAAAACTGGGCTGTGGCAGTGGACCCAGCTGTCAGCCTCTCCACGTACAGTACTCTTCCGACAGAAGTCGGTCATTGACCACATTGACTACGCCGCGTCGAGAGCACTAAGGCGGTGGACGATGACGAGGCCTCGGAAGGGCACACCGCGGAGCCGGGGAAGATGCGGTCGTGGATGCCCATGCGGAGAGGAGTACGAGGGTTCACTGGTTCGGCTGTGATGTGAGGCTGCCGTCACCGCAGGGCCTGGCTAGCAGCGGGAGTAGTAGGGGGCGATGAGGCCTCAACGACGGCACAGCCGGCCACTGGAGGCAGGAGCAGGCGGTCTCGCCGGTGCTGGTTTGGGCGGCTAGTGCAAGAAGAGCAGCGATTGAAGAAGCAGCAGGACCGTTCGATTCAAATCCAATGGTTACTGCTGCTAGAATCGTTTGTTGACTAAGTTGACAAGCCCTGCGTACGCGTCAACTTAGTAGGCCCACAGGTCAGCCTCCCAACCGGTGCGCCCCAGATGTCAGTGGGAGGAATCTTTTTTTTCGCGTAATGAGGAGGCAGTTGATTGCGTGCGGCCAGGCCAGCGGAGGGAGTAGGGTGGGCCGGCGAAGCCGACGCAACATCACAGCGGGCCACAAGAGGAGGGAGTAGGCAGTCCTGCTAGCGCTAGTTTAGGCGGCTGGAGCAGGAAGATCAGAGATTGAAGAAGCACGTCGGCCGTTGGATGGACATCCAACAGTCAATGTTGCTAGAATCGTGTGTTGACTGACAAAGCCTTGCGTAAACAAGTCAGCCTCGAAATCTGTGGCGTGTACAACCCATTTGCTATTATTTTTATTATTTTTACTAGTTTTCTAATTCATATGGAATTTATTGCAGCCCGTTTTCCATTTTTAGAATTGCTGCCCATTTTCTCGTCAGTGCTAGGGTTAAAAAAATAACTAAATATGTGGGAAATTTTGAAAATTCGCAAATTTTTGCCGGGTAACAAAATATTCTTAATCCAAAAATTAGTAGCCATACTAAAACAAATTTAAAAATAAATTAGTACTATGTCATGTTAAATCCAATGAAATGTGTATAAGATATCAGTGAAGAACAAAAACAAAAAAAGAAACTAATATCCCATTTGCTATTTTTTTTTTGAATTTTCAACCCCTTTTGATATTAATTTTAACAAACACTGACCATACTCTTTGGCCAGGCCGGAATGCATCCCTCCTCGTCTTGAAAGATTTGCAGCCCGGTAAGTCGGAGAAAACAAATAGGCCTAGCTTGGGTATTCTTCAAAAAGAAATACAGGGCTACCTATTTTCCCAAAGAAAAAACTGCTAGGCTGCTCATGTTGTTAGATGGGCCACAGAGACGGGTAGCGGCGAGACGAGCCGTTTAAATAGGTGTCAAGTGGAAGTGCAGTGATGTATGCAGCTGAGGCATCCTAATGAAAGAACGATTTGAACCTTGTTCCTACACGGCCTGATCAAATCGATCAGGCACTTGCCATCTATCTTCATTGTTCAACTCTTTGATCAAAAGATGAAAAAACCAAAAAAAAACTCTGCCCTTCCATCTCTTGGATAGATAGAGAGGGAGGGCAGAGCCCAGTTTATAGCTTGCTCCTCCGAATTACTTATTTATGTTTAGGGGACCATGAGCATGTACCTGGGCAGGATTCATGTGAGAGCCTCCTTTCCAGTTAATTATGGGCTTCTCTATTGGGCCTCCATCAGTGGGCTGCATGTTGTCAACAAGTGGAAAATGTGTTTCGTACAAAAAATAGTATGCGCTACGTACGGTACAGGGCACTAAAGGATCAAATCGTGCAACGACTTCCAAAACATTGTGTTTATCGTTCTAACAACACATTTATTCAACCAACAGACGAAATATACTACTGATTGTACATTGAAAACAGCTGCAGCAACCACCAGGGCTGGGGGTGCAACAGAAGCAGTAAGCAGGCCAGAAGAGTGAAGATGCAGCTCTCTCTTCCAAACCAAACATCAGCCATCATTACAAAAGGGCTACCAAAAAAAGAGCAAGTGTATGCATCAAACTAAATAAAGATCCTCCTACACAAGGGTACGCATCTAACTAACTGGCTCAGTTAGACGTTACTATTTATTAAGATGTGGAGATTGGCTGACGGCTTGAACCAGATGGGTGCCTGACGGGGGAAACTCCAGCCAGCGGGTCGAAGTCTAATACTTGCGACCCTCTCTCCTATTTCGGGCTGCAGAGCGTGGCGGCACATATCAGGGTATGGTGCATGCAGAGACACATGGTACGCTGTGTACACACAGTTTTGCCTGATGAAAAAAACCATGCTACCATCATGATCCTTGCCGTCGGTTATCTCCTGGTTAATCGGATAATTCAGTCTGACAAACAGAGAGCGTGTACCAAGGCTACTTACCAACCTCCGGTCAAAAATTCCTGAAGGCCCAGAGAAGCTGGGATCCTGCTCAAAGACCTTGCAGTGACTGTGATTGTATTTCGCGAAACAACACGTCCGGTACGTTCGAATGAATGATCGTTCGCCGTCGCCTGATCGAGCCAGGAACCACCTGCAACTGCCATGCCGCTTTTCTTTGAAAGGTTCTGGGATTAGGAAGGGTAGGGACACCAGGCGGCCTACAACATCATATCAAGTTGGAGTCAAATAACCCTAAAAAAGTTGGAGTCAAATAAAAAAGGGTTCTTGATGTAGTCAATCTTAAGAACAACATGTTATGAGCATGAATATTTGTTCAGTAAATGTTGACAGTAATATAAGCAAGCCATCATGATATCATAGGAAAGTAACATACTCATGTAACAGCCGTTTATAGCGATGACTGGAGTAAGCCTACAATACGTCCAGCCATAGAAGGAGTCGACAGCGTAAATGAAGCCCTTGTGTTCAATGGCATCAGAGAACCATGGACGATGTATGATCCTGCGATGGACGTGCAGATTTATCCACTTACCGTAGTGACCTGTCAGATAGGCGAGACCGCGATTGAAGAACGCAATTAGCCTGAAGTCTTTATAATTCGCAGATCACTACTGGCCCTTGGCGAAGAACATCAAGTACGAGACGTGCTACCCATTCACCGTGCCAGAGTCGCTCGAGGATCAGCACCGCCTGCTAGTCTTGGAGGAGGACGACACCGTCTTCCTCTTGATCATGGGCACCGACGAGGCCCTCCCAGGCCGCTGCCACATCTCTGTAGTGTGTGTCAGGGGCGACGCCGCTGGCGCTGACACTGACACGAGGCCGATGTATGGGTGCGTGCTCACTATTACTACCCCTCGAAGGTACGTGGGCGGCGACACTGGCTACGTCAAGCTGACTTGGACTCTACCGAGCTAGGACCTTTCCGCCGACGTGGACATGAAAGATGCACGGTATTATTTGACCCGCAACAATGTGCACGGGGACTCCAAGGAGGTTCACCTAGACATCTGGATTATCAAGTTAAATGTTGATCATTAGTCTTCTCTGAATGTAATCTGTTGTCTAAGCATGTGGATACTTCCATCCATGATCTTGCTCTATTGGAGTATCGCGCATGAATAAAAGTGTACCCATTTATGGTTTAGTCTAGAATCTTGCATGTATGAATTTTTACTACAGTACTGGTGAAAGACTTATGATCAACCATTTCTTACATATCCTCTACCCCCTTCAAGTCATCCTGATTTAAACCCTCCGTCTAGGTGTATAAGGGCATGGTTAATACTTAAATAGTATAGCCAACTGTTGACTATAAGAAGGTGCCATGTCATCTATAGCCAACATGTATAACAATGGATACTCAAAAACTAATTCTTGAAGATCATTTCCTGCAAAGCACAATAAGAGTTATTTCTTCACAAGTTTTGGATGCAGGTTGAATAGTTGAACGCTTTTGATTGCAAAAGATACTTTTTTATCTATTTCACCCGGATGTTTGTGAGCTCTAGAGATGAAATAATATCCGAACAAACCTATAGATACCCGTTACACATGAGATGACCCCCACATCCTTTGTCAAAATAAACAACTCCCCGATCAATGCATTTCACTCTTCTGTGCAACGCACGGGCACCTTACTGTAGATTAGTACAACCAAAAATTGAAGTAACATTATATATAGTACGATAAATGATGATGCATGTCACCTAAAATTATATCATTGAAAACAATGTTCAAATACGAATCCAATGATATTGTTTGTGTTGACATGCACTAATATTTTGTCAATTAAATCTTCAGTCAAATTCAATGGGGCATAAATCACGACCGATGTAGTAGTACTAGTGGTAGAGGGCGGCGCTGCACGGGAGTCTCACCCCGCTCGTGGCGCGGCAGTAAAGCCGTCATATCACAAAACCCAACCACTCCCAGTAATAAGTGGCCTGGTAAAATAAACAGACAAGAAACCATCACATCCCTCCGTCTTTTTTTGCATTTCATCTCTCTGCATTTACTTTCTCCGGTTCATCTCGCACACGCGATCCCTAACTACTACTCCTAGTATCCATATCTATTACTCCTAGGGCTAGTTCTTTTGGCGGCTTCCCCAGCTTTTCCCATAAGACTAGTCACAGTAGAGAGTAACATTAAGGCGCCTCATTCATTTATTTGGGCTTCTAAACTAGTACTACTAGTAGTACCTCCGTCCTGGTTTATTCCTCACCATTGTAATTTGTGCTAAATTTTGACCAAAGATTTAACTGATAAAATGTTAGTGCATGTGGCATGCACTAACATTTCATTAGTTAAATTTATGATCAAAATTTGACACAGATTACAATGGGGACCAATAAACCAGGACAAAGGTACTTAGTAGTTATGGGATTACTAATCTAGAAGCCTAAAAGAACTGGCCCCTGGTACTCCTACTAGTAGTACTCCCTCCGTCTAGGTGTGTATGTCACCTAAGGTGGAGCAGCGCGACCTTGGTGGCTATGGATTGGAAGATGCCAAATAATCAGACCGAAAATTCTTCCAATCACCGCGCCACTTTTTTCCTCCTAAACCAAACAGAGATTAGCAATGAACCCCTAATTAATAGGGCTGCCGTTTCAGCCAACCCATGCAGGCCCATTGACATGCATGCAAACTGGGGTCAATCCCTCCCCTAATCAACATGTCCCTTCTCTACATGCATAGCTCGCTCATTCTCCTCCGCATTAACTTCCTCCCCCGCGTGGTTCAGCCAAAAAAATTGCTCATTGATGAATGAGGCAGTGAGGGGAACGAGGACGGAATTTGATACATTGCGCTTAAGTGTTTTGGGAATATCTGATTTTCATAAGGTGACTTACACACCTAGATGGAGGGAGCAGTACTCAAGTTGGAATTCCAATTGCACGTCACAACTTGTTAGGCAAAAAATTCGATACATGGTGTAGGAAGCGGTTTGGGAATTTGCATGCCTTTCCGACCAGTGAGATACTCCGTACAAAGTACGATAGAGAAATAACCACAGAGAAGGAAGCTAAAAGTAAACAATCAAACGAGCATTTTTGCATTTGTTTTGCATTGAATCGTTTCACAAGCTCGACTAGTGCTGTTTTTCTACTTTTACAAAAACCGCATCGTAGTGTTAAAACGTGCATTTCCACGTACATAAGTAATAGTAGTACTCCCTCCGTCTAGGTGTATAAGTCTTCCCTCTTTCTTGGTCACGGTGCACAACCAAAGATGACTTATTAACTTGGACCGAGGGAGTAGCACAGTCTGCAAGCATATATAGAGAGAGACGTGTAGTGCGATAGTATATAGTAAAGTTTGTGTTATATGCACGTACTTACAAAATGCGTACGAATACACAAGGTTTCCAAACTTTCCCTTTTACATACTTAATTAAGGATGCTAATAATTCCTGAACGTTCGGGATTTATCATTTGATTCCCAAAACTAATGAGATCGCCTTACGAAACAAAAATTATACTCCTACTAAAAGCCACGACGCTCGCAGGTGCGCTTGCGGTGCGCCACGAGTGCCCTGATGAGCGGTCGTTTCCCAGCGCGCCGACACAACGCCTCTTCCCCAGCGTCGCAACTCGCGTGGTGCTGATTGGCGGCTTGCCAGCGGGCAAGCATAATCTCACTGTTGTGGTGATCCGGCGACAGCAGGTACTCCTCCTGCCTGGAAACGTGCACCCGGTCCATGTACTACCAAGCGTAGATGAGGCGCTTGGACCCGACCGCACTCAAGGCTTTGGCACGGGCGTCCTCCGCCACCCTCACGGCCCTCGCACGAGCCTTCTGCCAAAGAGCCAATTGCCTGACTCTCTCGGACGCGAAATAGGCCTCCCAGGCAGCTTGTCCCGTGGCACGCTTCCCTTCCTCGGCCTTCTTCTCCGCCTCTATTTTGGCGCGCTCTGCTAGAGGCCCACAAGGCGACATCCATTTCTTTCAAAAGCTCCTCAAGGTTGGGGGGGGCTCGGCGGGCAACGCGGCGTTCTCCTCGTAGCGGGGAGCCGACGCGTCCTCCGACGCGCGTACTGGCGAGATTGGGAACACCGACGCATCCACCCCGACGCGTTGCGGCGAGGAGCGGAACACCGGCGCATCCTCCTCGACTAGTGGCGGCGAGGAGCAGAACACCGATGCGTCCACCTCGATGCGTCGCGGCAAGGAGCGGAACGCCGACGCGTACTCCTCGACTAGTGGCGGCGAGGAACGGAACGGCGACGCGTGACCGTCCGCGTGGTGTAGCGAGGGGCGCCTAGGGCTTGGGATGGGCGATGCCATGGTGGTAGACGTGAGAGAGAGGGGGAGGATATAGCGATGAACGTGAGCGTTCTTCCGAATGTCGTGGGAGGCGCAGTATTTATAGCGAGCAATGGCACACCTACGTAAGATATGGACTAAGCTGCACTGACTTAACTGCAGGTCCAGTTGCGTCACTGACATGTGGGCCAGACCCTTGTTGGGTCCATATGTCAGTGACCCAATGCACCTGAAGTTAAGTAACTGAAGCAGCGTCCTGGGTGGAGTGGTGGGACCGCCAGAGGGAGAAGGAGAGTCTAGCAGGCATATTGTTTCCACACATGGAGAGGAAAAGATTTGGAGACGAACAGGGCTTCCTGCAGGTATGGGGAACGGTGCATAAAGTCTCATCTTGCATGCCGGGCTAGGTATAGTATCAAGTCATTAAAAACATACACGCCCCACACATGCCGGGCTAGGTGCACTAAATTATTGCATGCGATGGTTAAGGCTGGCCATAATGGTGGTATCTTAGCTCGTACTCCCTCCGATCCTTTATACTCTGTGCATAATTTTTTTTGTTTTTTCCCAAGTGCTTTGTGCGATCCCCTTGAGTAGCGCACCTTTCCCAGCTTGCCCCTGCCTTTCCGCTTCGCTAGCAATTAATCTCCTCAATTGGCGCAACTTCCTAGTTTGCATGCAGAGACATAAGCGGAGGAGAGAGATTATGTGTGACATGCATGGAGGGATTCGAGGCGACTAGTACTCTAATCCACGCAAAATCAGGGGCAAACTTGTCCAGAAAACTTCGAACAGGCCTCTCCTTGGTATGCGAGCTGAAACGGAGGGAGTATCATGCACACGAGAATAGCAAACAAGCCGGCATGGCATGCGAACAGGCCGAAGGTCGTGGGAGGCGCAACGGTTGACAGAATTAATTGAAGTTACACACAAGCCAGCATGGCGTGCGAACAGGGAGAAGCTATACCGCTAGGCCTACGATATGGGTCTAGTAGACATGACATCTAGTGGATACCGCACAATTCTCGAGAACTCTTTGGGGGCTTGCAGCCGTTTATCCACCCGGCAAGCCAGCAACCCCACGCCGTTCGCACGCCTTACTCGTCCCCATCTTCTACTAGTACAGTACCTTACAACAGTTTGCTCCCAGTCGTCCCGTCTATCCTAACCCTCCTCCCAAATCCATGGCATCCCAAATCTCCATGATCCGCGGTGAGTAGAAGGTTAGAACCATCACCGGCGATGAGTTCGACGTCATCTACTCCCGTTCTTCCGCAACGATGAAAGAATGCCTTGCTCGCTTCGAACGCATGTTCGAAAAATCAAATGATGAGTGGGTCGCTGGGCTAGATGTTGAGTATGTCCTGGGAAGCGAGAAGAAACTAAAGGAGGCAGAGAAGAAGAAGCCCGCCATGATCCAGGTTTGCGTGCATGACTTATGCTTGGTCTACCACATATGCCATGCCGACGTTGAGTGCGAGGAATTTAAGAAGTTCCTCAAGGGCGACCGAGTCAAATTCGTTATTGTAGACTTTAGGAACGACAAGGAAATCCTAGGTCGGATAGGCCTCATTGTAGGCCAGCCCTTCGATCTCTAGAAGGAGAGCCTGGTGTCCTCCTCTCAGCCTTCAATGCTGACCCTGGCAGCAGCCATGATTGATCGTTCGTACGCTAAACTGAAGAAACCTCACCATGAGTTTCATCGTGCATGGGAGTCGAAGACATTAGATGGAGATCACATCCTGTACACAGCAATGGATGCCTACCTTTGTTTAAATATCTACAAGGGTTGGATGAAGAAGCAGGGCCCAGTGTCCGATTCAAGCAAAGAAGCGTCGGCGAAGAGGAAGAGGAAGAGGGACGAGGACGAAGTCGAGTACGTGGACTCGGACTCCGAGTAGGTGGCAGTGCCGCCGCTCATGCTGGTTCTACTGGAGTGTCAAGCGGACTAGTTTCTTAGTTTATTTTCAAGGGTGTGTTGTGCTGAGGCCCAGCAAAACTATGTTTATATTCTTTCTCGTTATTTGTACTCTTTAGTACGTACAGTAGTACTAGTACTATATCTTACTACTGTTATTCTTGCAGTTGGTACTACTGCTCGTATCTTCGTGTTCCTACTTTGGTTAATACGTTCGTACTAGTAGTATTAATTGGGTCAGTCGATTTGTGAAAGAAGTTCGACGGAGTGAAGGAAGAAGATGGCAGGGTGCCCATGATCTATCTTATGAGTGTTGGGTGTGCAATGCAGTTCGCCGAAAAAAAGTGGATCGTGCCCGGGGTTAAACGGATGGCGGGGGGTGGGGGGAGCATGGCGGTGCCAGGCGGTTTAGGGGAGGGCGCGGCGGCGGCGGCAGGCGGTTAGGCGTGTGGCGGGCTGAGAAGATGAACCGTGCATCTATTTCGGAGGTTGAAGAAGCCCTTCTAGCCATCCATGTTGCATCAAACGGCTCACAAGAGTCGACTGACCAAATTGCTCCTTCAGATTGCAGGATCCACGTGGCATTCAAGGTCTCGAAGGCAGATTCCGTGTCCGCACCCGCTTTGCGGGCTCGACGCGAGCGCGACCGGCTTCTTCCGCGAAAGCCACCAGGCGCGCCTCCTCCGCGGGGGCGGAGACGACAATGACACACTAGTTCCTCCTTGCCGGCATGCTGGAGCACGCGCCTGGCCTCCTCTTCGTACGCTGCATGCATAGACGCGGCTCCACCAGCTGCTTGCGTGCTTGGTAGCGCGGCGGCATCGCGAGGAGGGACTGCAGATGACGTGAGCGGGCGAGCCTTCGGCTTGGTGGCGACACGGCAGTGATGGGCGAGAAATTGTTGGCCGGAGCAGGCGGACGCCGGCATGCGCAACGGCGGCGGCGGCATATTGATGAGTGCGCGTATGGGAGCTTAGTTTAGTTTTATATAGGGTTGGTCAAACTTAAAAGAAAACCGTACTAGTACACGCAAACATTAGACTTAGGCAGCGCTTTTATTAGTTACCACAGCTATGATACAGAAGCCTTTGCAAGTGCGTGAATCGTGGCCGCGCGGTCGATCGAACGGTGCGTCACCGAGTTGCGCTCGAAGGACATCCACCGAGCCTTTTTGTGTGTGTGAAAACAATCCCCGAATGTCAGGGATATTACTAGCAGGTATAAACCGGCTAGGAAGATCCGAATTACACTTACATAGTTGTATTATCATAAAGCCCAGTAGAATGTGAACCGGAGGTTACGGCCCATGGAGGCTTAGGGCCCATATGTAAAGCTTACGGTTTGTAAACCATCATACCATGTAACTTGAGGTGTAAGATAGAAAGAACAAAGACCGAGGCGGACACGATTATGAACCGGCCTCGGGACTCTGTAAACCGGACCGGGCGTTGCCTCCTATATAAAGGGACGACCCGGCGACGGTTCAAGGACAAGCAACAACCCGTCGAGACACACGCAAGCAATCCGCTCCCTGTTCATCGACGCCCAAGCAATACCAAACCAAACTAGACGTAGGCTTTTTCCTTCATAGAAGGGGCCGAACTAGTATAAACCATCTGTGTTCTTTGTGTGCTTTAACCTCTTCTAGCTAACCCGCGCGATGGCTCCATACCTAAGTCCTCTAAACCGGACATCTGTCGTGCCAATTCCACGATAGTTGGCGCCCACCATGGGGCTATCGCACGATGGTTTCGAGTTCTTGAAGGGAAGCTTTGAAGGACTCAAGGGTTACGCGGTTGGCCGGATGACCAAGAGTCGCCGCGGCCGGATCTACATCGACGACGCAGGCTGGGGCCCCGAGGCCGATTCAATCGAATACGGGTACCGGGTCCCCTTCGGTGGCATCCATGTCTTCATCGGCAAGATTGCTGAACCGGGACCTGAGCCGGACATCTTCCCCAACACCGTCGAGCCGGCTCAGCGTGCGAGATCGGCCCGAATTCAGCCCGCTGTGAAGCGTGTTTTCGTTGGAGCAGTACATGGAGTCCAAGCCGAGGACGGATCGGATTCTGGTGGCGAGATAGTTGTCTACTCTGACAATGAATCTTCATTCGGGGAGACCGAATCTTTGTATCTGTTGCAGGATGGCCGATACGGGGGTATATCCGATGGTGACAGTATTCCGGACCCCTTTGATCCGCCAAACCGGGTGGCTGTCTTCATGGCCGGATCACAGTCTATGCAGCAGCCCACGGTGACTGGGGTGTTCACAGCAGAGGTAGCTGGTGCAGGGATGAGCGGCCAAGCCCTCTCACCCTCTGACGCTCTATCCACCTTGGTCGAGGAGTTGACAGCACGCGCAATAGCAGAAGTAGCTCCTGCCAACAAGGCGCAGCATGATGCGGAGATCCTTCAGCCGAAATGCCAGATTGAGCAAGCTAAACGGGATCTAGACGCAGAGAAAGCCATGATGGTTACAAGGCAAGCAGAGTTGGATTCCCAAGTTTCCGGCTCAGGATTGATCAGGCTTCTGCGCAGGAGGTAAGAAACAGAAGGCAGCAAACTCGTCTACCGCCAGTCTATGAAGCGATGAATCTCTTTGGCACACCAGGAGCGGGAGCCAGCAATAACCTAGAAGTAAACCGGGGAGGAGCCCCAGGAGCAGGCGCACCGACAGCTGGCCGCAGAGCGAAATCGTCAAGTTGTGCCCACGCCACACATCCCCACCCCTCCTGGCCATTATTCAAACCCGTTGGACAACATTGTCGCCGCCGCTTCATGGCTGGCCGCTTTACCCATTGAGGGAACATCCCCTGTGGCGTTGGAAGCGCGCCGGGCTAAGGAATTGCTGGACACGGCGTTGACACAGCAGCAGGCGTACTCTTACAGCAGGGAGAGGATTCATTCAACCCCCCGTGACAGCAGAAGTTATACTAGGCATTGGGATGAACCGGAAGTGTCTAGCAGTGAGTGGAGACGTCACCGTCACAGGCATGATAATCCGGCAGGAGCAGAAGCGCACGCCCAGGAGGCGTTGAACCGGGCCAGACCTACCGCCCGCGAGGATACCCGTCAAATGACGCCGGTTCACCCAACCACAGCAGAGACAGGAGTCACGGCGAATTCCTTTGGAGTACAGTGTCTTGTCCCCGCTTTACGAAGCGTAAAGTTACCCAAAGACTTCAAAGGTCCGCGTAAGGTGCCTAACTATACGGCAGACCTGGCTCCAGAGACGTGGATTGAGAGCTATGAGATGGCTATGGAGATGCTAGATGTGGATGAAGCGGCTTGCGCCAAGTATTTTACCATGATGCTTGAGGGTACAGCCCGGACATGGTTAAAGGGCTTACCACCTAACTCCATCGGATCATGGGGTGAGCTGCGTCGCCAGTTTATCAAAAATTTCAAAGACACGTGCAAGCAACCGATGTCAGTAGTAGACTTAGCGGCATGTGTTCAAGGAGAGCAGGAGCCTACGAGCACCTGGGTACGGCGAGTGTCAGAAATCCTGCACTCTTCCAATAGCATCAATCCCAGTATGGCGATAGTGAAGCTGGAAAACAATTGCCGGTTTGAGTCTCTGAAACTGAAGTTGGGACGGCTCAAGCGGGATTGTAATGACATGGGGACACTCATGAGCACTCTGGTGAAGTATGGGGACTCTGATAACGCTAAGTACCCCGAGGCAGATGGAGACAAGTCCGGGAAAGCAAATAAGGCTGGTAAACTGGCGCAAGCTAATCCGGCAGGAACAAGTTTCAATGGTAAGCGAAAGGCAGAGGGCGGCTCTGATTTTGTGGCCAATACCAACATTCAAGGAAACTTTCAGCGCCGCAAGGGTAGGCCACCTCCACGGAGCGGAGGAGGATCCATCAATCTGGATCAACAGTTGAATGAGCCTTGCCCGAAACATAGCACGCCGGAACACCCAGCTAAACATACATGGGGGGAATGCCGGATCATGGTAGAGGCCATGAGACAAGCCAAATACAACAATGGACCACCGGGCGGCGGCTCGAGTTCCGGTTTTCAAGGTCCGGGTCACCACGGTAATGGGTCCGGATCAGGATATCATGGTGGCAACAATAACTACAACCAAGGCAACCACCAGCAGCATGGTGAGGGTGGTTATAACAACCAAGGCAACCACCAGCATGGTCAGGGTGGTTACAATAACCAAGGCAATCAGCAGCATCAACAGCAGCAGCAATCCGGATATCAGAGTAATCCGAAGGATCTAAGTAGTGGACAGTACCATGTCTTTACTATGAGTTTGTGCAAAAGAGGTCAAAAAATCCTGAAGCGGGCGGTACACGCAGTTGAACCGGCAATACCATGTTTTCTGCGTTGGTCGGAGCAACCTATTCTGTGGAGCAGAGAGGATCACCCGCCACGGATTGATAATCCGGGCCAGTTGGCCTTAGTGGTGGCACCACAGGTGGGTGGCTACAAATTCACAAAGGTACTCATGGATGGCGGTGACAGTATCAACATCTTATATTACGAGACTTTCCGTCGTATGGGGTTGACACACAAGAAGTTGAGACAATCCAACACGGTGTTCCATGGAGCGGTGCCAGGTAAATCGGCTTACCTAGTTGGGAAAATTGATCTAGAAGTTACCTTTGGGGACGAACAGGATTCTAGGTCAGAGATAATAACCTTTGAGGCCGTAAAGATCCGGAGCCCATATCATGCTCTGTTTGGGAGGCCGGTCTACGCCAAGTTCATGGCTAGACCGTGCTATGTTTATCTACAACTCAAGATGCCGGGTCACAAGGGAACCATCACGGTTCACGGAAGTCGCAAGATTGCATTGGAGTGCGAGGAAGGAGACGCAGCCTATGCAGAGGCAGTGTGCGCTACAGAGGAGTTGAGGTTCTACAAAGACAACGTTGATCCAGCAGATATGTCCCCGTTAAAGAAGCCAACTATAGAGCATGATCCGGCGTTGAAGTTTAAATCGGCAGAGGAAACTAAGCAAGTTGACTTTGTGCCAGGCGATTCATCCAAGCAGTTCACTATCAGCGCTAACCTTGACCCCAAATAGGAAAGCACGCTCATCGAGTTCATCCGTGAGAACCGGGATATCTTTGCATGGAAACCTTCTGACATGCCAGGTATACCGAGGGAACTCGCTGAGCACAGTCTTAATATTGATCCGAAATTCAAACCGGTCAAGCAGTATCTGCGCCGCTTCAACGAAGAAAGGCGCAAGGCTATAGGTGAGGAAGTGGCCAGGCTTTTGGCCGCAGGGTTCATAGTTGAGGTGTTCCATCCGGAGTGGTTGGCTAATCCGGTTCTAGTGTTAAAGAAAAATGGAAAGTGGAGGATGTGTGTGGATTACATAGACCTAAACAAGGCTTGTCCAACTGACCCTTTTGCTCTCCCACGTATTGATCAGATCATTGATGCTACGGCAGGATGTGAGCGGCTCAGTTTTTTGGATGCATATTCAGGGTATCATCAGATCAAGATGGCAGTTAAGGACCAGGAGAAGACAACCTTCATAACTCCCTTTGGAGCCTTCTGTAATGTATCTATGCCCTTTGGGCTCAAGAGTGCCCAAGCAACTTACCAGCATTGCATACAGAACTGTCTTTAGGGGCAGATCGGGAAAAGTGTCCATGCTTGTGTGGATGACATCGTCGTAAAGTCAAGGAAGGAGGAGACGCTGATAGAGGACCTAAAAGAAACCTTTGACAACCTCCGAATTTATAAGATGATGCTTAATCCGGAGAAGTGCGTTTTTGGTGTTCCGGCAGGCAAGCTCCTTGGGTTCTTAGTATCAAATAGGGGAATAGAAGCCAATCCGGAGAAGATCAAGGTGATCACATCCTTGACTAAACCGGCTTGCATCAATGATGTCCAGCGCATAGCAGGCCGGATTACAGCGTTAAGTCGATTCATCAGCCTTTTGGGAGAGAATGCAATTCCGCTCCATCAAATGCTGAAAAAGACAGATCGGTTCATATGGAACGATGCTGCAAATGCTGTGTTCGAGGACTTGAAGCGGCAATTAGCAGAACCGCCGGTTCTTGCTGCCCCTGTTGACAACAAACCGCTGCTGTTATATGTGGCCGCCAATGCCCGTGCAGTTAGCGTGGCAATTGTGGTGGAACGCAAAGAAGCAGGCAAGGAATATCTGGTTCAGCGCCCGGTTTATTACATCAGTGAGGTTCTAATTGAATCGAAGCAAAGGTACCCACACTGGCAGAAACTGGTGTATGGCGTGTTCATGGCAAACCGGAAGCTGAAGCACTACTTCCAGGGCCACCCAATCACTGTTGTTAGCTTAGCTCCGTTGGGGGATATAATCCAGAACAGATAAGCCACTGGCAGAGTAGCAAAGTGGGCCATTGAGCTTAGCCCACACGGATTGAAGTATGTACCCCGTACTGCTATCAAATCCCAAGCATTGGTAGATTTCATCAATGACTGGACAGAATTGCAAGCACCAGAGGAGAAGCCGGATCATACATACTGGACTATTCACTTCGACGGTTCAAGACAATTGGAAGGCTCGGGGGCTGGAGTCGTGTTAACTTCCCCACAAGGTGACAAGTTTTGTTATGTCCTCCGACTAATGTTTCCTTGTACTAACAATGCGGCGGAATACGAAGCACTACTTCACGGCCTCCGGATGGCTAAGGAGATGAACTTGAGCCGGGTCAAGTGCTTTGGTGATTCAGATCTAGTGGCACAGCAAGTGTCTGGCAAGTGGGACTCCAAAGACCCTCTCATGGCAGCTTATAGGCGAGAAGTTGAAGCGGTTGCATGGTGTTTCAAAGGATATTAGGTGGATCGCATAGACCGGCGAAAAAATGAAGCGGCCGATGCTCTAAGCCGGTTGGGTTCTCAGCGTAAACCGATGCCACCAAATACTTTCTTGGATGAGTTACACAGTCCATCAGTTAAGGTGCCAACGGAGGAGGACTTGGTTGTTCCTGATCCGGAAGCACAACTGGTTGCAGCGCTTCATGTCATTCCGGATTGGACACTCCCTTACTTGGCGTATTTAAGGCGAGGAGAGTTGCCATATGATGAGGTTGAAGCTAGGGAGATAATCCGGTGATCCAAGTCCATGACCATCGTTAATGGAGAACTTCATCACCGCAGCGTTTCTGGGGCATTTCAGCGCTGTGTGTCATCGGAAGAAGGCAGTGATATTCTTTGAGAAATACACAAAGGAGATTGTGGTCATCACGCCGGTTCAAAATCACTGGTGGCCAAGGCTTTTCGTCACGGGTTTTACTGGTTAACTGCTCATGCTGATGCAGAGGATCTAGTCCGGAGATGCGACGCTTGTCAGAAATTTTCACGGCGTGCTCTTGTTCCGGCACAGGAGCTGCGGATGATTCCAATTACTTGGCCGTTTGCGACTTGGGGGCTTGATATGGTGGGGCCTTTTAAACGATCCCAAGATCAGAAAACCCACCTGTTGGTGGCAGTGGACAAGTTTACAAAATGGATTGAGGCAGAGCCTGTCAGTAAGTGTGATGCGGCTACAGCGGTTAAATTCATCAAAAAGGTAATTTTCCGGTTTGGCTTTCCACACAGCATTATTACTGATAATGGCACCAATCTATCCAAGGGAGAGATGGAAGAATTCTGCCAAAGGGAACATATTCGCCTGGATGTGTCTTCGGTAGCTCACCCTCAATCCAATGGTCAAGCTGAAAGGGCCAACCAAGAAATCTTGTGAGGCATTAAGCCCCGGCTTATGACTCCCTTGAAAAGAACACCAGGGTGCTGGGTTGAGGAGTTACCTTCTGTCCTCTGGAGCATCAACACTACGCCCAACAGGTCTACAGGCTACACGCCCTTCTTCATGGTGTACGGTGTTGAAGCAGTTCTTCCAAGTGATATCCGGCACGACTCACCACGGGTGGCAGCTTATGTTGAAGCGGCCAATAAGCAAGCAAGACAGGAGAGCTTAGACCGCCTGGATGAAGAGCGTGACATAGCAGCAGCATGTTCTGCAATTTATCAGCGGGACTTGCGCAGATATCACAGCCGCCGGGTTAAGACCAGGATGTTCCAGGAGGGGGACCTGGTACTCCGGCTCATCTAGGACCAGACAGATATGCACAAGTTATCCCCACCTTGGGAAGGACCCTTTGTGGTCAGCAAGAACCTACACAACGGTTCGTACTATCTGGTGGACGTTCGAGAACATAAAGACTCACGGACAGCAGAGGAAGAGACGAAGAGGCCGTGGAACATTGCCCTTCTACGGCCTTACTACACTTGAGCCATGAGCTCCGCTTCATGTATCCTGTATATATTATGATTAATAAATAATCCGGCACCCTTGGTAAACCGGGGGATCAGCCTTTTTCTTCTAAATAAATGTCTTATGGGAGTTCACTCAGGTGATATCCATCTAAAGTTTACTTCTCTTGATATATATCATTTTCATCAAAGAAGAACACGATGCTTTGATCAGTTTATTTTGCTATGCAGGACAATTCTATAAGGGACCAAATAGGACTTGCCATACAAGCGCAACTCTCTCATAGGTACCCTACCTCCACGGTCACTAGGGGGCTACGGATCACATTCGAATCCTAGCTTAATCCCTTTTGGTCTGGTAATATGATCGTATTCGAATCATTGCTCCTTGGATTACATCCATTGATTGGCAAAATAAATCATTGCTCCTTGGATTACATCCATTGATTGGCAAAATAAATCATTGCTCCTTGGATTACATCCATTGATTGGCAAAATAAATCATTGCTCCTTGGATCACGTCCATTGATTGGCAAAATAAATCATTGCTCCTTGGATTGCATCCATTGATTGGCAAAATGAATCATAGCTCCTTGGATTACGTCCATTGATTGGCAAAATGAATCATAGCTCCTTGGATTGCATCCATTGATTGGCAAAATTTCTGGTTTACTGACCGCATTCGAATCAGAAGCCTTGATTTGGAGCCTGGCAGCTCGCAAAAGCCTCGACTACATGGTCTTATTTGCAACAATGCTTTGTTTTTTGATTTTTCAAAGTTTTTCGTGGGTAACCAAGTTTTTGATCTGTAACTGGGCAACTTCAAAGTTGACCACATATCTACAAAGTAAAAGTCTGGATCATGAATACCAGCATAAGTTCAAAGTCTGAGTCATAAACACTAGCATGATTTAAACCGGCGTTTATCATAACCCGGAACAGTCATTGGGCATAGGCATCACGTCCGAGACAAGTTGACCGACTCCTGCCTGCATCTACTACTATTACTCCACACATCGACCGCTATCCAGCATGCATCTAGTGTATTGAGTTCATACAAACAGAATAACGCCTTAAGCAAGATGACATGATGTAGAGGGATAAACTCAAGCAATATGATGAAAACCCCATCTTTTTATCCTCGATGGCAACAATACAATACGTGCCTTGCTGCCCCTACTGTCACAGGGAAAGTACACCGCAAGATTGAACCCAAAGCCAAGCACTTCTCCCATTGCAAGAACTATAGATCTAGTAGGCCAAACCAAACCAATAATTCGAAGAGACTTGCAAGGATATTATGAGCACACATAAAAAGTTCAGAGAAGAACCAAATATCTTTCATAGATAACCTTGATCATAAACTCACAATTCATCGGATCTCGACAAACACACCGCAAAAAGAGATTACATCGAATAGATCTCCTCGAAGACCGAGGAGAACTTTGTATTGAGAATCGGAGAGAGAGAAGAAGCCATCTAGATACTAGCTATGGACCCGAAGGTCTGTGGTAAACTACTCACAACTCATGGTGAGGGCGATGATGATGATGATGAAGGCCTCCGTGATGGATCCCCCCCCCCCCTCGGAACAGGCTCCGAGATGGGATCTCCACGGGAATAGCAGCTACGGCAGTGGAATTAGGGTTTTCTCTCCGCTTACGGAGTTTCTGGGGTACGTAGGCATATATAGGAGGAAGAGGGGCACCAGGGGCCACGGGGCCTGCCCTCGAGGTAGGGGGCACGCTCTGGGAAGGGGGGCGCACCCCCCACCCTCGAGGGTGGGACCCTTGTCCTCTGGCTTGGCCCCGAAGTTTATCTCGCGTGATTTCCTCCAAAAATATCTCCTGCGAAGGTTTCATTCCGTTTGGACTCCATTTGATATTCCTTTTCTGCAAAACCCTGAAATTGGCAAAAAAACAACAATCTGGACTGGGCCTTTGGGTTAGTAGGTTAGTCCCAAAAATGATATAAAAGTGAATGATAAATCCCATTAAACATCTAAGACTTCATAAATAATAGCATGGAACAATAAAAAATTATAGATACGTTGGAGACGTATCAGCGCGCGACCAGCAGGCACCTTTGCGCGCCCCCTCTTCCTCCACGGCCGCGACCACCTTCACCACGGGAGGACGCCCGGTGCCGCCCACCGGCCGCCACGGCAGAACTCAAAGGGCCTCCCCCGCCTCCCCGAGAAGACGCTGCGGGCGCAGCGGCATGCTTGCTGGGACGACCGCGACCCCTCTTCGGCGGTAGTGGGACTGGATTCTTCGAGGTCTTCCCCTTCTCCGCGGCGGATGGCTTCCTCGGTGGCGCCATGAAGATCTTTCGACGGGGAGGGGGAGCGAAGGACAAGCAAGGAGAAGACGGTGTTGGCTTAAAAATGGCGTGGGGGCTTCCCCCCTAGCCCCATTTATAGGGAAGAGGAGCCCACCCGCTAGCCAATGGTGTCGCATCCATTACTCCCTCGTCACCCTCGCCAAGGAGTTGTCAAGTCACACGATCACCAAGGTTGCGTGGGAAGCAGAGCCGCCACGTCCCATCCAACAAATCATGCGCCGGCCTAGCCCGCAGCCTTTTAGGGCCCGCGGCGCTTCGTCCTCGCCTAAGGCTTCGCCCCAAAGCCAACTCCGCGCGCGCCTTGGGCCCGGGGGCTACTGTCGGCGTACTGGGAACCAGGGTACCTAGACTTGCCTGTATGCAGGCTGCGACGCGCTCCTTCAAGCTGCCTGGTACGGCCCAGCTGATCGACCAGATGCTCAAGACCCTCACGAGGGGCCAGGCCTCGCGAGGAGAACGACGTCAAGACCTCCTCAGGAGCAGCCTCGATAAGGTGCTCCGGAGGGGCGGAGAACCCAAGGCCAAGTCTGCCTAAGGAGGAGGCAGTGATATCAGTGGTGATGCACCGCGCCAGCGGGTGCGAGTGTACGCCAGCGGTGCAGTTACCATTTCGGTGCAAGGGGGACAGCGCAGCCGCAAGTTCCCGAGGAGCAGGGCAAAGGTTTCCTCATTGGTGCAACGAGACCAAAGACCGCAAGCATGACAAGAAGGATGTCATCGACGAGCCCACCACCGCATCATCGCCTGATCCTTTTGCAGGCGAAGACTGCTTTTGTCAGGGTAGGAACGTCCTTGTGTTCCCGCTCAAAAATGGTCGTTGTGGGATCCCTTCCCGCCTAAACATTTTGGGGGAAGAGGTCCGTGGCCGCCTATATAAGTAGATAGAGCTCCCACTTCAAAGGTGATCGACTCACATACTTTACCACCACACAAGGAGCAAGAACACTAGCCTCCTGACCCTCCTGAGCTCGCCTCCTGAGCCCAGGAACCCTTGTACCAGTTCATATTCTAGCTCGCCCTGAGCCAATCCACCAAAGCAAGAAGTAGGGTCTTACACCACACGGTGGCCCGAACCTGGATAAACTCTTGTGTGTTTGTTCGTTGTTTGCTTGAATCCTTCCACCGGGACGCGAGCGAGGCGCTAGGTAGATGTGAGTGGGAGAGATCTTCGTTCACGCCCATGTGTTCAAACTTAACGGGTTTTGCGGAGCCCTGAATTCGACAGGACAAATAACTTTCTTGTTGACAAAAGCTATCTACTAAACCACTAACTTAGTTGATCTTTATCTAAACAGCCCCTACTTTTTATTTACGCGCTCTTTATTATCTTACAAAACTATCCCAAAGTAGTCCTAGTTTCACACTTGTTTCCGGTAAAGCAAATGTTAAGTGTGCATAGAGTTGTATCGGTGGTCGATAGAACTTGAGGGAATATTTGTTCTCCCTTTAGCTCCTCGTTGGGTTCGACACTCTTACTTATCGAAAAAGGCTACAAACGACCCCCTATACTTGTTGGTTATCACTCACCACCCGGTTCCTCGTGCTTCTCGAGGATAGCCTTCGGGAGTACTAGTTTCACCGAGCCCCACCCTCACCTACCATGAGCATTGGATCAGCGACACCGAGACGGAGTGCCATGTGGAAGTAATAGTGAAGGCTAATGACCCTCCTACGAGCTGGTTCTTTGAGGGACCCCAGATGGTAACACTAATCCTCGCTGTCGAGACAGCTACACTCAAGGCACTAACCCGCCTCCGAGACCTTCTTTTAGAGATGGCAGACAAGCCAACGACCAACTTCTTGCCTTATCAGAAGGAGGGTGAAGATGAGATCAGCGCACGAGCCCCACCACTTGAGGAAGGACTTCCACTCCGATTCCAGACCTACTTCAGCCTTTGTGCTAACAGCTTGGCACAAGAATTGGCCTCGGAGTGGACGAAGTTCCGAAAAGAACTCCACGAGACCATGGCACTTCTCCGTCAAGCACAGGAGAGGACGGATAGGATCAAGAAAGAAGGTGCTCCTCCTGGGCAACCCGTTGTCACCTATCGTGGCGAAAGACCCCCAGGAGATATAACGGCCAAGGATGGAGAACCACCCCAACAACGTCATATGACGGCAGGGGACTATCGCAAGCTCTTCTTTACACCACCGGCAAAGCAACGCCGTGTTCAGCTCGTCCACTCACCCACACCTTCAAGTGACAAAGAAGGCCAGTCGGATGAAGACAAGGAGCAAGACCCAGAAGAGCCAGAATACGCGACCAAGCATTCCACCACTTAGGCATCATTCGCAACTCGGATATGCCGGTTCGTAACCCCTACTATAGGATAGGTCATGTAACACCTATGCGAAGTCGAGTCCTTGTAATGGTTCAAATGAAACCATTTCGGGAACATGTAAATGACTACATCACCTATTTGGATTTTTAATGAATGTGTTTGGCCCTTTTGGCCCTTGCATAAAATCAACTTGTGCCATACCAACCCCCTTACTAGGCATCCATCTACTTTACTTTCCCTCATCTTTCCCAATCATGAGACCTTGACCGCTGTAACAGGATGCCTGTTGTAACTCATACTGGTACCTCTACCCAGCAGCACGAAGCCGAAGGATCCACCCAGGCAGGAGCCGGCCAAGACCAAACCCAAGGACAAACTCCACCACCACCACCTCCCCCCGAACATGGACATGGCTCAGCTTCTCCAAACCTTCTGAGAGGAACGCCAAGCCAACACTGCAGCCCTCCAGATGATTGCTCAAGCTGTCACCAACAACCGCCAGCCAGCGGGGAATGGCAATGGACGTTCCACGTTGGCGGAGTTCAAGAAGCATGCACTGCCAACCTTCATCGAGACGGCTGAACCCCTGGATGCAGACGACTGGTTCCGCACCATTGAGGATCTGTTGGAACTAGTCGGCTGCACTGAAGACCGTGAGAGAGTGGCATATGCCGCCCACTGTCTCGGCAAAACTGCCAAAGCTTGGTGGGATGGATTTAAGGTCATGCATGCTGGGCAAGCCATCACTTGGAATGACTTCAAGGCAGAATTCCGCAAGGCCCATATTCCATCCGGAATCATGGCTATCAAGAAGCGTGAATTGCGAGCCCTGAAGCAAGGAAGTGGTACTGTCAATGAGTACATGTAGAAGTTCAGCGTTCTGTCAAGGTATGCCCCTGAAGATGTCAGCACGGATGCTGCCAAAAGGGAGCGCTTCATGGAAGGCCTCAATCAGACTCTGCAGTACTCGCTTGTTGTGTGTGACTGCCCAACCTTTCCTGACAGGGTGAACAAGGCACTCATGCTTTAGGATAAGTGACGTGCTTTGGATGATACCCGTAAGCGCAAGATGATCAGCAAAGGTAGCTCCAGCAACCAAAAGCCTCACCTGTGGCAGCCAGCCCCAGTCAGGCCGACCTATCAGCAGCCAAGAGCTCTTGCACCCCGCACCAACTATCAACCTCAGCAGTATGCCAACCCTAGGCCAGCCTTCGGCAACCCCATTAACAGTGGTGGCAAGACAAATAACTCAAACCAAGTCACTTGCTTTGGATGTGGTCAGTCAGGACACATCTCAAGGGTGTGCCCCAACAAGAAGCCCAATGCTCCGTGCCCCAATGCGCAGAACCCAGGACAAGAACGCGGAATGCCACCAAGGAACCAAGATCCCCGCAAACCGCCCAACAATGGCAAGGGACGTGTGAACCATGTCACTGCAGAAGAAGCTCAGGAAGAACCAGACGTCGTGCTGGGTACGTTCCTTGTCAACTCAGCACCTGCAGCTGTCTTGTTTGATTCTGGAGCCACACATTCATTTGTCACCCAAAAAGTTTGCATTAAAAAGTGGCATGACCCCTACACCCTTGAATAATCCCATGGTGGTACAAAACCCTGGAGTAGAGATGAGAGCCAAGATAGGTTGTAAAGGAGTCGGGATCCTCATTAACGGGGTAGAGTTCCTAGCAGGCCTTATCATCCTAAGATCACAAGGCTTAGATGTGATCTTGGGAATGGATTGGCTCATCAAGCACCAAGGCTTGTTAGATTGTGCCAACCGGGCTGCCACCGTGACCAATGACCAAGGAGTCGAAGTTAAGTTTACCCCCAACCCCTCCTCTGCTCAAGTCACCCAAATCAACTGTCTGTCTGAAGTTGTATTGGAACAAGTGCCAGTAGTATGAGTGTACCCCGATGTTTTTCTTGACTAGCTAAATACCCGTGCGTAGCTACGGGATGAAACAATATTTGAAGAATGATGATGTGTGACCGATTGTCCTCAGTCACCACTGACATCTCGAAGGTGCGGCCAGAGACCTCGATTGTTACCATTGGTTGTCCTCGAGCGCCTAGTGCCCTCACATGTGAATGTATCGACAACCATCAACTTGTGTATGTCATGCAAAGCACGGTCATCATGGCCTTAGTCCATGTTGGTAACGTTGGTCCCTATATCGGTGAGAGCGTGCTGGCCGTCCTTGCCCACGAGCACTTTCAAATTGATTCAGCACGTTTCAGCGCATATCTAATTAATTACAGGCATTCTAATTAACTTCCCACATAATTAAGTAATTACATCTCTCTCTCACCTTTTCCCCTTAATTTTTCTAACTCCAGAAAAAAAACTAAACAACTATATTTCATTTTATATGAAACCACCAACGAGTGTGGTTTTTGTGCACTCAGTCACCCCATGCACCCATGATCAAAAACTTAGCAAAACATTTAAAAAAATACAAAACTTTGTGGATGTGATTATGACCAAATGTTTTAGGTGCTTACAAAATTTGGTGGCCAAATGACATCCGAGGAGCTCGGTACAAAAAGAAAAAGTTGTGTTGAAACATGTGAATAGTAAACTTGGGTTCAGAGCATCATTTGTATTTCGCTTTGTATGGTCACCAATTTTTTGGTGAGCAAATTTTGGAAGCTCCTAAAACATTTGCGCATAATCACATCCACGAAGTTTCATTTTTTTTCCTATTTGTGAATTTACTGTTCATTGGGTGCATGCACCGAAGTTGGGTGCATCCACTACTTTCCTACTACCAAATCCATATGGTTATCATTGTAATACCCAACATTTTCAGTTGGATAATCAAACTTTTGTTACAATAAAAATAACATAGAAAACCAACGGTCAAATACTCCTTTTAATATGTTTTATAACACAAAACAGACAATAAATAATTATACTCCTTTTTAATATTTTTTATAACACAAACAGAAAATAACATACAAGTACTTTTTTAATAGCACAATAAACATATTGCGTAAAGAAGAAAATACAATCGATCTGTTTTGTTCTCTATAGCAAAAATCTACCAGATTTCCATTTCGTTTTGCTAAATCCACCACACCTTCACATCTCAATTATTTATAAGATTCATCTCGGCTAATATTACAGTCGGTGTTGTGGCATCTTGTCCTTCTTGAATCCTTGTCGGCATCTATCATCTTGTCCTCCCCGAATCCTTGTTGCTAGCGATCGTGGTATTTCATGTAAGTTGTAATCCTTTGTAACGGTTGATGATAGGATTTGTGACACGCATAACCTATTAGGGTTTGTTGTGGCGTGCCTGACTGTACTCTGTCGATTTGAGTCATTGCTTAAGTTGGGCAAGTGTAATCAGTATGCATGTAAGTTGTGATCAACTTCATAAGTGTACTGTCATGTTGTATGGAAAGCACTGGATCCCATTCAGGGTAAATTGTAAAGTATTACCTTTTGGCTTTTCAAAATCGGAGCCCTCAGGGCTCAATCAAGTGACTCCAACTTCACCGAAAATGATCAACGGCCCAACCCACATAGTAGAAATCATGCGAAGCCACATGAAGATATATACCAAACACTTAGCCACCTACGACTGTGATAGTACTATAGAGGTCGTGCGAAGCCACATGAAGATAATGTGCGCCAGTAATTTGTTTCCTCTTCCATGACCATTCATGTAATAAGTGATTAAGATGAATATAAAAGTAATTAACATATGTGAACAGTAGTCTCATAATTGACCTGAGTGAAAACATACATGAAATACATCTCGGCGGTTTGTTCTAATGCAAAAAGGATATGCCTTTGGGTGTTGTTCGAGAAAAAATGGGATTATTCTTCCACATAGGCAGTTGATCGACAGAAAACAAGTACTATGTAGAAACGAAAAACCATGCAAGAACAGAAGTAAAAAAATAATAATAGAAAGAGTTAAAGTGAATTAGAAAGGGTGTTGAACCTCCTCCATGACAAAACGCAGACCACCTCCAAGTTCTTGGCGAATTGGAGCAACATATATGACTTAAGCATATTTTATGTGTAACAATTTACTCAAACAACAAAAATAATAACTTGGATTAAGCATATTGACAACATTTAGCATAATCGTACAAAATACAGGGTATTTTATATGAAAATTTCAGTCGAAAGGATCTGTACCTCAAAGAACAAGAAATTTTGCTGGTATCTAAAGGAAAAATATACAAAATGGTCAGGCAGTTGAACCAGCGAAATATCTATAAATTCTGAATATAAAATTCTAAGCCAAACCTGCAGTAAGTACATACCAAGGAACGAGGTTGTGGATAGTCCCTTATGAGATCATCAGTTGTAGATTATGCCTTGATCATGTAGTACGATGTTATCTTAATAGAATGCAATGGCAGTCTGGTAGTCTAGCACCCTCAATAACATTTGTGAACGCCATTATGCCTCTGGCTTCTACCATCTTCTCGCCCAGAATTGAGAAATGTAGCTGATTTTGGTTTAGAAGACTTTAATTTGCACCTTTTGATTTATTGACCAAACACATGGCTTTGGGTAGCAGATCTATCCTCGACTCCAAGCATTAGCCCAAACATCAAAATCGAGCGCATCCCGTTTCAAAAAAAAAATCGAGCGCATACAACAGCAAAATAACCAAAGCTGGGATAATCCACGGGTGCACGAGAAGATACTTAGAGCAAGATATTTACCATATCTTTCATTGCCCATCCGAGATAACATTGCCGCCAAAGCACATGACCGAGCTGTAGGTACCAGAGAAACCACAGATGCAAGATGAAAGCAGCCGGCATGGATGCGCAGATGAAGCAAGATGCCAACATCCACTACACCCTGACGATCGTACGTCAAAAGCTTGCTCGAGAAATAAGAACAAACACGCGCCGTTCTCCGCATTTGCCTTGGCGCATTGGCACCTTCTACATGGTTGTGCCCGCGCTTACCTCTGGTCAAGCGTGGCGGCTGGTCCCTATCATCCCATGCTGCTATCGCAGGCGTGGTCCACGGCCGCACGATGCCCATCGCCTAGCCATTCAGCCACGGAGGAGGCCAACAGATGGGATATGGCGGTGTTGGAGCAGGAGTGGGAGTGTGGTGGCAGTCGTGTTCCATCGATATTTTGACCTAGCCCTCGCACAGTCGCACCTAAGTCGGGAGGAGAGGGGGCATGGACCAAGGTTGTCAGAATCGTGATTTTGAATCGGATCGGATCCCTGATGGTAGCATCGCAAATCATGGAATCTTCACTATCAGGATCGTAGAAACGTAGATTCTATGAACTAAAGTCGTAGAATCAGAGGAGTTAGTTTGGATCGTAAAGTCGTAGAATCGTACAACAGAATCGCGATTCTGAAAACCTTGGCATGGACGGAGGATGTTGTATTTGGTAGGAAAGAAAACCACGCTAGAAAATCAAAAACGAGTGCAAGAAATTTGTTAACTTCGATCGGAAACATGAAGTGGACTCTTTTGGAAAGAAATCGGTAGGGGCGATGCATTCCTTCGAGGGGTACCAACCAACGATGTACGGGGACAAAACTTGCCTGCTCCCTCCTCGTGCTCCCATCCGTGCTCCCACTTCATCCTACGGCTGTTATTTCATCTTTTTTCTTTCTAATCTAATCATCGTCCACCCTGATTTTAAGGGGGTGGGGCCGGGCCTAATTTTGGTCCAATCAAATCAAGCCACGTACGCGGGAGCACGGATGGGCACACACGAGGGGAGCAGGCAAGTCTCGTCCCATCTTTTATAAGCAGAGATATATCCGTAGCTAATCCTCCTTATCCAAACAATCACTTAGAAAAGGCAAAGATCGGTCCATTAGGAAATTTAGGATTTGGAATTGATCATCATGAAACTAAATTTTATTGATTAGTAATGTGCTATCAGTTCCTGCCGTTTATAACGTGTCTAGTTAGGAAACTTTGGAAATGTTAGGAAAGTTTTTTATTGTGAGGGTAAAAAAATCAACGGGAGGAGATATGGTGGTGGGATGCGAGACGAAAATAAACCAGACAAAAATAAACCAACCGAAATTTAACTAGACGAAGTGGGATGTAGGACGAAAAATAACCTGGAACAAAGACTACCAATTGTTCCATTAGGAGTAGAGATGAGCTACCGGGAACGCCTCCTGACCATGACATTGAGTTCATTATTGATCTCATGCTCGGAGCAGGACCCATCTATAAGAAGCCTTATAGAATGGGATCGGAGGAGTTAGCAGAGTTGAAGGAGAAACTAGCAGAGCAGTTGAGAAAGGGATTCATCTGCCCTAGTGCCTCCCCTTGGGGATCGCCTGTTCTATTTGTGGCAAAGAGGGACGGTACCATCCGTTTATGTGTTGACTATCGTTCCCTTAATGAAGTCACAATCAAGAACAAGTATCCACTCCCCTGGAGTGAAGATCTGTTTGATCAACTCAATGGAGCCAAGGTGTTCTCGAAGATCGACCTTAGGTCTGGGTACTATCAGCTGAAGATCAGACCCCAAGATATTCTGAAGACAACATTTGTAACCCGATATGGCATGTACGAGTACACGGTCATGTCCTTTGGATTGACCAATGACCCAGCCTACTTCATGTATCTCATGAATGAGGTCTCTATGGATATGTGGACAAGTTTTTTGTCGTCTTCATTGATGACATTCTTGTCTACTCGAAGACGGAAGAAGAGCACGAGCCACACTTGAGGATTGTTCTAGAAAAGCTTCGAGAGCACCAACTATATGCCAAATTCAGCAAGTGTGAGTTTTGTCTACACAAAGTTGGATTCTTGGGTCATGTCTTGACCGAAGAAGGATTGTTGGTAGACCCCGTGAAGATTGAAGCTGTGACCCGATGGCAATCCCCAACCACCATCAAGGAGGTTAGAAGATTCCTCGGACTTGCGGGCTATTATCGCAAATTTGTGGAAGGATTCTCCAGTATTGCCCGGCCAATGACTCAGCTCTTAAAGAAGTACAACATGTTCGAAAGGACACCCAAGTGTGAAGAAAGCTTCCAAGAGCTCAAGAGGAGATTGACCACCGCCCCAGTTCTGGCGACACCAAATATTCACAAGGATTTTGTGATATACTATGATGTCTCACGAACCGGACTGGGAAGCGTTCTGATGCAAGAAGGCAGAGTCATAGCTTATCTTTCAAGGCAGCTACGTCGTTATGAATAGAACTACGCTACTCATGATCTTGAGTTAGCAGATGTGGTTCATGCCCTGAAGACATGGCGACATTACCTCCTAGGGAAACGGTGTGAGATATACACATATCACAAAAGTCAGAAGTATATTTTCACTCAAAAGGAATTGAACATGAGGTAGAGAAGATGGCTGGAACTGATCAAGGATTATTACCTCAGTGTTCAATACCACCCCGGGAAGGCTAATGTGGTAGCAGACGCCTTGAGCAAAAAGGCTTGCTCCCTGAATGCCATGATTAAGGGAAGGCATCCCACCCTGTTTGAAGAAATGGAATAGGTTGGCTTGGAATCTTTTACTTATGGATATTTGGACAACCTGAAAGTCAAGCCGACCCTTATGGATGTAGTCAAAGAGGCGCATAAAGGACATGAAAGCATCGAAGGCATCAAGAGGAAGATGAAGCAAGGCAAGGCCTCAAGTTTCTCTGAAGACGAGCACGGAATTGTTTGGTACAAAGCCGTATTCGCGTGCCGAACAATAAGGAACTGAAGGATTTGATCCTGCAAGCATCCCATGACACCTCATATTCCATCCACCCTGGAGGAACCAAGATGTATCAAGACATGAAGGAAAGATTCTGGTGGCACGGGATGAAAAGGGAGATTGCCACCTATGTTGCAAAATGTGATGTATGCCAAAGGGTCAAGGCTCAATATCAACGACCTGCTGGATTGCTCCAACCACTCAAGGACCCCGAGTGGAAATGGGATAAAATCGAAATGGATTTCATCCCTGGATTACCTAGGTCAAACAAGGGGCATGACTCCATCTCGGCCATAGTCGACCATTTGACCAAGGTGGCCCATTTCATTCCTGCCAAGACTACCTATGATGGCAACCAGCTGGCAACTCTATATGTCAAAAAAATCGTAAGCCTTCATGGAGTTCCTAAGGAATTTGTGTCAGATCGAGGAACCCCGTTTACCTCGAGGTTCTGGAAGAAGTTCCAAGAGGCCATGGGAACCAAGTTGTCTTTCAGCACTGCTTTCCACCCGCAGACCAGAGGTTAGACAGAATGAGTGAATCAGATACTCGGAGACATGCTCTGAGCATGTGTCTTAGCATATGGAGCTAAGTGGGAACATTGCCTCCCTTTTGTCAAGTTCTCCTATAAGAACAGTTATTAGTCAAGGCTCTAAATGGCACCATTTGAGGTGTTGTATGGACACAAGTGTCGCACACCCCTCAATTGGTCGGAAACCAGAGTAGGTCTAGTCTTTGGACCGAATGTCCTCCACGAAGTAGAAGAGAAAGTTCAGCTAGTCAGAGAGCGTCTGAAGACTGCCAAGTCAAGACAGAAGAGCTATGCCGACACTTGTCACCGACAAGTGAGCTTACACATTGGAGACCATGTGTACCTGCGAGTAACTCCTCCCAAGGGGACTAAGCATTTCCACGTTAAGGGAAAGCTCACACCAAGATTTATTGGCCCCTTCAAGAACACTGCAAGATGAGGAGAAGTTGCTTACCAGTTGGAACTGCCACCTGAACTATCCGATGTGCACAACATGTTTCACGTGTCACAACTCCGGAAGTGTCTCCAAGTTCCAGACAAGCCTGATCTCTGCAAGGATATAGATCACCAAGCCATTGGCCTTCAGCCTGATCTGACCTACTATGAGAGGCCCATCTGCATATTGGATGAAGCAGGACGACATACTCAAAGCCGCACCATCAAGTATCTCAAGGTCTAGTGGAGCAACCACGCCGAGGCAGAAGCAACCTAGGAACGTGAAGCCTACATTAGATCCGAGTTTCCAGATCTCCTTAAAGCCTAGTTTAGGAATCTCGGGGACGAGATTCTTGTAAGGGGGGTAGGTCTGTCACACCCAACATTTTGTAACATGTCATTTGCATTATTAAAGCATGAAAACTTGGATCAACAATTTTTTTTGCATTATTTGGCTTTTTATCTGATTTGGATCTTTGTCTTTGATTTCAAGTGCTCTTTAGTGTAAACATAGCTCCACCTTCTATACTTCATCTCCTTGTTCCACACTTTTGCCAAATGATCAAGCCATGTGTATAGGACATAATAGTATTTTCTTACAAAAATAATTTGGCCTAAAAGTATTTTCGAATTAGGTTTTCCAAAAACTCCTGAATTAAGGCTTGCACTACAAGTACTTAATTTGGGGTATGAAAAATCTTTCAAAAGTATATTTGACCCCTATTAGTTATAGGACTCCCATAAACCACAAGAATATAATTTTAAAAGTTATTTTCCTATTTTATTTAAAGGCTTTTACTTTAGGACAGAAATGGTCTTTAATAGGTTAAAATTATTTAGTTATTTAAATGTATTTGAGAAATTTTAGGGAAGCTCAGTGGACATATATTGTCCATATATAAGAGTTTCAACACATGGTCATGTTCGAAATATTGGTCAAATCCTTCAAAAACTCCTTCTCGATATTTCAAACTTTTGAAATATTTACAAACGGAATATTCTCTATATATTCTAAGAACATTCTGCCAGGTAACACATGCCTAATGTGATGATCTTACAAAATTTTATCCCAATCAAAATAGTTTTGGTTTACAAAAGTGGCCCCAAACCCTCTTTGTCCAGATCCAAGTTTGAACAACTTTACATTGCTAACTTTCTCCATTTGATCCCAAACTTTGTGGACATGCTCAAGTACGCAAATAATGACACTACACCAAGTGGTGCATCAAAGAGAAGAGATTAGCTTAGCTAGATCTAAGAAAATTCATTTTTGATGATTTCTAGGGTTTACAAAAGTTCCAGTGGCAACTTTATCCAAATGTGCTCAAATTTCTACATCAGTGCCATATGGTCATGCACAACAACCCCACCAAGTGGCACAAGTAAGAGATAAGTTAAAGTATCTCAAACTTGCATCAAACACCTTCTGCCATGTTTCCAAAATCATCAGTTTGACCTCTTCCACTATTCCCCGTGAGTTCAAATTTTTACCACAGCTCCTCCTAGTCCCCTTCTACCTTCAGTAACCATGGCAACATCATAGCTCCATTATTGGGGGGTGAAAGCCTCTCTTTATCTCTCTGGATAGCCTTTTTCTCTCTCTCCCTCAACCTCTCTCCTCTCCTACTGGCTCTCCAGGGCATCCAACGCACCTCCCCACTTCTTTACTTCCCCCTCTACCTCCTAGACACCAGTGGCCGCGCCCACTCTACATATTATATGCCATGGCATGCCAAATGGGCGCTCTGGAGCGCGCTACAGTGCAGCCAAGCACTGTAGCCGCCCTCTACCTGATGCCTCCGACCACCTTGGGCCTCTTGAGCACGCCTCTTGACGCGCCTCGACGTCTGCAACACGCCACACCACTGTCCCCCTCCTCCTTCTCCCTCTTGCTGCCTCCCTCGCACGCACGCCATGGCCGCCTGAGAGCCCCAATGGGAGAGCTCACATGTGCGGCGCTCTGCCACTCCCCCGTTATCTCTCTTCCTTCCCCTGGTCCTAGACAAACCCCGCGAGCACCCTTGGCACATCTATGCGAGCCCCCATGACCCATAGTGATGGCAACGACCTCATCGGCGCACTGGTCCACGGTGAGGTGCCGCCCGCCTATTTAAAGGCCACCTCGAGCCCCATTCTCTCCACCACTCGCTCCCTCTCACCCCCTATCAGCCCCCTGCATCGCCCACACCTCTCCAGAGGAGCCTGAGCTCGAGATAGAGCTCGAGCTCCATCGCTTCAGCTAACTGGCGTTCGCGCGGTACAGGCCCTCTCCGCCCATGTCTTCACTCGATCTGAAACCGCATGGTGCCGCTGACCCTTTCCCCCATCTTCCCCGCTCCTTTTGCAGCCCGAAACGACCAGAACCACCGACACCCAAAGCTCCTCCTCCGCATGACCTCGCCGCCGGTGAACCAGGCCACCCGAGCGACTCCCTCCACCACCACCCGAATGGCGACACGACGTTCAGTCCAGCCGTGCCCTCAGCTCACTCCGCCGTGCCCGGAGACGTCGCCGATGAGCTTGTCGGCCTCTCTGCCGCGAGGTTAGAGATGACACGTGGGAGCCCACCTGTCATCCTCACCTCTCCCTCGCCCCCCCTCTCTCTCTCTCTCTAATGTCCGGGCCCTGCCTGTTAGGTTTGAAACCTGGCGCGCGCACGCACCGGCTCACCTGGGCCTCTTCTCCCTCTAGGCCGCTGCACTGTGGTCGTTCTCACCCAGTGGCACAGTGCCCTTTTTCCTTTTTCTTTTATGTTTGTTTTCTAATAATTCCACATTATTAAATAAATATCCAAATGCAATAATTAAAACTCCCAAATTCTTGTAAAAATCCCACCTATTTAATGGTGTCACTTTCATGCACATCCACCACACTTTTCTGTACTGTTCCAATTTAAATTCAAATTTGAGCATTTAAATCCCTCTTTAAAAATTCATATCTTTGTTTCTATAGCCCCAAATCCAAAACTAATAATTTTTCCATTGTTAGTTTTCATCCTATTATTTAAAAAATTGTGAGCACTTTGATTTTTCTATTTTGGCTATTGCCTTATTTTCTCATTAAACCTTTGCGATGGCTAAATCTCGTGTTTGACGAAATAGTTGGAGAAGAAGAAGGAGAAGAACTTGAAGACTTCGAAGACCAAGCCAACCAAGGCAAGCAACCCTTTGACCATGATACCCCTCTTTGTTCATCGGTAACCTTCCGAATGCATGATGATGACGTTGATGATGAGCTTGTTATAACCAAGGCATGATTCCTACCTACCCATTGATACTTGCATGTTAGTAGCTCTACCTTGTGCCTAGAGGTATGATGAATACTTGATGTTGATGCATGGTGTTGCATCTATGCCAAGAACCTCACCTAGTTGCAATCTTTTGAAAACCCCTTCCGGTGCCCCTAATCCCCGTGGGAGATGTTGGACTAGGTCACCACTTGATAAAGAGGTGGTGTACTGAAGCAAGTTTTTGTCAAAAAGTTGGATTAGATTTAAGGTGTGTCTACTGTCCCAACCAAACACGTACAACCATTCTACCCCTTATAGGATGAGACATTATTGATTTCCTAGTCCGATGTTGGCATGGTGCCCACATTACTAGTGACGGGGTGACGTGAGATCACTCCCGGGACGGGGTCGTGATTGGATAGACGACCATGACTATTTTCACAGGGCACTGGACACACCGTTGGTCCCTTCTTGTATGTGTGTCGGTAAAAAGGGCGGAGTACCAAAACCCTTCATGTTTATATACGAGGGTTGTGCGCCAATGAGTGGAATCTATGTTAGTGTCGCCTAGGGAAAGATGGTGATCGAGTGCTTCTCCCGAGTATTTGAGGTATTGTGGGAAGCTTCCCAATTCTTGTGGGTAAAGTGTACAACCTCTGCAGAGTGTCAAACTATTCTAATATCCGTGTCCATGATCAAGGACAGTTGGGTGGAGCTACTTAAACTATGTCCAGTATTTTACAAACTTGGTATGTATGTGTGTGTGTGTGTGTGTGTGTGTGTGTGTGTGTGTGTGTGTAAGGGAACTATTTGAGTCAAGGCAAATGACTTGACATGTTGATTAAGCTCGAGTTGATCCAAACTCTATTTATGTTGATATATGTAACTGATGTCTACTACGCAACTTTATTCTTGTAGACATGTGTTGGGCCTCCAAGCGCAGAGTTTAGTAGGACAGTAGCAATTTTCCCTCAAGTGGATGACCTAAGGTTTATCAATCCGTAGGAGGTGTAGCATGAAGATGGTCTCTCTCAAACAACCCTGCAACCAAATAATAAAAAAGTCTCTTGTCTCCACAACACACCAAATACAATGGGAAATTGTCTAGGTGCACTAGTTCGGCGAAGAGATGGTGATACAAGTGTAATATGGATAGTATGTATCGATTTTTGTAGTGCGAACAATAAAAAACACAACAAGGTAGCAAGTAAAAAAAGTGAGCACAAAACGGTATTGCAATGCTTGAAAACAAGGCCTAGGGTCCGTCCTTTCGCTAGTGCAATCTCTTAACAATGCTAATATAATTGGATCATATAACCACCCCTCAACGTGCGATGAAGAATCACTCCAAAGTTCCTATCTAGCGGAGAACATAAGAAAAAATTGTTGGTGGGGTACGAAACCACCTCAAAGTTATGCTTTCCATTCAATCTATCAAGAGCTCATACTAAAACAACATAAAGTTATCCTTTCCGATCGATCTATCCAAGAGTTCGTACTAGAATAACACAAGGTTATCTTTTCTGCTCGATCTTTCAAGAGTTCGTACTAAGATAACACAAAGTTATCCTTCCCGATCGATCTGTCAAGAGTTCGTACTAAGATAACACCAAAACATATTCATATTTGTAATACTCAATCCAACACAAAGAACCTCGAAGAGTGCCCCAAGATTTCTACCAGAGAAACAAAGACAAGAGCGTGCATCAACCCCAATGCATAGATTACCCCAATGTCACTTCGGAATCCGCAAGTTGAGTGCCAAAACATATATCAAGTGGATCAATATGATACCCCATTGTTACCACGAGTATTCAATTGCAAGACATATATCAAGTGTTCTCAAATCCATAAAAGTATTCAATCCAAAGAAATCTGAAAGGTAAAACTCAATTCATCACAAGATAGAGAGGGGAAAACCATATGAGCCAACTATATTAACAAAGCCCCCGATACATCAAGATCATGCCATCAAGAACATGAGAGAGAGAGAGATATAGAGACAACACATAGCTACTGGTACATACCCTCAGCCCCGAGGGTGGGCTACTCCCTCCTCATCATGGTGGCCGCCGGGATGATGAAGATGGCCACCGGTGATGATTTCCCCCTCTGGCAGAGTACAGAGCCTTGCGGCAGCGGAACTTCTGATTTAGGTCTACCCCGAAGGGTTTCGGAATATTTGTGAATTTATAAGGTAAAGAGGCGGTGCGGGAAGCCACCGAGGTGGGCACAACCCACCTGGGCACGCCTACAAAGTACTTCGAGCTTCATAGTTGTTCTAGGTAAAGCTAACGTTAAGCGAGCGTAGAGTGGTATCGGTGGTCGATAGAACTTGAGGGAATATTTGTTCTACCTTCATCTCCTCGTTGGGTTCGACACTCTTACTTATCCAAAGAGGCTACAACTGATCCCCTACACTTGTGGGTTATCACGCTGCAGCCACATGCCCACATCATGGGTGACGCTGCAGCCACATGTCTCAGGGTGGACGGAGTGCGCGAGCGGGGTGGAACATGGGCGTGAGCGCGGCGAGTTCGTGGGCATGTAGCTCGGGTAACGGTTGCAGGAGGTTAGGGATGACCCTAACATGTGGGGCCCGCGTGTCGGCGGGAGTGGAGAGGGAAAGGTGCGGGCGCGCGTGACCTGGCCTGCTGGCTAGCTTGGCCAACCTGGCTAGCTGGCTGGATGGGCCTTTTTTTCCTTTTTATTTCTTTTCTATTTCCTGTTGTGCTCTCTGTTTTGAATTTTAAACATGTGAATTAAAATCTAATTTCCCTTGGGATTATTCTCGACTAAAAGAACATTTCTCCCAAAGGTTTTGGCAACTAAAATATTGCCAAGTAGCTAATGGGCCTATTTGCTAAGTGATTTTATTCGTTTTTCTGTTTTTCTATTTCGTTTGCAGTATCTAGAGTTTTACTTATAGTTTAGTTGCCCAAATTGAACTATTTTCAACTTTTGGTCCACTCAAATAAATAGGGCTAATATTCTCTTTGGAAATTTCTTTCTTGCCCTAAATTCAAATTTTTCTGAAAATAACTTTTGAGTGAAACCTTCATGACTTTCACCTAAGTTCAAATGGCTATTAAAATTTCAGTGTTGGCCTTTTTGGTTTCAAAATACGAATATGCGAGGAAAACATGGATGCAACGATTCTGATTTCACAACCAAAATTTTGGAAAATTTTGGGTTGTGACAGTGTAAGAATGTGTGATTTGCCATACGGCTAAACCCGGTCGAGTGAGATACCTACGACTACTTAAACCACTAAGAGTGCCTAAGCAATTTTGGCAAATGCTCATGATGGAATTTGTGGAAGACCTTCTCCGCTCGACTTGTTTCAACCGTGTTCTTGCCGTGGCTGACAAGTTGTCACGCTACACTCATTTCATTGGGTTGCAACATCCATTTATAATTTCAACATGCGGTGAATTATTTCATGGACAACATACACAAGCTCCATATAGTATTCCTGAACCAATCATGGTTGACAGAGATCACATTTTCACTAGTTAGTTTTGGCGTGAAATGGCAATTCTGTTGGAAATATGCCCTACAGGCAATAATATTTTTTACTATATTTCCATTTTCATAATTAAGAGTTTATATTTCGTGCTATAACTGTTATGATTCTAGAATATGCAATCGAGTGGAAAAGTCATATGCATGTGTGGAATTATAGACAGTAAAGAATAGGTTGCCGGTCTTGCCTCTAGGACTGGCTAAAGTGTTGTTGGTGATCATGTTTTTCGGATCCTAGGATATCGTTAAGCGTAACGATAGTCCTAAAATAACATTGAAATTATGACGTTAGAAGAACGATCATATTGAATCGACCCAAACTTGTTTGTTATAATTTGCGATAATATTGTCTAAAATCAATTGTTAACACAGAGGGTTAGCATGTGTTTTAGATCCTTGGACCATGAGAGTATTGTAGTTACTTCCTACCGTAAGGTGAACTTTGGGGTTCCTCAAACGTCATCAGTAATAAGGTGATCATAACGACAACTTACAAGTTCAGCGGAAAGTTTGACAAGGGACTAGATAGAGTGGAGTGTTAGCACCCTTACTTAAGCCTCAGGGTCTAGAGAAGGAAAATGAGGACCCAAGCCCACCTGTTAGGAGGCCCACGTCGCGTGCAACACTATCAACTAGTAGTCTAGGCGTCGGCAAGCTATATAGGAGGCATGCATTGCGTTAGTTTCACTTGGCGATTGGTACATGGCAGTGATTGTTGGTTTGTAGTTCACATGCTATGGATCTCAAATATACGCTCTCCTCGGAGCAATTTACCACGCATCAAACGACCAATTTTCACAATCTCCTCTATGATTTATAGCTCGACGCTAACAGGCTCACGAGTGGACATGCCTATCGCCTTGATTCATGTCTCCATGTTTACCCTCCCCCACTGTGCACGGTTGGATTTCACCCTCATATAGATAATCTAATGTATAATGGAAGGTCATTTGCAAAACACATGTGGTGAATTCATCAATTTTCAAGCTCTGCAATTTCAGCCTTGAGTATGGTTGTACTTGGTCATTCCCAAAGAAAAAAAAATCAACATGTCTTCAACCATGTTCCAAAGAGTGATTGTTAAGACACTTTATGGCATTTTTAACTAATCCCCTAAAACTTAAGGGAGTAACGATGGAGTAAAGTTAGTGGAGTAAATTTTTACTCCGCTAATAGTGGCCACACGTAGCCGAACCCTAAAAGTGAGTGGAGTAAAAATAAAATTGTGTAGATTTGTGTCCTAGCCGCACCAACTTCAAACACTACCCAATACATATCTTAAAAACATTCAAACTAAAACATGCATAGCATAACTGTCACAACATAAAGTTTCATCATCCCATTTTCAAAGTAAAACATGCGAAGTTCACCCAAAAGACATCTCGTCAAACACAATGTTTGATCCAAAATCACCATGAACATAGCATGTATATGTTGTGCATCGAGCCAACATTTGGCATGCACCACCACCTCCTCGTCACCACCACTTAAACGATGTAGTTGGCGAAGAAATCAACTTCACCATCCTCTCAGCCACTATCATCACCGCCGTCCTCTCGGCCACCACCACCAACATCAACACTGTCATGCTCTCACGCACCACCACCAACATCATCGCCTCCACCACCCCCTCGGCCACCACCAACATTCCGTAGAGAGGCTTCCAAGATGTCTCCACGAGTGAGCTCCCAATACTTTCTTGTGGCTTCATCCATTGTGTTTGGATTCATGAACAAGATAGCGCGTTCTTTGGCCTTCTTGGCATCATGAACATTGTGTTTGGATTCATGAACATGATAGCGCGTTCTTCGGCCTACGCTCCTCCGCCTTCAACTTTCTCTCTTCCGTGGCCGACATGACCTTCCATTTCTCATCCTCAAACACCTTGAGCTCATCCCACCTGCCATCGTCTCCTTTTTGCATTCGGCCGCCAACATCTTCTTGGTCTCGATCATTGCCACAAGTTCTTATTTGTAAGTGCCACTGAATGCAATTCTCTTCTTTCTTTCTTTTGCAATCTTGTTTACTTCCGGTCTAATGTTAGCATAATCATCAACCTCGTCCTCCTCAATGAATATTGTCAATCTAGACCTCTTTGGAGTGGTCTCCGCAATTTTTTGGATCCACTTCTCTTTCTTGCATAGCTCTTTGTAATAATGATGCAATGTGAAGGGCTTGTGGCCGAACTTGGTGTTCTGATTCTTGAATAACTCTTGGATTTAGGGGCCATACTCTGTCACTTGCACACCACTTGGTGGTGCATGATTCACTTGCTCGATGCAACCGGGCCATCGATTGCATTGGTCATGAATGGTGCTCCAACGATACGCAAGAGAATCTGGGGTACGGCATGATAGCACGTCCATGGAGTTTTTGTAGTGGTCGGTAATCTTCTCCCAAAACATGGTCTTGGTTTGATCCATTCCGATCGTTGCATCCTAGGAGATGGCGCACCAGGCGTCACAAAGCTCAATGTCCTCCTTTTGGCAGTAGTTTTGGGTGCGTCACCTTGGGACCTTGGTGCTTGCTTCGATCGCCTCCACATCCTCCTACTCCTTGGCCACCACCTCTTCGACCTCCTCCTCCTCCTCCTCCTCCATGTCTTGGGTGGTCGAAGGATCCCAAAATGAGTTGTAGTTGAGCTCATCAACGCCAACGGCGGCCGATGACTCCAACGATGCGAGGAATTCAGCCGTGTTCATCCCTATACTACAATATCAAAGCAAACACTATCAAAAATCACTACCGATCACCAAGAATCACCATCGTATAACGACAAGATGCGAGGTTTTTACTATTACCTTGTTGGCATTTCATCGAGCACTTGGCGGCCACGCTTCTTGTTGCCAGTTGCGGCCATTGCTCACGCCAGAGGAGTCGTCGTAAGGCTCGTTGTAGTTGTAGCACGAGGCGTCGGCATAGGACAAGGCGTCGATTTTGCCATATTCATCTTCTTCTTTGCAGCCACCTCCGCAAGCGCCGCCGCTGCTGCCGTCAGCATTTGAGCCCGTTCAGCTCCGGTTGGTGCGGTGGGAGGGCAGTGTGTCGTTGCCAAGGAGGTGGTGGCCACTCCGGAGACCATTGGAGCAGTTGGAGGAGGAGATTGGACGCGGTGGTTCTTCTTCATACCCAGACTCTTCTTAGGGTGTGGTGGCGACAACGACGCCTGGGTGGTTTCCAGCAGTGAAAAGCCAGCGTCGGTGGCCAGCGGGGTGAGGGAATGGGTTGGGCCATCCATTCCGGTCGACGCAGTCGACGGCGGCAGGGTGTGGTGGCTGTGTCGGCGGGAGACAGTGTGGTGTGGGAGGTGCGAGGGGGAGAGGCGCCACTTTTACTCGGCTGTGGCGGGATAGGGTAAATTTAAGGAGATTTCAAGGGGAATGGGGAGGTGTAGTAAAATATTTACTCGGCTAAGTTTTTTAAGGGATCGGCTAGGTGCGCCATAAGAGAGTAACTTGGCCTTTTAGGAGAGGGCGCTGCTAGGCACCGGCCGACCGGCCCCAGTTTCGGTCGTCGCCACTAGGCCGTTCGATTCGGGTGGTCCGAGTCGCACGATTGCGTCTTCCTCGAATAGACTTGGCGTACGCATCACCCCTTCTCACCTCCTTTCACGCGCGTCCAGGAGAACATTTTCCTACCCCCTCCTTCCCTCGTCGCACCGGTCATCTTTCATGTCCATCCTCCCACGCATGTCGCCGGTCTTGCCGTGGGGGTCAGAGTTCGCCGTCGTTTCTCGTAGCTCGCCGCCACCGCGGATGCACCATCGCCATTGTTGAGGATCCAGCTCGTCGTGGTCACCGTTGTAGCATTGCGTGGGCACGGTTCCAGCTCGCCACATACACAATTGTAGCATCTCGTACAAAGATCCGGCGGCCGTCGATGCAGCTCGCCGCAGTAGTGGCCACAGCTCGTCGCAGGCACTGTTCCAGCAAAATACGATCTCGGTTGCAACTCTCCAACCGCATGGTTCCAGCACCGGCCGCGGTCTAGGTCGCCGTTGCGGTTCCAGCAAAACTCCATAATGGTTCCAGCAAAACTCCATGACCGTTCCAGCAAAACTCCATGATGGTTGCAGACTTGTAGCCCAAAACCCTTGCCGTTGTAGCAATTTCTGTTGTCGGTTCCAACATCTACCACAGCCGGCTCCAGCAAATTCAATGGTCGGTTGAAGTAACTCGCTTTGGATTGCCGGTTGCAGCTCGCTGCTCGTCTTCCCGCCCCCAGCCCCAGCTTGCAGCAAACAACAAGAAGAAAAAGTGACGGGAGCAAGGGAGCTGGCGGCAGCGCGCGGCGAATCCAAACGTTGTTCCACCGGCTACCGCTGGAGTGCGCAAGGTTAAAGAGAAGGCGAGCGGGATTTGCGAAGGGGACAAGGAAGATGCGAAGGGATAAGATAGGGGAGCGAGCTGCTGGACCACAGGGTCGCGCTCGATCCAACGACCCGCATGCAACCGGCGGAACAGCTTGCCGATCAACGCCATAAGCATAAGCCGCTTTGTGTGACTCTTTTGTTCTGTCCGAAATTGGTAATGACATACAGTACTGTATAAGGCTAAAACGGTCGTTTCTGTTGAATTTTCCACTTGAGTTGATCTGTTTATGCTACCTGGCAGTGTCCACGTCTGAACTTGCTGGTCCGTTTGTTATTGTTGGGCAAACGTCGCTTTTGATCCCCAAATTCTGCATTTAGGTTCCCCTCGGTGTTACTGTACAAATTATGGACATCTACTACTAGATCTGTTCTTTATTTTAGCTGCGTCCCGATCAGTTTTCCTGTGGACAGCAGTGATCATAAGATTTGAGGAATCTAGCGCCTCCTGTCGCAATTCGTCGGACGCTCTAGTGAGTGGTCATCGTTGTTCCCAGCGAACCATGTTACCAAAATGGAGCATTTCTCTTGGTTCTCCTATTTCCTTTTTAACTCTATAGTACTATGTTCCAACCCTTGGTGGCCACATGTGAGTATAGGCTATGCCACAATTGGTCTAGGACAGCGACTGCATGTTGGTGTTGCAGTTGAACTGCGAAAGTCATGTTTTCACGTCCACGCATAAGAAAAACTTGGACATAAGAGGGCAACATGGTTCCAGTTAGCCTGTGCTTATGGTAGAAAAGGGGTGGCCTTGGCTATATTTCTGATCTCTTGTTATCCACATCTTTCCTCTAAGTGCATGAAGATTCAGTAATCCACTGTCAAGTTTTTCTGTCAGTGTTCGTCATCGCACGCTCAATCTGCAAATTTTTTACTGCTCTACTTACGGATATCTGTCAGTGCAGGGTGCTTTTCGCTAGTTGGTATACTCAAGTTCAGAGTTGAATGGGTACAGTGTCGAGAACACAACGCAGCAGTAACAGAGTTCCTCTGATTAACGCTCTAGGCATCCAAGTGTCACTATGATTGTATCTTACAGGTATGCCAGTACAGGAGAAAAGGAAAAGAAAATTTGATCACCTATGCATTTCTGCCTATTTGAGTTAACGGAGGAATGAATTATACTTGACTGTACTCCCAGTCCTTGCATACACCCACGTCTATGGTCATCGTCTTGTTCCCGCCCCCTTCTTTCCTGGGAGAGGACAGCACCCTGCAGCAATTCCTCATCGGGGACTGCAGCAAGTTCATGTCGATCACCAGTCAGTGTCACTTGATTCTGAATACGTGCTGGTACAAGGAAATGATCAGTTTGACATAAAAATGGCAGAGCAAGCATTACTTACCCGGTCCCACAGCCCGGGGTCAGGCTTCTTGAGCACGATGACGCTGTCGAGCAGCGCGTCCGGGTCGGGGATCCTCCACCGGCAAGGCGGCCGTATCTCGTTGCGGTGGCGCCACCGCTGGTACCTAGTCACGGTGGTCTCCCCGGTGCGCACCACCGTGCGCCGCGCCGACGCCAGGTAGTAGAGCGCGGGCCTCTCGCACTGGTTGCGCGCCAGCGGCCTCGTGTTGAACGCGTGCGCCTTGTAGTCCGCGCGCCGGTACCAGTTCAGGAACGTCCGCGCCGGCATCTCCATCTCCCGCGCCGGCATCACGCCCCTCGCCACCGTCACCACGAACCCCCACGCCACAGACACCGTCCACCGGTTCGCCGCGTCGTAGCATATCGACTGCTGCATCACCCCCGCCGAGTCCAGCGTCACCGGCCCGTCGAACAGCCTCCGCAGAGCCGCCGGGCGCGAACGCACGTTCGGGAACAGCGGCCGCACTACGTCGAGGTGGTGCAGCGACACCAGCGGCGCCACCGGGTGGGCGGCAAGGAGGCCCACGAGGTCACCGTACACGTCGTACTGGTGGAACCCCGGGTGCCTCGTGAGAGGCACGCCCAGCTCCGCCATGCACGCGTGGATCCGGTCGTCGCTGCCGTACAGCCATGGGTACCGGCGGATGCAGGCGTCCTGCATCCGCTCCAGCCTCGCCGCCAGAGGCTGGCTGATGGCGAAGCCGCCGCCGCCGAACGCCATCCCGTACGAGAAGAAGATGTTCTGCAGGTGGCTCTCGGAGGGGGAGCCGATGTAGTAGGGCTGCCGGTGGTCGAGCCTCCCGAGAACGGCGAGGAGGTTGTCCGGGAGGAAGACCGTGTCGTCGTCGCCCATGACGAACCAGCGCACGCCTGGGAGGCCGAGGCGGAAGGTCTCGGAGATGATGCGAGAGATGCGGATGGCAGAGCGGTGGCCGCGCCGGTGCGTGTAGGGGAAACCGGAGGTGTCCGAGGAGATCTTGATGGCCGGCAGCCCCTCCGGCACGCTCGACTCCCGCACCCCTCGGTCCAGCCACACGAACCCCCGCATGCCTGAGTTAGGGCGCCACCAAATCTTGATGTACTCCTTCCGTTTCTCCCACATGCGCGCCGACGCCGCGATGCCGAACACCACGTGCTGCAGCGTCGTCGCCGTCGTCGACACCGTGACCGTGGCAGGAGGTGGTGGTGGCGGCGTACTCGCCATCGACACCACCGTGACCGTGGCCGGTCGTGGTGGCATCCTCCCCGTCGATACAACAGTGGCCGTGGCGGGTGGTGGTGGCATCCTAGCCGTCGGCACCACCGAGACCGTGGCGGGTGGTGCTTGCATCCTCGCCGTCGGCACCACAGAGACCGTGGCGGGTGGTGCTTGCATCCTCGCCGTCGGCACCACCGTGACCGTGGCGGGCGTAGGCGGCGTCCTTATCGTCGGCACCGTGACAATGGCCGGTGGGGGCGGCGTCGGTACCACGACCATGGCGGGTGGCGGCGGCGGCGCCGATGATGTGTGGTTGTGGGTGGTGACGTGCGAGACGGAGGCGGCGGCGATAATGCGATCATGTTCAGTCGGGCAGGGTGGCGTGGAGGACAGAAACGCGTGCAGGGCGTAAAGGACATACAAAGCGGTGAGAGGGAGAAGCGAGAGGAGGATGAAGCGGAGGAAGGAAGCCACCAGGGTTTCCTTGCCGCCGCCGGAGCATGCCCCGGCGGCGGCCCTCATTGTCCGCGCCGTCTGCGGGCGCCCTTACATGTATTCTCGCCTCCCCGTGATACTGATCCTGTTAGCCGCCGTTGTCGTCGGCTTCTCCGGAGGCGGGTAGCGAAACCGGATCGGCCGGAATCGTTGGGACGGGAGAGGAGGTTGGGATGGCGTGGGATCGAGCTCGATCGCCAGGTCTGCGGGATCTCCTCGGCCGCGCGCGTTGGTGGGACGAGCGGTTCAGCTCCTCGGCCCCGTTAATTTCTCGCATTTTTCGGTTCTCTTCTTGTTGCGGCCGGTGTGCTTTGCGTGCCTGCCGGCGTGCGTGCATGCATCGGATGCCCCGTGTTTTCGTGTACCGTGGAGGTGGGTTTAATTGCTTCAGCCGCTTTATCGTGGCCATTCTGTCCAATCAACGGTCCGTGATGTCGAAAGAATTCGACGGCACAGGGACAGTGCCATTTTGCCTTACGGTATGTACAATGAAGGCAGCACCCATCCACATAGATAATTTAAAACGAGGTTGTTGGTGTATGCTACAATCACTCAATGAAAGCTACTCTCTCCGATGTCATGCTCTTACTTTTTCTCTCTCATCTACTTTCCAACACATGCAATGTCCAGTACATTTAAACAATACCATCAAACATTTGAATCAATGGTATCAACAAGCATAAACATTGACAGTTATCAAAAAACTGGATTCGCAAAGAAAAATCATCAATTTTGATATCAAAACAATATCAGCAATTATCCTTGTCCATGACACTAAAAAATCCTATAGTGATAGCATAATCTGAAGGTTTCAAAATACTCACGAAGGAGATATTTGTAAACACTCATATCATATTTATTCAAAGTTCAGACTGAATTTGTTGTTCTATTTTATTTCTAGCGTCACTTATCTTGATTAGCTCCATGTTCTACATTCTTAATCCTAACTCAAAAAGAAAATAATGAACAATGATAATACCTTCTATCCCTCCTTGAAAAGTTGATCCCCCAATCGTGTGACCACCCTCACATGCATCTCCTTTGCCCATGGCTCCTTTGTTGTTCTGTCGGCACTCAACATCTCCGTGAACTTGTCAAACAATTTGGTTCCTTCCTCAGCTAACTTCGCCACTGTCATCTCCTTTGCTGCCTCATATGCAAGTCGGTTAGCTTCTACCTTTTGAGAAGATATACGACTCTGCAAATCCATCATCTCATTCGTCTGCACCTTAGTTTCAGCTTGTGCTTGTAGAAAGGCATCAATCTGTTCTTTCATGTTATTCATCTCTGTAGGGGCTTCCTTATCTTTTCCTGTAGCTTTCTTCGCCCTCTTTGTTCCTGGGGGACGCTGGGTATTCTCAGTTGGTACTGGTGCTGACCTCTTTGTTCCATCTCCTTCTATGTTTACATGGATCTTCCACTTCTGGCTTTCTTTCACAGCTTCCCACCAATGCACATACAAGAACTGGTGTCCATTGCGGTTATGGTACAAGTCTAGAGCTTGTTGCATCAATTGTTTATCACACCGGCCACTCGCATAGGTGTCTCTGATCTGGTTATAGCAGCCATTGAAAGAGGTTACCTTCTTTGTTGTTTTGTACCAATGGTTCTTCAGGTGCTTCACATCCCTCTTTCGGTCACTCTCGGTTGTGCTGTTGTATGCATCAGCAACCTCCTTCCAGTAGTATTCCCCCTTCTTTGCATTCCCATCGATAGGGTTCACAGAGTTGCACAACCAAGCACTCACCCGCACAAAGGAAGTAAGCATAAGGTTTGATTTGACTAAACAAAAGACAAGATGCATGTCCAGGAGTATAAAAATAGGATAACCCGATGTAAATAAATTCTTAGATAGAAAGACATGAGATATCTTCCATTTCTACATGACATGAGTAAGAGGATTTTGGGGACTTACCAATCTGATATCCTCTTCTTTTGTATAATATAACCTCTGCCTACCATCATCATCTGCTTCCACATCAATTGTGACTCATTTTCGCTTGTTTGATGGAGTTGTGGTCCTGGGATCAGATGGTGATGGAAGAGGGTGGTGCTTGGCTGGTGGCGGCGGCGGCTGCGTGCAGAACATCGGATATTGGAAACCAAGCTGCTAAGGGGCTGGCAAGGTGAAGTTGGGATGAGTTTGGTCTTGAAGGAAGCTCATGAAACCACTCGGAGGACGAAATTCCATTGCAGCTGAAAGAAAATATAATGTTTGTTACCATGATAATTAACATGCCCAGAACAAGCAAGTACAGAACACAAGTCGGTATGCATAAGCTAGAGTACACTTAAAGATAGTCTTAAAACTCTTGACATCACATGCAATTCAAAGGTAGTCTTAAAACTCTTGATAACACATACAATACAAAGATAGTCTTAAAACACTCTACTCTCTCTGCCTCTCTCTCTTTCTCTCTCTCTCTCTCTCTCTCTCTCACACACACACACACACACACACACACACACACACACACACACACACACACACACACACACACACACACTACATTAGGCCAGCGATGCGAGTACGGTGGGGTGGTGAGGCCTGCGCGGCAACACAGCCGGCCGCGGGGAGGAGAGAGCAGGCGGTCCCACCGACGCTTGTTTGAGCGGCTGGATCAGGAAGAGCAGAGATTGAAAAGAAGCATGACGGCCATTGGACGGACATCCAACAGTCACTGCTTGTGGGTCAACCTTTTTTTAGGAAAGCCTCAAATCCGTGGAAAACATCATACAACCCATCTGCCATTATTAATAATAATTTATAGCCCATTTGCTAATTGTTAAGGTTTTTTTTGGAGCCCATATTCTTTTTGTTAGCATGACAGCCCATATTGTGGCCACGGCTAAAATATTATACGAAATTTTGCATATTTCGGTGCGGTCCGAACTGTTTTTAATCCCGAAATTTTGAGTCACATTCAAACTAATTTTAAAAGTAAATGTATTGATAAACAGTATAACGAGGCTACCTAGGAGCCTCCACAACGATTTGACACCCTGCATCGTCCGATTAGTTCACTCAACGATCTGGATCCTCCGGTCGCCCGTCGTGTCATCTCAAGCGTCCCCACCGACGCAAACACGTTAGTGGGCTGCTGCTCCGAGGATCGACCTAGGAGCCCTCTCGTTTACTGATGCAGCCTACGATTCGCCTGGTAGGGGAGCGAAAGAGGCGAGCCTGCGTCTCATCGTTGATTGGATCACCTCCTCCTACAGGCACGGCGGCGGCCTCCCTAAGCCCTAGAACCGACCATCATATCCTCTCATCCCCCCCCTCGCCGCACAACGGCGACACTCCTAGCGGCTCGCAACAGTAGGCTCGTGGTTTGGTGGTCACTTTAGGGTGCTTGCTGCTGGCAAAGAAAGGGGCGATTAAGTAAATTGGGATGCTTGCCTTGGTGCCCAAACAGTACCCGGTTGATCATATCTTCATCATTCCCCTATTAAACTGAAAGGGGGGGGGGGTTCTTCTTGAAGTGTGCTTCTTGTTATGTACATCAGCAAAGCTGAGAGCCGAGCCGATGAGGTGCCTCTCATTGGTAATGATGATTCAGGTATGAACAATACATGTCAAGTTGGATTCCAGGTCACACATGGCTTACCTTTTTCGTCGGTTGCCAGCATCACATGTCAGATAAGTAACTACAGATGTTGTAGCTGATGCCTCTTTTTATTTATTGTTTGAGGAAAGTAGCTGATGCATCTTGATACCGTCAGAAACTTCTCCTGTCTCTGTAGCAGTGATTGATTGTTCAGAGTGAGAGTTTGTCTAAAAAATATTCAGAGTGAGGCTCTAGCATGCTCCACACGGTGCAGACAAAAGTATGTCAACTTCCATTTGTTTTTGTTTTCTGAAGTTAGCGGGCTGCACACGTACATCTTTATGTGTGATTTTGAGCCTTTTTTAGCTTGTTTACCTCATGTTTTTTTTAAAGGGAAACCTTCCATGAAACAACTTATTTCAGTATGTTTTTATCTTCTCCTATGATTTATATTTAGTCAAGTTTAGCCTCTGCGATGAAATTGTATGTAGTGTTAGCCTATAAAAACATAAGTTGTTCTGTTCACTTTCATCAATGAACCACAAAGATTTTTTGCCAAAAAAGCCCATATGAATTAGTATCCTTGGGGCAGATAAGAATATGCAATCATTTCAACAAATTCAGTAATCCTTGTGGTTTAAGGAACTATAACCACAACTTCCGTATGCACTTCTATATTGTATTTTCTGTACTTGAGATTTTTTTGTGCAAAGTATCCAATATAAATGTATATCTTTTTGGCTGTGCTTGTGCTCTTGAATAATAGAGCCATTTTCTTGGAAATCCTCTCCTGATTTAACTCTCTTTTCCAAAGCAATTAAACTGTGTTGATCATACAGTATGTGGAGCAGCTAATGGACATCCAATCAGCTCTCAGGGCATTCGAGGAGGTACTGCTCTTTGACTGAACAACATGTTCCATTTTGTTATTGAGGGGAGCATGCTCACATGGAGGCGACCAGAAGTTGTGTGTAGACGTTGGGATAATCAGAATGCTGATTTTGTGAGATATCATGGTATCTTGACTTTGAACATCAGTTGTAAATAAGATAGCATCGGTGTTATTCGTCCCTTGCATCAAAATGTAGAATTTTCTCACTAGATTTGCACAACATAGATATAACGTATATATTTTCTCAAGTATTTGCAACGACCAGATCTTCTTAAATATATTTTATTAAGATTTGCAGGCGCAGCAATGCGCGCTTTTATGATCTAGTATCAATATAAAATCCAACAAATTGTCCACGCATAAAAATCAATGCAATTTAAAATCTCAAAATGAAAAAAAGAAATTTGAAACTAATTACCGGTTTGATGTGTTTTAAAAATGTACAACCCATTTCTCATTCCTGATAGCCATTTTCTCAGCCAGCCGAATGAAGCTCTCCTCGTCTTGAAAGATTTGCAGCCCAATAGGCCTGACAAAGCGACTTACTTGGCAAATCACAAAAAAACTGGGTTGTGGCCATGGACCCAGCTGTCAGCCTCTCCACGTATAGTACTATTCCGGTGGAAGTCGGTCGCTGACCACATTGACCACGCCGCGCCGAGAGCACCAAGGCGGTGGACGACGGCGAGGCCTAGGAAGGGGATGACGCGGAGCCGGGGAAGACGCGACAGTGGATGCCCACGTGGAGAGGAGTACAAGGGTTCACTGGTTCGGCTGCGGTGTGAGGCTGCAGACGCCATAGAATAACGAGGGGTGTGGGTGAGTGGAGGGATGGCCTGGCCAGCGGTAGGAGTAGTATGGGGGCGGTGAGGCCTCCGCGACAGCACAACTGGCCACGGGATGCAGGAGTAGGCGGCACGACCGGCGCTGTTTTGGGCGGCTGGAGCAAGAAGACCAGAGGTTGAAGAAGCACTATGGCCGTTGGATGGACATCGTACGGCCACTGGAGCAAGAATCGTTCATATTCACTAACTTGACAAAGCCCTCTGTCCCCGTCAACTTAGTAGGCCCACAAGTCAGCCACCCACTATGGTGGGTCCCAACTAGTAGGAGGGTATTCATTTTTTTGCGTCATAAGGAGGCACTTCCTTGTATGCGAAGATATAGCTGGCGGGTCCGACCAGTCATCGGGGGGGGGGGGGGGG
>LR738714.1:487188271-487206557 GCA_902687465.1 Secale cereale | reverse complement strand
GCGTTTTTTCCGCAAAATACAGAAGCCCTACCCGTGGGTCCTAGCTGTTAGGTGGAGGAATCATTATTTTGCGCATAATAAGGAGGCATTTCCTTGCGTGCGACCATGGACCCAACTGTCAGCCTCTCCACGTACAATCCATTTCCGATGGATGTCGTTCATTGACCACGTTGACCAGGCCGCGCCAAGAGCACCAGGGCGGTGGACGCGGCGAGGCCTAGGAAGGGAACGACACGGAGCCAGGGAAGACTCGGCAGTTGTTTCCCATGCGGAGGAGTACGAGGGTTTACTGGTTCGTCTGCCGTCCCCGTAGAAAATAGCAGGTGTGGGTGAGTAGAGGGATGGCTAGGCCAGCGATGGGAGTACGATGGGGCGGTGAGGCCTGTGCGATAGCACAGCCGGCCGCGGGGAGGAGAGAGGAGGCAGTCCCGCCGGCGCTTGTTTGAGCGGCTGGAGCAGGAAGAGCAGAGATTGAAGAAGCACGACGGCCGTTGGATGGACATCCAACAGTCACTGCTTGTGCGTCAACCTTTTTCTTTAGGAAAGCCTCAAATCTATGGAAAACATCATACAACCCATCTGCCATTATTTCTAATAATTTACAGCCCATTTGCTAATTCTTAAGGTTTTTTTGGAGTCCCTATTCTTTTTGTTAGCATTACAGCCCATATTGTGGCCACAGTTAAAAAAGTATACGAAATTTTGCATATTTCGGTGTGGTCCGAACTGTTTTTAATCCTGAAATTTCGAGTCACATTCAAACCGATTTAAAAAATAAATGTATATCAATATAAAATCCAACAAATTGTCCACGCATGAAAATTAATGCAATTTAAAATCTCGAAATGAAGAAAAAAAATTGAAACTAATTGCCGGTTTGATGTGTTTTAAAAATGTACAACCCAATTCTCATTACTGATAGGCCATTTTCTCGTCGAGCCGAAAGAAACTCTCCTCGTCTTGAAAGATTTGCAGCCCAACAGGCCTGACAAACCGACTTACTTGGCAAATCGCAAAAAAAACTGGGCTAGCCATTTTCAGAAAGAAAAAAAACTACTGGTCTGGTCTGTGGTAAACATAAAAGAGAAGGTTGTCTAGACATGCGAGAGTGCCCCGCACAACCCAGTTGACAGCCTGCTTCCGTCTCAAAAACAAATTAGATAAATGCCACTCCAATTATGGCGATTCATAAAAATGCCACTGCAATTTCCAAACTTTGAAAAATGACACTGCAATTTTTGCAAACTTTGGAAAACGCCACTGCAATTTGAAACTTTGAAAAACGCCACTCCAGACTTCGAAAAATGCCACCGGAAATTGCATTTTTCAAATTTTAGAAATTGCAGTGGTATTTCTCAGAAACACCAGATTTGGAGTGGCATTTATCAAATTAACCCATAACAAAAATAACTGGGCGAGCTGCTGGGTCCCTGGTGTCAGCCGCTCGTTGTGCAATTCTCTCGTTTATTGACTACGTTGACAATGGCATGGGACCCAGATGTCAGAAATCCATTAGGAGGAGCCATTTTTTATTGACTTGAAATAAGGAGGCACTTGCTTGCGTACTGCCATGACCTTGGCGGGTCCCTGCAGTCATCCTCTCCATGTACAATCATCTCCTGATTGTGTACGCGTCAATCTGGTAGGCCCACAAGTCAGCCTCTAAACCCGTGGAGGACAAATACAACCCATTTAAAAAAATAACAGCCCATTCCATACGTTCAGACGGAAAGTTCAACATTCAGAGCAAAGTAACAGGACTGATCCACATATAGAGTACTGAACTTCCACGTTGACAACCATCATAGCCAAGTTAACTATCTACTCCCACTAATACTCTAGTAGCATACAAGTACTAACTTACTCTTAGCTAACTAGACGATGACGGCCGCCATCTGCAGTACACGCTAAACACCGGCACCGGCGTCCTCGGCCTTGCCTCGGACTTGCCAGAGGTGCGATAGGGAGTGTTTCTCGCGCGTGTTGGCCCTTTCCATGCCGGCGTGGTCCACCGAAGCTTCGGCTTCTAAGCGGGAAACCCACTTGACGAGCTGGTAGTAAAAATCGGCGTCGCAAACGCGTGCGTGCCCGACAGCCTTCAGGGATATTTGCCGGGCGCCGGCCTCCACGTAGTCGGCCCAGTTGCGGGCGCTCTGCTCGCGACTCAGAGCGTCGGTGCGCTGCTGCTCCATGTCCCGCTGGCGGCGCAAATCGCCGATACGCTGCTCCTCTGCCAAGCGATCGCGCTCCAACCACTCCTGCTCCTCCGCCAGGCGGTCGCGCTCCAACAAGTCCTCGATCTCCACATTGCCATCTAAAGACCGATAGAATGCCTCCTCCCTCCGTCTGCCTTTCGGTGAAAAACCGAACACTAGTTCCGGTGGTGACCGCCTTCGGCCTCGCCTATCGCGGACGGGCGGGGGCATGGCGAACGTGGCGAGAGCGAGGATAAGTGGTGAGCGACGTCGGGCCGGTGGGGGATTATGAGGATAGGGCGAGTTTGGTCACGGTGCCACCATAGAAGGCCGGGAAACAGTACTTATAGGCGGAAGGTAGCGCGACGGTCATCAAAATTCAATGCATAATTAAGCAGACATAGCTTAGCGCACCAGCTTGCCGTGGAAAACTAGAGAAACTGAAATTCTGACTGTGCCGTCCCGTCCCGTCCGTGTTGGGTCGCACGCCGGCATGACGGTCAAACGAGTGCACTCGAATCATCTCCCTCCTTGTCAATAATGATTCCACGGATTTAAAAGGCCCGCAACAATTAAAGCGCATCTTTTTCGCATCAGTTAGCTACCTTAATTATGGCCGGCTGCATGCAGGCACTCAAAATCGCTCACAGTCAGTACACGGAGCAGCATGCAATGAGTCGCAGCCGAGGGCATTAGTTGATGAACTTTAGCTGGGAGATAAGGCATTTAGCTGGGAGATAAGGCATTTGCGAACTCGAATCATCCAGATGAGGTACTCCCTCCTTGTCAAAAATCATTCCACCACTCATCATCTACCTTGGTTGGTGAGATTTTTGAATTAAGCCCTGCGAACCGAAAAGGAGGTAGTACGTGCGTGATCCGCTATTTATTTGTGTAGGATCGAGTAGGTCATTTTTTGAACTGAGCCCTGCAAACCGGAAAGGAGGTACTACGTGCGTGATCCGCTATTTATCCATGTAGGATCTAGTAGGTCGGATGGTGTACGTGTACGATCGCATTAACTGGTGAACATTCACTAGAAGATAAGGCATTTGCGAACGTTTTTGCTGGCAGTTTCTTCAGATTCGCATGGCATTTTCTTCAGAGCAGCTTGTCAGTTTCTTCAGAGGTAGGCATTTTTATTCAAAAAACTACCACTTCGGATCTTACGTCGCAACTAAAACTGCCAGGAGCGCATTAGTAGGCTAGCTAGTGATCGATCAGTAACTTATAAACAATGAGCGAACAGATATAAGGAACTGTTAATGCATCTCAATGATTCACAGATCATATACAAATATGTAGCTCCAAAAGCAAAGATCAGCCACAACTAAAACCAACTAGTACGATTCCCATACATAAGATCAACATGTTAATGCATCTCAATGATTCACAGATCATATACAAATATGTAGCTCCAAAAGCAAAGATCTAGAAAAAAACATATGTTCTTCCTACTAACATGGATGCTTCTCTTGGCCAACATTCAGTACAGACTGAAAGACAAATTTGTTTGTGAAGTCTACAATTCCTCTTGCAAACGTAAGTGGTTTCACCAACAGCTGGAACCATCAGAATGAACCACACATCATGGAGGAACATCCACTGCAATATGATTTGGTATTCTCTCGATCACACGGCGAGACTATTTTCGGAATACAAACTTTAACTTAGGCAAAATTATGCCCATTGTATAATCAGACAAAAGCAATGAAGCACCTGGTGCTGGCCAATAAATATTACAGTACTACTTTTCTGCAGTCCATGAAGTGACTATCCAATCTTTCTGTCTCTATTTTCAAATGGCACTGCATGCAGTGACTATACTATTCTCTTGTGCAGTTCAACCAAAATGGCGGTCACTTTGTGTGTTTTCCAAATAGCAATGGGCAGACATCTCTGTCTGCACAAATATCAAGCAGCTAGTAAACATATACCCCACCTTGTATTTTCGGTTTAAACATGTCTCTTCCGCTTAGCATCTGCCATGTTTTGCATTGGACAATTTGATACAGTCATGTTTTGCCCTGGAAAATTTCATACTGAATTGATTTGCTTGTTCAGAGCAGAAATATAGCGCATATTCTTCATCAGACAAAGGATATCCATGTTCGTAGTGATGAAAGAGGTGAAATTGATACAACCGAAATTGAGCATCCAATCATTGAATCATGTCCTGCACCTCCAATGTAGGTCCACCCTGCCAATAAATTCACATGCAAACCACTAGTATTACTATCTAATGACAGTACAAAAAGAGTAGCAAGATAGTAGCAAACCATGTACCTTCTTAATGAACAGCTCATAGTGCCACCAATTGGATATAAAGGTTTGGAAGAAAACATGCTCCTAATGTTGAACCAGTTGGACAATTCCACTAAAATCGAGCATCCCTGTTTGCATAGATATTGAAAGTGTGATTACTATAAAAGTGGCACTAGTTGAAGTATAGACTCACAAATATAAGCATTCCAATTTCTTAATGGGAAAAGGTTTCTATAAGCTCTAGCACTGGAAGATTTCCATAAGCTCTAGCACTGGAATATTTCTATAAGAATTAATAATACAAAATGTAAAGGTAACAAGTTTCGGCATTGGTATACTAGCTGTGCAAGAGCATTAAACCAAATACAAGAGTCTGAAGGTAACTAACATTATTAACTAATGACAGTATTAAAAATTGCAAACCATGTACCATCAAGGTAAATATCATTTCGAACTCGGGTGAACCTGAAAAATTGCTAACCCAATCTTAACAAAGGTGTGGCTAGCTTTACTGGCAGTATTTGAGTGAACTCTACACCCTCTGTACCAATGCTGAAACTTGTTGCACAACTAGTATACCAATGCTGAAACTTGTTACTCTGGGAAAGCTTGCCACACCTTATATATGTCGATACGCTAATGCAACACCATTCAAATAGTACATATATACACTAATCCACTGGCTAGTGGAACAATGGAGTAATTTTTTTTATTACGGGGTAGAGTATAATGGCTTTACTGAACTGATCTCCATAAGCTAGCACTTGAAGATTTCTATAAGCATTAACAATACAAAATGCAAAGGTAACAAGTTTGAGCATTGGTATACTAGCTGGCAACAACATTAAACCAAATACAAAAGTCTGAAGGTAACTAGCATTATGAACTAATGATAGTATAATTTTTTTGCAAACCATGTACCTTGAAGGTATATATCATTTCGAACTCTAGAGGACCTGAAAATTGCTATCCCAATCTTGATAGTCGAGGACAACCGGATAAGGAGGTGCCCACTCTTGACCTTTCCTCTTGTCTTCATAATTTTTTGTGCAGTTTAACCAAAATAAAATGACATCAGCGCCTTGGCATTTTGGTGACACTGTACAATTTTTTTTGACTTATTTCATGAAAGTGAGGTATGTAATCTATAAGCATTAACAGTGCAAAAGTCTGAAGCTAGTAACAAGTTTCATCATTGGTATACTGGCTGTGCAACAACATTAGAATGCCTTAGTTGAAAAATCTTTAATACATCCACAATCAACAGCTAACCCTGAGATAATCCAGAGACTTTAAATGACATTGCTTAAATTTATCAGTGGCATTAGACTGAGTGCAGCATTAGTTAAATGTGGCATCACTTTAGCAGTAGCATTGGTTGACTTTACCGCTGGCGTTATACTAACAGTAAAAAAGTGGCAATAAGAGCATGGGAGACCCATTCGGACAGTGGGCGCACCAGTAAGATGTACCTCCACGGACACATAGAGTGGTGATGGAGGTATGGTTGCCTAGAGCAACAAATATCCAGGCAGCATATGTGGATTACGTCCCATTTTTGTTATGTTCAGCCACCTTTTTCCTATGAGAGGACAACAAACCGATCGACCTGGTCATTCTCTATTGCGTTGTCATGCCTTTCTACCCTTCTTCAACCAAGAGACACGAGACTCGTTCCTTAGCTACAGATTTTCCCCTTTTCAACCTAGATGCGGGTTCGATGCCTACTCTTTTGGACAGTACAATCTCCCTTCCTTTCCTTATTCAACCCAGATATGGATTAGTCTGCGTGAAGTAGGGTTTCCTTTAATAGTGCAAATTAAGGTTTTCATCTGCATGACCAGCAGAGCAGAAGATAGCAAATTGGGAAGATGGTGGAGTGGAAAAAGATCCACATGCAGCGACGTGGCTGATGGGGCAATAGAACAAGGGTGTGGTTCGAAAAGAGGTAGCATACCTGAGGGTCGGCGGGAAGTGGCTTCGCTCGTGGTCGTCGTCCTCCGCACGCACTACGACAGCGAGCTTGGGGACGGAGACAATCCCGCGCGGGCACTAGGTCTGAGAGGACGGCCTTGTCGTCAGTGCGAGACCTCGCTCGCCGACGACGAGTGCGTCAACGCTGCACGTCCTTTTCTTCCCCTGCGGATCTGTGACCACCGGTGAGGAGTGAGAGAGAGAGGTCATCTTTTTTAGATCTGGAGAGAGGGTGCTAGTGTGAGAAGCAAGTGGGTAGCCCTTAGCAAGAAAGCTCTGAAGCTCCAGCCTATATATCTTTTTTATACTACTAGTACGAGAGGTGGAGTAGTGGTAGAGTAGTTTATATATTTTCTCTACAATAGTACTAGTTAGTCGTGCTTCAAAACTGAACGGCACGCCAGTAAAAAAATAAAGGTCGATAATTAATGCGGCACCTCGGGCCAACGCGGCCAGATCGCATTTTGCACGAGAAATTACACACCATGTTTCGTTGACATGTGGTCCCGTGTACCAGATGAATGACTCCAAGTTCGACCACCTGATGCTAGGTGTGAGCCGAAGAACACTGTTGGAGAGACCCCCCTCATAATTTTCCTACATTGGTTGTTTGATTCATAGGATAGAATGCTATATGATTTTTTTCCCTATGTAATCATGTTTTAGTTGGCAATCTAGCATCCACTCCAACTTTTGTTTCACTTCCTTTGATTCTACGAAGAGAGTACTTGCTCTAAATGATGTGCCGCTGCAAGAGCCGCCTATATTAATTAACCATGCTGTAAACATGTGGACCAACTTTGGCTATAGTAGTACTGTAGGTTAGTAGATGACCTTGCGCTTGGCTGTTCTCCTCTTCCGAAAGTCAAACAATAATGATGGTACTACTTCTGGCAATCTGACACCAAATGAATTGCTGCACGTCCACCGCTTGTAAGCAAAAGTTTCTCCTCGTGCTGCGAGCCACCGCGCACATGTTGGCGAGGGAGAAGGCGTAGTAAGGCCAACTCCACCGCACGACCCCAAATCGTCCGGGACTGTCCGTTTGAGGTAAAATGGACAAATCAGACGTCCCAACATGCGACCCCATCCTAAAAAATGTCTGTCTCTGGTCCGCCTCGACCCATCCTCGGAGCAAAGTTGGTCTGGGTTTGCGTCTGGAACGGACACGGGCGGACGAATCTTGCGTCCTCCTCGCCCGGGCCATGTCCTGTGCATGTGAGGCCTGGCCCACCCATCATCCTCTCTCTCCACTTTTCCTCCTCTCTCCCCTGTGCTCCACACACACCACCCATGCCGGTGCGCTCCACCTCCACCACACATGCACGCGGCACGGAGTAGCTATGGGCGAGGGGCCGCACATGGGCGTGGCTGCCGGCGTGCGCACGGGCGAGGCGGGGCCGCGAGCAGGCGGGCGCACGGGGCGGGGAGCGGCCGAGCTCGAAGCGGGCGGAGCGGGGAGCGGCCGTGCACGAGGCGGGGCGCACAGCGGGCGGAGCGGGGCAGGCACGGGGCGGGAAGGGTGCGGATGAGGGCGGGAAGGGCACGGGCAGGGCAGGAAGCGGCGAGCGGGCAGGCGCGCGGGCGCGGCGGCAGGGCGCGAGCGGCGTGTGGGCGCGACGGCCGGGTGCGCCCGCACGCGCGACGACTGTGCGGGGAGCGACGCGCGGCCAGGGCGGGCGGGGGCGTGCGCGTGCGATGGCCGGGCGAGCGGGCGTGCGCGCGGGCGGCACGCTGGCTGCGGCGAGCAGGCGGGTGTGACGAGGCGACGACGAGCGCGGCACGCAGGCGGGAGCACGCAGGCGGCGGCGCGTGGGCGAGAAGCGGGCGTCGTGAGGCGACGGTGTGCAGTCGGCGGCGCGGGCGCAGCCGTGGCGAGCGGCGAGGCTGAGCGTGAGCTAGTGCGGCTGCAGGGCGACCGCAGAGGCAAGCACACCTGGGAGACGCACGCGGACGTTTTGAGCTGGTTGGCTGCGCAGGGCGCGTCCATTTGGGGCCGGACATAGATGTCTGTTTTGCCACCCATCGCCACCCCAAACGGACGAAATTCGGACAGAACAAACATCTGTTTGGGGTCGTGCGGTGGAGTTGGCCTAAGCAAGCTTCTCGTCATTCTGCGAGTTGACGGGACACATCAAAGTTATGTATTTATTAGTACTCTCTTCAAAAAGGGCCGACCATGTCCATGGCTACCATCCCGTTCTCTGTCATTGAGTACGTGCACTACTCACGTGCCATTGAGGAGAAAAATTATTGCGTAGTACTACGGGCCATCGAAGTGCACGACTCACTTACGCACTGCATATCTCCATTTTCTTGCATGACATGCCACCTTGATGCCAGATGTCCTGCGTGTCATGGAGGAATATAGTATGATTTTGTAAAATGGAGGCATATAGATGTCCCGCGTGCCGGCAACAGGATGAACAAGGCTCATGTCTTAAACGAAAGAGTGGAAGAACATAGATTCCCGACGACCGAGAAGGAGCTACAAACCTCGGGGTGGATCGTCTGCACTCATAATATTTTATATTATTCAGCGATAACTAATGCGGCACCTCAGGCCAACGCGGCCAGATCGTATTTTGCACGAGAAATTACACACAATGTTTCGTTGACATGTGGTCCCGTTCCAACATGTGAGTGAGACGACGGCGAGTCCTTTTGTACAATTTCCGAAAGGACGTGTAGGTCGGGGCGCCTCTTCGTGTACCGTGGAAAACTGGCAACCGTCCACCGACTCTTCGCCTTTTCCTCTCGGTTTGGAACTGTTGTCGCACGCTCTTCCTCCCTCCTCCATTTGCCTTCACCCTTCCTTCTGCCATTGTTCGATCGTCTTCTTCATGGAGGGAACAAGCCGGAAACGACCCCGTTATTCTTGCCCCGATCTGAATGATGACGCGGTGGGGGGACTCATTGATCGGTGCGACATCATCACCTCGGCTAGCATGATAGGTTCGTTCAAGAACATTCTCAACTCAACTAATAACATCATTACAAGGAACCCAAGGGTCCAGGAGAGGTTTGATCTCCCCTATCTTCTTCGTCGTGACCCTGCTGACCGGCGCGGGGACGAGGGAAGCCTCGCCTTGTGCAAGTTGATGCCGCTTGATAATGATATGTATGATGTTAAGATGCCATCGCTTGAGGGCAAGCATTGAGCAGACGCAAATGGAGATTGGGTTGTTTATATTGGGTACAATTGCGAGTGGGAACTTGTGAATGTGTACACTCGTCAGGGGATTCCACTTACAAAAATCTCCGAGTGCCCTGAGGTTGAGCACACAGATGATCGACGTACGTTCAAATATGATCATGGTGACTGTCGTCTACAGAAGATAGCGATTTCTTGAATTTCCAACCGTTCTTGGAATTACACGAACTATAAAGTTGTTGCTATCTTCGACAAGTTTGTTGTCGTCCTTCGTGATTCGACTGGATGTATATTGCTCAAAAATCAGTTTCTATACACGGATGTGTACTGTGATGCAATTGAATACAAGAGGCATGTGTTTGCTGCCACCACTCATGGCACTGTTTTTGCATGGGATCCTTATTGTTTCGGTACGTTTGTCTTCCACCGTAATTATAATTGTTTCATCCACATGCATGCGAGTTAGCAAGTTTCCCTTCTCTAATAATTAACCTTCTTCTTGTGTTTCCAAGGTCATGTGAACATTCCACAACCTATACTTGAAAAAATTTATAACCAAGGGGGAGATGACGATGGTGATGATCACGAGCATGAGGACGAGTAGGGCCCATATGCTCACTGCACTACTGGAATCTGGCACTTTGCCATCTGCCATGGCAGATGGCAAAGGCATGGTCGGCGGATGGCAAAGGCTTTGCCATCTGCCAGCAGATGGCAAACAGTTTGTCTGAAACCGTGCCGGCAAAGGCTTCTTTGCCATCCGCTGGCTGATGGCAAAGAGCCTGTGCCTTTGCCATCAGCTGGCAGATGGCAAAGCCTCTTAACGGGGTTAGCCCCGTTAGAAGGCTAACGGCATACTTTGCCGTCTGCCAGCAGATGGCAAAGGCTGCATGCTTTGCCGTCTACCATCATATGGCAAAGAGCTTTGCCATCTGCTGGCAGATGGCAAAGAGCCCAAATAGGCCAGCCCAAATTTTACATGTAGATGACACGTGGCCTCTTTGCCATCTGCCAGCTGATGGCAAAGCTCTTTGCCATCTGCCAGTAGATGGCAAAGTGCCTATATTGCCCCATCTAATTTTGTTTTTTCTTATATCAATTCATTTTCATAGAAAATCAAACACAAATATATTTATATGACCAATATAGCATATTCAACACATATTACCAATAGTCATGAACACATATATGTATCCAACACATGTTACCAATAGTAGCAAGTTTCATCCATACATATACATAGTTTCATCAATATTACACAGTTTCATCCATAGGTAGCAAGTTTTACAAGGTCAAAACAAAAACTAAATACAAGAACTCCATCAACCCAAGCTTCCGTGATCTTAAGCAAATCTGTAAAATGGGAAAGAAGAAAGTTAGAAGAAGAAGACTAGAATAAGAAGATTGTTATGATGCAACTAAAATGTGAAGATTATTATGATGCAACTTATATCTGTAAAATAGGTCATTTTGGAGCTAAGTATGGTTATTATGTCATTTTTGAGCTAGCTAAGCATACTAAGTCATTTTGGTGTAAAACATGCTAAGGTCATATTAGAGCTAAGTAAGGTTATTATGTCATTTTAAAGCTAGCTAAGCATGTGAAGTCATTTAGGAGCTAAAATATGGCATTTCTTAAGCATATTATGTCATTTTAGAGTTAGCTAAGCATATTAAGTCATTTTGGAGGAAAAGATGCTAAGTATAGGTCATTTTAGAGCTATCCTAGGTTAAATAGGTCATTTTAAAGCTAGCTAAGCATATTAAGTCATTTTGGAGGAAAAACATGCTAAGTGTAGGTCATTTTAGAGCTATCCTAGGTTAAATAGGTCATTTTGGAGCTAATTAAGCTTATTATGTATTTTTTGAGCTAGCTAAGCATATTGAGTCATTTTGGAGGAAAAAAATGCTAAGTATAGGTCATTTTAGAGCTATCCTAGGTTAAATAGGTCATTTTGGAGCTAAGTAAGGTTATTATGTCATTTTGGAGCTAGCTAAGCATATGAAGTCATTTAGGAGCTAAAATATGTCATTTCTTAAGCATATTATCTCATTTTAGAGCTAGTTAAGCATGTTAAGTCATTTTGGAGGAAAAGATGCTAAGTACAAGTCATTTTAGAGCTATCCTAGGTTAAATAGGTCATTTTTAAGCTAGCTAAGCATATTAAGTCATTTTGGAGGAAAAAAAATGCTAAGTATAGGTAATTTTAGAGCTATCCTAGGTCATTTTGGAGCTAATTAAGCTTATTATGTCATTTTTGAGCTAGCTAAGCATATTGAGTCATTTTGGAGGAAAAAATGCTAAGTATAGGTCATTTTAGAGCTAGCCTAGGTTAAATAGGTCATTTTGGAGCTAAGTAAGGTTATTATGTCATTTTGGAGCTAGCTAAGCATATGAAGTCATTTAGGACATAAAATATGTCATTTCTTAAGCATATTATGTCATTTTAGAGCTAGCTAAGCATATTAAGTCATTTTGGAGGAAAAGATGCTAAGTATAGGTCATTTTAGAGCTATCCTAGGTTAAAAATGTCATTTTTAAGCTAACTAAGCATATTAAGTCATTTTGGAGGAAAATGCTAAGTATAGGTCATTTTAGAGCTATCCTAGGTTAAATATGTTATTTTTTAGCTAATTAAGCTTATTATGTCATTTTTGAGCTAGCTAAGCATATTGAGTCATTTTGGAGGAAAAAAATGCTAAGTATATGATTATGTCGCTAGTATCCATATGGCAGAGAACCCGGGCCGACATGACTAGTCATAGTACCAAGGTGGCACAAACGTACAGGGACATGCATACATGACCCAGCAATGCACGTGTCGATCATCAGCGAGTGCAACCAAGTCGTAGCAAGCTACAAGGACTTCGGTGATACACCACGTGACATTTCCCCGTAGGGACAGACACAGGAGCAAAGAAAGACACATGCCGGTCAATCCATGTGTTCCGGAGCAGTAGCGAACTACCATGGCTTAGTGGAAGCACTAGGAGGCATTTCCCTGTATGGAAGGCTACCAAAGGCACACGACTAGGTGTCGAATCCCACACATACAATGCATTTCAAACATACACACATTATGCACGATATGTGTAGATACAACATGGAATCACAACAAAACTCTATTAAGCAAAACACTTGGGAAACTTACCGTCATCACGAAGGTGTAGGTGTAGGTGTAGGACCGGTCGCGCCAGTGGCAGACGGAGAAGGATCGGGCGATGCTTGTCGGGAGTTACGCTGCACCAAAGATTATTTCCAATGTATCGTTTGCATGATGCAACTCAAATGTGAAGACTAGTAACTAATGACCGTTCAAATGAAACTCACTGTGCCCGCCGGAGCAATGACTGGCATCGACGGAGGGGTCTGGCCGTTCTTCTCGCACATGGACTGCACATTTGGTTTTGACGAGTCAGTCATATTAATTACTAATGAAAGGAACATTGCGTGCATGATTTAGCTAATATGTAGAAGAAACTTACCACGAAGAGATCATACATGGCCCGGTTAGCCGAGTCGTTCCGGTTCCTCTCCTCCTCCAACAGCCTAGCCGTCCTCTCCTCATTCATCCTCTCCCTCTCCGCCGCCTGTCGGTCCCTCTCCGCCAACTACCGGTCCCTCTCCTCAAAAGCAGCGTGGGTCTTCGCTCTCTCTGCCTCAATAGCAGCCTGCAACACCACTTGTTAGCATTGTAATCATCGACGGCCGCAAACACAATGTAATGGAGGAAAGGCTACTGAGTCCGTATAACAAACCTGGAATTCGATTTCCACTGGTCCTAAACAAGGCGGTATCTCAGGATCAGAGCTGGTTTGGCGCTTCTTGATCCGCGGGAGAGTGCTACTACAATGTATCAGTCCATTACCAATGGCTAACGAGCCATGGGACCTCCCGCCACCAGATATCATCACCAGCTCTGGATCAAGAGGCTGGCTTGGGTTAAAGTCCGGCCCTTTCCTCGCCTTCCCCTGCTTAACGTACTGCACCATCTTGTGGTGGGAGGCCTCGTTGCTGGAGTTCTTTGCATTTTTGAGGTCAGACTTAGAGAATGCATTGGCCTTCTTGTACGGTGCAATATTGGACATGCCATAGAGGTCGAACAGCTCTGGCACTGGAGCCTTGTTGTGTTTTGACTAAAAGAGAGGAACAGAGTATTAGTTAAGGACTCAAGCTAGCACAAAGAATGAATTTTCATGAATCATGAAGCAAACCACACATACCCAATTTTTCCTGTACCCATGTAGGTTGACGCTGCCTAGATGGTGTGGCACACCTTTCATTTTGAGACGCTTCTCCTTTGCAATGTTGTGGGCGATGCGCCATTGGGGAGAGCACCACTCATCCACCAACGCCTCCCATCAGTCCATCTTGTCCGCACACCATCTCGGGGGCACCTAAGTTAAGCAAGAGAAATTTGAGCGCTACGCCTACGAATCAAATCAAGGAAACGAAGTACAAGGCCGTAAGAATAGGTAATTACCTTCATGTACTTCTCCTTACTCAGATACTTGTTCCGGCACTTCTCTTTTCTCCTCCTAATACCAGTCTGTGCTAAGTAGTCTCGAATAGCCTGCGTCCGAGCCTCGTGCCGAAAGTTTCCAAGTAGGCGCCTGCACTCGGTGTCGATAACCCGAGCCGCGGCCTCCTCCTGTCCCTCAGCACACCTGTAGAAGGTCTGCAATCAAACAAGAAAACACGGATTAGAAGGTCTGCAATCAAATAAGAAAACACATGTAGAAGGTATGCAATCAAAGAAGAAAACACAACGTAAATGGCAAAGGAGAAATTACCCAAAACGTGGCGATCACAATGTCGGCCACCGTGTCGCACTCGACATCGCCGACCCTATGCTCCGGCGGGGCCGGGGCAGCCAAGTAGTGCTCCCAGGTCATTCCTAGCTCTGGAACCCGGCCCTCACCGGGCAACATGACCCACCCCGGGAAGCACCGACGACAAATCACACCAAGGACACTGTTGGGCCTGCGGACACGATCTTCGTGTGTCCAAGAACTGCAGTATGACAAGGCCAATGCATTAGATATTACAAACGTCAAGGCAAGAGGTTAAAAAAGAATAAATGCACTTACTTCTCCCCGTTAGGCATAATCAACCACCTCTGGTCGGGGGTCGTCGGGGTGGGCGGAAGCTTTGTACCACCATGCTGGTAGACTTTGCGCCCCTCAACCCACTCACCCTCGCTATAGCTATCAGAACTATAGTCTGCACCCTGAACACGACCATGTGCACTCGACTCCGTCCAGTCCTCCCATGGGCTCGGCTCCGACTCAGCGTGACCCTGTCTGAGCTCCGGAGTCTCGTGGGGCGAAGACTCAGCGTCCCGATGCTCGTCGGCCGTAGGCACGTATGCCATAGGCTCGTCGGCCAGAAGCTCGTGGAGTGGAGTCCGAGAAGGGTCCCCCTCAGATGGCTCCATCTCAGACGGAGCAGTCCTGTGGTTGGGTGACTCAGCTGGGGGTGGCGGCGAGGAAGGCGTAGCAGCCTTCCTACCTCTCCCGCCGCCACGTCCACCTCTAGCAGCCTTCTCCTTCTTCTTCCCCCCCCCCCGACCTCTCCCGACCGAAGAAGAAGCAACCATCGTTGGACTCTGCAAACTGAGATCTAGCGCTCTCCAGAGGCTATGGGGGGGGGGGAATGGAACTACCCCTCCCACCACGCGCCGAGGTAGGAGCCTCAGAGCGCTCTCGACCCGCGCCCACCATCTGTCAACACCTGGAATGACAAAGAGTAAACGAAATTAGTACAACATAAAAAAATGAATACCTGACATGAATAATAATATGTATATAAATTCATTTTAGAGGAATAAATGCTAAGTATAGCTCATTTTAGAGCTATCCTAGGTTAAATAGGTCATTTTTGAGCTAATTAAGGTTGTTATGTCATTTTTGAGCTAGCTAAGCATATAAATTCATTTTGGAGGAATAAATGCTAAGTATAGCTCATTTTAGAGCTATCCTATGTTAAATTGGTCATTTTTGAGCTAGCTAGGTTAAAACTTGAACTAATTAATAATATATATGTATATAATAATAATGGAATACCTGACATGAACGATAATATTAATCTTCATCGTCATCATTAATAAATGCATCATCATCGTCTATATATGCTTCGGGGTCAATAAATGCATCATCCTCATCACTATTAGTAATGACGTGCTCATCATCATCATCATCAATAAATTCATCAACATTTGGAAGGCCTCCTGTATGTAATCGGTCAAGCATTGACAGGTCATCCGCAGCAGTAACCTCTTCTTGTTCCGGCTCTTCTTGTTCCCGCTCAGGCTCGGGTTCACTACCGCTGTCTACTTGAATGTTCTGAGGTGACCCTTTCTTGAAATGTTTTTTGGAAAGACGTGTTTCTTGGAAGAATTCTCCTTCATATGTGTCTAGATTAATGTGAGGTTCATAATCCTCTTCATTGGGGGGAGGTGGTCTAACACGTGGCGGCACTTCATAAACGACATCCCAACCTTCGAGATTTGGATCACTTTGGCAGGCCCACGGTAGATAGAAAACTTGGGTTGCCTATTGAGCCGTAATATAGACATCGGGAACATCCAAATGGGTGCTTTGTTTTATTTCGACTAGCCCTAGATGTTCATGAGTCCTTCTAGTCTCTTTCGGCTGGAACCAATGACATTTGAAGACTACGACGTTCGGTGGGTTTGCACCATAGAATAGAAGTTCATAAATTGCTTCAACTCTTCCATAATACTCTGTATCTCCTTCGCCGATAGCAGAGACACAACAATTTGTAGACTTTCGGTCGGCCATAGATAACTCTTTGCCATAGGTACGAAAGCGATACCCGTTGATGTCGTATTTGTCAAATGAACGGACCTTATAGTCAAAACCATTAGCGACTTGTCTCAATTTGGCGTCCATAGACTCTGAACTAGCCTACAAGTTTAATATGGAAGGATTGTTGCATTAGCCAGAAATTAGAAGAAGAAATGAAATGGTCTAATGGAAATTACCGTTTGTTTGAACCAAGATATGAAACCGGGATAGCCGCCTCCATGCATTGCCAGAAGCTCATACTCTTCGACGGAATCCTTTTGGATAACCGCTCCATACGAGAATTTGGCGACTTATCGACTATATCAAATATCCAGGAATAAGAGCAGTTCAAATGAAGTAGAGGTTGCGAAACAATGTACCGAGATCTTACTCGATGTACGGCCGCACTTCTGTTAGGTTGTTCAAGATATACAACGTTATGGTCCGCCATTCGTCGACATGCAACGACAAGGGAGGATAAGCACCGGCTGGTGCAAGCTTCCCTTTGAATAGGCTGAGGTTGGATCCACCCTTTTTAGGGTCGCCAACATTGTACCGAGGATTCGGATTATGCAAATGACGATTTTCTGCTTTGTAGTGTGCTGTCACGAAGTTTGCCGCCTCCTCAGTAATGAATGCCTCGGCCATCGATGCTTCAATTCGACGTTTATTTTACATTTTGCTTGAAGCGTCTTCTGCATCCTCTCAGTTGCGTAGCACCAACGATTCTGCACGCCCCCCCAATCATGCCTCGGTCGGGAGATGCAAAATCAAATGCTGCATTGGACTAAAGAAGCCAGGTGGAAAGATCTTCTCCAACTTGCAGATCAACTCCGGCGCCAACTCTTCCATTTCTTCTAGCAAGCCAGGCGATAATTCTTTCGCACATAGAACACGGAAGAAATAGCTCAGCTATGCCAGTACTAGCCATTCATCCTCAGGGATAAAGCCACGCAACATCACCGACATTACCCGCTCAAGCCATATGTGCCAATCATGACTCTTGAGACCAAATATTTTCAATTTTTCAAGGCTCGCTCCCCTCTTTAGATTACCCATCGGGGAACATCAACTCCTTTTTCACCCACATGAGTATTTCCCTCATAACCGGCCTTCCAAGATTGAACCATGCCTTTGGCTTCGCCCAGTTCTTCTTTCCTTTTGGTAGTTTCATGTTTTGTAGCGGTCTATCACATAGAGCCTCCTGATCGACTCAGGCATTAGGATTATCCTTTATTTTCCCCTATATGCCGAACAATGTACCAAAGAGGGCCTCGCCGACATTCTTTTTAGTGTGCATCACGTCGATATTGTGTGGGCAAAGGAGGTATTTGAAGTACGGCAGATCCCACAAGCATGTCTTGTGGGTCCAGGCGTGTTCCGTATTATACCCCTTGAAATACCCTGTACGCTCTGGATCTGACTCGAGAGCGTTTAACTGATCCAGGGTCTATTGTCCTGTCAACGCAGGTGGTGCAGAGTTTTGACATCTCTACCTTTGATGAAGTTCTTCTTGTCTTTTCTGAACTTATGGTTAGGATCCAAGAACTGTCTATGCATGTCGAAGCAAGAAAACTTTCCACCCGCCTTCAGCCGACGAAACTCAAGAGCCGCCTTGCATGTGGGGCACGGGAACCTTCCATGCACACACTAGCCAACGAATAGCGCATACGCCGGCAAGTCATGCATCGAGTACATGTACCACACACGCATTAGGAAGTTTTTTTTGTAGCGGCATCATATGTCTTGATCCCATTATCCCAAGCTTCTTGCAGTTCATCCTTAAGCGGCTGCATGTACACATTCATATTCTTCCCCAGATAGTTGGGCCTCGAAATTATCAACATCAGGAAAATGTTCTTTCTTTGCATAATCTGTCCGGGGGGGG
>LR738714.1:487177194-487188157 GCA_902687465.1 Secale cereale | reverse complement strand
GGGGGGGGATTGAGTGGAATGACAAATACAGGCCAACAACTGTATTGGGCTGCCATCATACCAAACACATTGAACCCATCCGTGCTGATGGCTACTCGAGGATTCCTTGGATCTGCCGATTTTTCATCATGCAATGCATCGAAGTGTTTCCATGCAGCACCATCCGATGTGCGTACCATCATCAGATTCCCATCTGCATCCTGTTCGGTTCTTTTGCCCAATTTGTGCCATGTCATCTGTGTGGCCGTCTCTTCGACCATGAATAGACGTTGAAGTCTTGGTATGATTGGCATATACCGAAGAACATTAATGGGGATTTTGGTCTGACTCTTCTCACCCATACCGTTGTCTACCTCAACATACCTGCAAGACTTGCAAATGGGACAATAGTTCAAGTCCGCATACTGGAGCCTAAATAAGGCACATCCATTCTCACAAGCATCTATCTTCTTATAGGGCATCTTAAGTACACGGAGGATTTTGTCCGACTAGTACAGGTTTGCAGGCATTATATGGCCTTTGGGTAGAAAGCGTCCAAATAGTGTCACCATCGCGTCATAGCATTCTCTGCCCAAGTTGAATTGAGCCTTCAGAGCCATTACTTGTGCGATGGCATCCAGTTGACAAATCTTGGTGTGCTCGTGGAGAGGACGCTTCGAAGACTCCAACATATCATTGAAGGCCTTTGCAAATTCCTCCATCTCATCGTCCGAATCCCGAGCATCATCAAAGTCTTGCATCATGTCTTCCATATCGGTACCATGCTCGTCGAGGCGACGATGACCCTCCTCAGCTCTGGAACTTTGGGCAGAATCACCATGAAATGTCCACATCGTATAACCGGGCGTAAAACCCCACTTCTGCAGGTGTTTGATCATTTCAAACTCTGAAATCTTACGATAGTTGTCGCACTCGACATAGGGGCACCAGGTTGTTTCCTGTCCATTTGCAAATGCGGCTCTGATAAACCCCTTGGTTTTTGTCATCCATTCAGGGGTCATGAATTTCTGACTAGGGTGACCGGTGTTCATCCACGCACGATCACTCATCTTTCCTAGCTACTGGACACACAAGAAATACATACATAATTCAGCAAACCATATTCATCAGTTAATAGAGTTTCTCCGTTTTATTACGTCCATGCAACCTAGACGCTAATAGGTAAAGATAGGTCCTAATCCCACCCAAGTATGTGTAGATTGGGTTCATTTTCCCATGCTCTGCTCCGGATCCGACACAAAATTTCGACAGCACCTCCCTACTGTTCTCCTGATACACGTCTCGGCAATAAGAAGAGAGGATGTGTACCCGAAGAACAACAGAGAAGCACTGACGAAATTCTGCATCGGATCCGGAGCAGAGCATATGGGAAAACGAACCCAATCTACACATACTCGGGCTGTCCATGGATAACGTTGGACAATTCGAAGGAATTACGTTAATAAATATGCTTCATATTTATAAATGTAACCCTTTCGAACGGGAGACACATAGTGGTCATGCATACTGATGATTGAATACACCTATAGCTAGCAAGTTTCATCGGCACGAAGACCGGAACAGAGCAAATGAAGGGGGAGAGGAGGAGATGTCATTTGTGCTCACCCACAAACACAGGGGCGGAGCTCGTCGAACGCACGGGGAGGTCGTTGAACACCAGACCCTGACAGCGATGAAATAGCTGCACATTTAAATCCACCCGATCAATGCAAATATATATGATGTTTTTCATAACAAAATTGGAAAATATATGACCTAACTCATAATTCACAAATATATGACCCCGTCGGCCTCTGGAAGGCCGAAGAGCACCTTTTCGGTCAACATGAGGCCGAAGAGGTGTCGGGTGTCGGGGGTGTCGTGTCTGTGTGTCGTGGTGTCGTGGTATCAGGGTGTCGGGGTGTCAGGTCGGGGTGTTGGGGTGTCGTGTCGGGGTGTCGTGTCGGGGTGTCATCCCTCAACCACTCAACCCCTCGACCCTTGACCCCTCGGCGAAAAATATAGTTGAAAGACTGAATCAATTACGTTCTCTAATTAGTGTATGCCTCTGTCATGTTTATACTTGCAGATAAGAGAACTTGCTAACTTTCTCTCATTGTTTTTCAAAAGTCCCTTTTACGAAATCTAAGAGTGTCCTTCTGATGTTTCCAGGATTCATAGCATTACAACGCAGACTTGTTTTACTTACATGATATTTGTTTGTGATGACTTGCAGGGATATTATTTTGCATTGTGGACACACCGGTTTGTTCATCCAAATAAGCAGATATTACAAACTGCTTGCCATAGTTTACAATTTTTATGTGTTGTGGCCTTCTTGATTCAGTTTGGCAACCGACATATTTGAATGCCATCCACATGTCCAAAATTGATTACTTCATCTCTGTCCAAACTAAAGTTGTCAATATAGATCATGTCTGTGAGTTCTTTCTACACGAAATACTATCTGTAGATAGTGCTTCTAAGTAAAATAAGTGTCATCTATACCATCTATTTATTTTCAGAGGGATGCCAAGGTAGCAACTGAGTAGTAGCAAATTACATGACACATTAATGACTCCCAAGTAGTATTTCCCATGTCCTTTCAATACTTGCCTTTCGCTCTTTTATTGTATTTTCCTTTCCCTCTACTCTTGAAACGTTAAATTTCAGCATCGAAATCGACAAAGACACCGAACTAATGTGAGAGCAAAAAATTAGAGAATATAAACAACCAAGAACAAAAGCAAAACCTGACCATGATGATATAAACTAGACATCACATTATGCATTATCCAGTTCATCGCCAAGCATAAGACAACTTTACATGACTATGCATTCTGGACTACACTTGGCATAGAGAAGGCAAAATCTATGAATTCTTTTGTCTTATTATAACACTCATCAGTTGATTTACTGTGAGTCCAACCACTATACATCCACTCATGCTCCGCCATTCAATAATGTTGTTATTGCACAATTTGGAATATATAACAGTTTATGATCTAACATGGCAAAGAAGAAATTACATAGACAAGCATATATATGTGGAAGAGTGGACATTGGACCTATCAATGGAGAGGGCTGCGGTGCAACACTATCAGTCCTCAAACTTGGCCTTCGTAGAACTACACTGTCCTGATTTTGCCTTCTGTACATAGACATACGGGAACTAAAATATCAATTCCTTTGCACTGGGATCATAAAACAAATTATTTAAAACTGAATCATATATTAATCACAGTCTCCGGTGATGCTGCACCCAATCTTTTCAAAAGAACAACAACAAAAATAGCATTTTTTACCTCAAGAAAAGTGTCAATAGCTAAACAATGACCACTGCATGCTGTTACTAGTGAACTCTGCTATTACTAAACATGAAAGGTCTACAAGCTGTTACGCTACGTTTGGATGTCCATATTGGAAAGCTCTGTAATGAATTGGTTGGAATACCATTTCAGCAAGGTAACTGAAATGGACACGAATATGAATTCGCTTGTTTGGTTGTTCACTGAATTGCCTCATGGAATCTGTGAGGTTTCAATACCTAATCCTGTTTGGATGAGAAACACTTGATGGGCCTCGAACCCCTTGTTGGTTACCCCAAGTGGAAGGTGTAAGATGTAGTATGTAGAAATGTTTTCCCTTAGCAAAGATACCAAGGATCGAATCCCCAGAGACTCCTAGGTTCAACAAGTAGGTGTCAATTGCTAACGGCGCAATTAGCAATCAACGTTGACCTGCACACAGATACAAATAACTTTGCTCCCAACGAGTATAGAGAGGTTGTCAATCCCTCTGGCCTTGTAATTCACAAAGGGTTAAAAGCAATATGATAGTAGTGATAGATAGTGTTTTGCAATAGTAAGTAAATAGCGAAAAGTAAATAGCGGGTGTGATCAATGATGGTAATATGGACCGGAGTCTCATGATGTTCACTAGTGATGTCTCTCTCCCAAAAGACGATAAAACAGCTATGTGAGGTAAACAAATTACAGCTGGGCAATTGACAGGACCACGAACGCAAACCAATGCTGATTACATTGCAGAAAGGTTGAGGTTCAAAGCATGGGCGGTACGCCAAAATAAGTAGACCGAAATCCATCAATATCTACTACTAATCATCCACCTTGAGATATCTATCCAGAACATCTCGCTGGTATTAAGTTGCGAGTCCCACCCATAGTGTAAACTCAATGCAACAGACAACTGCATTAAAAGAACTTTGCGTAAAGTAAACAATCCTTGCACCCGCGGGCACAAGCACCGTTGTTTTCCCCCTTGTGGTAACAGCACATCCCCTAGACTCTTGTTTCTGTCACTCAAGCTAGTCATTGAGGGGCATGAACCCACAATCGAGCATAACGTTCCCTCTTGGAGTCACTACGTATTACTTGGCCAAAGCAATAAATAACAACGGAGAACATGCAAGAATTACTTATGAACATAAATATAAAAGAGGTAGATCAAATATATTACTCAAGATCAATCTGAACATAATCCCATAATCCATCGGATCCCAGCAAACTCAACATAGCAACAGCATAAGGATTACATAGGTGCCTCGATCATGTAGGGCAGCTCACGAGGACTAATTAGTGAAGCACAAGAACGGGAGGAGAACATCACATAGCTATTGGTCATGGACTCATGGTCCAAGGGAGACTACTCACGAGTCATCCGGGAGGCGTCCATGGTGGTGGAGAAGCTCCCGGTGGTGATCCTCCCCTCCGGCAGGGTGCCGGGAAGAGTTCTCCTGGTGCTCCCGATCTTGGAAGCGGCGGCGGCGGTGGAACAGAGATGGGATCGCGAAAAGAGTTTTTGTTCTGAGGGTTTCGGAGGACGCTTTAAATATATGCCAAAGGGGAGCATCGGGGAAGCTTCGGGGGGCCCAGGCGCCCCCCCGGCGCGGCCCACGGAGGGCGCCGCCAGGGCGCCTGGAGCCCTGGTGGGCCCCCCAGGCTGCCCTTCGGACGCAGGGTTGTTTCCGAAACACTGATTTTTTATATAATTTTTCTGGATTTTTCTGGGCAATTCTCGTAACGTGAAAACCTGAAATACAAAAACAGCCGAAAACAGAAACTGACACTGGGGTGCACTGGATTAGTAAGTTAGTCCAAATATGATCAAAAGTGTATGGAAGTGTATGAATATCATAGCAATATCACCCAAAAGTGGCATGGAGCAAGCAGAAATTATAGATACGTTTTGGACGTATCAACATCCCCAAGCTTAATTCCTGCTCGTCCTCGAGTAGGTAAATGATAACAAGAATAATTTCTGTGGTGACATGCTATTAACCATATAGGACTTATTATAGTCATATGACAAAAGCTTATGAGACAATGATTCTATAGTAATTAAGTTGCCTCAAGAGAAAATCACAAATGACTGAAAGTTTTACAACATGATATTGAAGCATCAAGAAGATTTGCAATGAACATGATGTGCAAATATGATAAAGTGATATCCAGCTTGCCCCCTTTAGTGAAGCAAAACATAAATGCAGGGGCACCTTCAAGGTTTAAGTGATGACTAGATACAATGATTTCAGAAATAACGATATCACAATCATGCAAAAGACAATGCTACTTTGGGACAATGCACATTACACTCAGAATGACAATCATGCTCTCAGTAGTTGGTGCTTTTAAAAGAAGGTGGAGACTCAACATAAAAGTAAAAGATGGTTATGACTTTTTATTTTGAAAACATGGAAGCAATTTTGTCAACGGTAGTAGTACTTCATATGTGTCATGTATAAGACCTCCTATAAGTTGCAAGCCTCATGCATCGAATACCAATAGTGCTCGCTCCTTGTCCTAATTAGCTCGGATTTCCATGGGTTATCATTGCATTACATATGTTTCAACCAAGTGCCACAAAGGGGTACCTCTATGCCACCTGTACAAAGGTCCAAGGAGATAAATCGCATTTGATTTCTCGTTTTTGATAGATCTCAACTTGAGGACATCCATACCGGGACAACATAGAAAATAGATGATGGACTCCTCTTTAATGCATAAGCAAATTCTCATAAGAGATTGAGGATTAAGTCCAAGCTAAAACTTCCACCATGATGCATGGCTTTGGTTGGCGGCCCAATGTTCTTCTCTAACAATATGCATATTCATTCAACCCACGGCAAATCACCCTTACTTCAGACAAGACGAACATGCATAGCAACTCACATGATATTCAACAAAAGTGTGATAGTTGATGGCGTCCCCAGAAACATGGTTACCGCACAGCAAGCAACTTATAAGAAATAAGATACATAAGCAACATATTCTTTACCACAATAGTTTTTAAGCTACTTTCCCATGAGCTATGTATTGCAAGGTTAGTTTGCTTAGTACAGGTGGAGGTTAGCAAAAGACTGGGAGCGACCAACTAAGAGAGCAATGACGGTCATAATCATGCAGAGCGACAAAGCAATATTGAATCAGGCATGGTAGTTATATCGCTACTCAGAAATAAAAGATCATCAAGGCTTGACAGACTTTCTTTACAGTCTTAAATATGCGTGAGCATACGCCAAGTCAATCAAAATAAATTCTCAAAGGAAGATATTACTAAACCATACCACATCATCTGCAAACAAATCAAGTTGGTATTCCAATAACACATTGGGAATCCCCCAGCTATTTGAGACTAATCATAAGAAAACCTGAACTACTAAGCACCATTATGCACGTAGCATCTTTATCATAGACATATTAACCAATGCAACGGAAGCAAACTCTCTTAATAAGGTGAGCATGATAATTAAAGAGAGTTCAAGCAACCAACTAAACAAAAGCTCTTCGAAAAGATAAGCATGAGTACTAAGAGCAGAGCATGATAGTAGCTATTAAAAGACAAAGAACACACATAGCAAAGATAGATATGAAAATTCTATGTTATGTTCTAGGTAGAAGTGGAGCGTGTTTCTCTCCCACATAAAGGAATGCTGGGTTCCGACTCATTATGAAAAACTAAAAAGAAAACTAAAAGCAAGACGCTCCAAGCATAACACATAACACATGAAGTGATAAAAATATAGCGAAACGAAAGACGAACTGATAATGTTGATGGAGAAGGGGATGCACGGGGGCATCCCCAAGCTTAGACGCTTGAGTCTCCTTGAATATTTCTTGGGGGTGCACGGGGCATCCCCAAGCTTGAGCGCTTGACACTCCTGAATCTTTTTATCATCTTCCCTCGCACACTTGAAAACTCCCTTCATACATAACTCATCAGAATCTGATTAGCGAGGTTAGTACCCTTAATAAAATAATTATACCTTGCTGGAAATAAAGATATTCTTGGAGTTCTACTGTTTCTCAAGATTGCCAAAAGGTTTTTGCAAGGAAAAAGCAAGCTCTTGATTTGCAAAATGAGGGTAAGGCAAAACAGGACAGAATCTGTGAAAAACAGAACAGCAGGTAGTAATTGATCTGTTCGGGATACTTATGCAACTCAAATCAAAAAACTCAGAACAGACGCACGAAAGACAATTATATAGAGAACGCTGTCATAAAAATTCAGACCAAAAATATGATCGGGTGATTTTATACGATTTTTTCTATCCAAGGACAGAATCTGTTTTCTGGACAGCACCTCACAACTTTTGAACTTTCTAGCAATCAGAGGCTATACTTGGCACAAATATGAAAAGCAAAGATACAATGATGATGCTATAGCAGTAAAAAACATCAAGACACAACAGAAGCAAAAAATTTATTCATGTGGGCTGCCTCCCAAAAGCGCTTTCTTTTATGCCTTTAAGCTAGGCATAAGACTTTAATGATGCTCTCGTAGGAATAAGAGTTGAAGAACAAAAGAGAGCATCAAGAAGCAAATACCAAACACATTTAAGCCTAACATGCTTCCTATGCATAGGAATATTGCCATAGAATAGTTCAATGAAGCACAAAGCAATAAGCATAGGAAGACAAAACAAGTGCAGCTTCAAAACCTTCAACATAAAGGGAGGGAACTTGATATTATTGAAATATCTATAAGCATATGTTCCCTTCTCATAATAATTTTCAGTGGGATCACGAATAAACTCAACAATATAAGCATCACATAAAGCATTGTTACCATGATCCACATGCAAAAAGGTGCTCTTACTCCCCACATAAGCATCATGAAGAGGATAAAACTTAGTATAAAAGAGAGACATAAGCTCTTGCCAATCAAGCAAGTGCGAGTTATCGAGAAGCTTATACCAATCTGAAGCTTTATCTATAAGTGATACGGCGAACAATTTCCTCATGACAAACTCCCTTGATACACCTGCAAGCTTAAATAATGAACATAGTCGTGACAGATATAGCAAGTGTTCACCGGGATGTCTGTCTCCTGCATAACGATTAGCCAAAACATAATCGATAATACCAGCTGGTATTTTATAGGGCACAATTTCAGTAGGGGGAGGAGCAACCACCACAGGTGTGGGGCGTCTTCCCGCAAGCAACGATCCAATAGCAAGGTTGTCCATAAGCATAACTAGTGAAAGACATAGAGAAAACTGAAAGGTAAACTAACAAGACTAAAAAGCAAAGATAAAAGATAGCGTGCAACTCCCCTATCCTGAAGAGTGGAGTCCCCGGCAACGGCGCCAGAAAATACTCCTTGATGGGCCTCGAACCCCTCGTTGGTTACCCCAAGTGGAAGGTGTAAGATGCAGTATGTAGAAGTGTTTTCCCTTAGCAAAGATACCAAGGATCGAATCCCCAGAGACTCCTAGGTTCAACAAGTAGGTGTCAATTGCTAACGGCGCAATTATCAATCAACGTGGACCTGCACACAGATAAAAATAACTTTGCTCCCAACGAGTACAGAGAGGTTGTCAATCCCTCCGGCCTTGTAGTTCACAAAGGGTTAAAAGCAATATGATAGTAGTGATAGATAGTGTTTTGCAATAGTAAGTAAATAGCGAAAAGTAAATAGCGGGTGTGATCAATGATGGTAATATGGACCGGAGTCTCATGATGTTCACTAGTGATGTCTCTCTCCCAAAAGACGATAAAACAGCTATGTGAGGTAAACAAATTACAGCTGGGCAATTGACAGGACCACAAACGGAAACCAATGCTGATTACATTGCAGAAAGGTTGAGGTTTAAAGCATGGGCGGTACGCCAAAATAACTGGACCGAAATTCATCAATATCTACTACTAATCATCCACCTTGAGATATCTATCCAGAACATCTCGCTGGTATTAAGTTGCGAGTCCCACCCATAGTGTAAACTCAATGCAACAGACAACTGCATTAAAAGAACTTTGCGTAAAGTAAACAATCCTTGCACCCGCGGGCACAAGCACCGTTGTTTTCCCCCTTGTGGCAACAGCACATCCCCTAGACTCTTGTTTCTGTCACTCAAGCTAGTCATCGAGGGGCATGAACCCACAATCGAGCATAACGTTCCCTCTTGGAGTCACTACGTATTACTTGGCCAAAGCAATAAATAACAACGGAGAACATGCAAGAATTACTTATGAACATAAATATAAAAGAGGTAGATCAAATATATTACTCAAGATCAATCTGAACATAATCCCATAATCCATCGGATCCCAGCAAACTCAACATAGCAACAGCATAAGGATTACATAGGTGCCTCGATCATGTAGGGCAGCTCACGAGGACTAATTAGTGAAGCACAAGAACGGGAGGAGAACATCACATAGCTACTGGTCATGGACTCATGGTCCAAGGGAGACTACTCACGAGTCATCCGGGAGGCGTCCATGGTGGTGGAGAAGCTCCCGGTGGTGATCCTCCCCTCCGGCAGGGTGCCGGGAAGAGTTCTCCTGGTGCTCCCGATCTTGGAAGCGGCGGCGGCGGCGGAACAGAGATGGGATCGCGAAAAGAGTTTTTGTTCTGAGGGTTTCAGAGGACGCTTTAAATATATGCCAATGGGGAGCATCGGGGAAGCTTCGGGGGGCCCAGGCGCCCCCCTGGCGCGGCCCAGGGGGGCGCGCCGCCAGGGCGCCTGGAGCCCTGGTGGCCCCCCCAGGCTGCCCTTCGGACGCATGGTTGTTTCCGAAACGCTGATTTTTTATATAATTTTTCTGGATTTTTCTGGGCAGTTCTCGTAACGTGAAAACCTGAAATACAAAAACAGCCGAAAACAGAAACTGGCACTTGGGTGCACTGGATTAGTAAGTTAGTCCAAATATGATCAAAAGTGTATGGAAGTGTATGAATATCTTAGCAATATCACCCAAAAGTGGCATGGAGCAAGAAGAAATTATAGATACGTTTTGGACGTATCAACACTCAAATTGCATATTCACATTGATTGTGAAGCTTTTATCCTTCTATATACAGGAAACATCAAATTTGTCCACACATACGCACAAGAATCATTAAATTTGCCTACATCCACACACATACAGAAACCGAAGAGTAGGCAAACACGGTCAGGAAGCTCCAGTAGCGACAGTCCTTCGTCGTCTACTCCAGCTCCAACCCCCCAGCAGCCGCAGCTGCAGCTACTAAACGCGCGGTCCGGGTCTGCCACGCACGGTGGCGTCTAATTTCCCTCGGTCTTGCGGCTCGACCAGAGCAGATCGGGCAAGTGAGGGGGCAGGGGGCGTGCGGCCGCGTCGCGCTTCTCAGGAGAGCGTGACCTCTCTTCAACATCGGAGTTAGTGCAACACACAGGTGGTGGAGGGGACTGGGCGGCGGCGGACACCCATGGCCGCCGTGCCGGAGGCGGTCGAATGGACGAGCCTGTGGCGGACGCACATGGCCGCCGAGCTGGAGGCAGTGCACGACGCGCCAGGGGAAGAGACGGGTGAGATGCGGCGGTGCCGGAGATGCTGCGGGAGAAGGGGGCCGGCGAAGGAACGCACCTGGATGCCGCCGAGCTTCGCAGCTGCCGCCCAGCTCGGAGCTCGCTGTCTCCCTTGATGCTTGTCGGAGCTTGCTGTGCGGCGGCGGGGTGGTGGGGCGGCGGGTGCTGCGGGCGCGGGCGGCGGGGTGG
>LR738714.1:487153233-487177071 GCA_902687465.1 Secale cereale | reverse complement strand
GGTGGTGGGGCGGCGGGGTGCCTGGGTGCGGCGGCGGGGAGCTTGGGCGGTGGCGGGGTTGTGGGGCGGCGGGTGGTGCGGGCGCGGGTGAGATGCGTGGGAGAGAGGGAGAGGAGGGGGGAGAGGGAGGGGATAGAGAGAACAATTTTTTTACCTAAAAAACATAACCCCATCTCTTTGCCATCTGCCAGCAGATGGCAAAGAATCTTTGTCGTACAGGATTTGCCAACCTCTTTGCCATCCACTGGCAGATGGCAAAGAATTGGTTGATGGCAACCATGTTCTTTGCCGTCTGTCAGTTCTTTGCCATCTGTTTTTTATAAGCAGATGGCAAAGACGTTCTTTGCCATCCACTGGCAGATGGTAAAAAGCTGGCTGATGGCAAATTCCCTGTTTCCAATAGTGCTGGCGGCTGGCAACTAATTCCAATGGATCAACACTTTATGTCTGTATACAGCCCACTGCCGATGTTACTACCGAGGGAGCAGGTCTTGTCTCCCATGGTCGCACTCTTCAGATCTATTCCAACACCCGTTGCATGGTATTCGAGATGGATACTAGTGTGCTAGCGCCAACACCTTCTCCCTGGTCCAGTATTGATAGTCTTGGAGCAAACTCGCTCTTCCTTGGACAAAACTATCCAATGATGGTGAAAGGCGATCCAACTGCTATTGACACAACGATACTAGCATTTATGAGAAGCAACTGTATCTATACGTCGGATATTGCAGTGGCTCCCTTGTGACGCCCGAAGACCGACGTCCCAGAAGATTCCAGATGTTCCGGGTTTCCCCTTGTGTTTCTTTTGTGCTTGTGTTATTTATTTTTGCAATGCATCATATCATGATGCCATCATGTCATTAAACTTTGGCATCTCAACTTAAATAAATTGTGTGGACCTTCGGTTCATTTAAATCGAGGGAAGATTGACTTCTCTTTATAACATATCCTCCTGGTATTATGAAGCTATAAAATATTCCATTTGTTTGGAAATGACCCAACGCGCTTGCATAATTTTCCCCACGCCTATTTCACTCCAAGTTTCTCCATCTAAACCTTCCCTATATTTCTTTTTCTCGTTTATCGAGGTTCTTCCAAAAACCCTCCAACAATTTTATTTAATTCCTTACATTTTTGTGAGTCTAGGGAATTTTACCCTATGCCCGAATCCTATTCCTAATACCTCCTTGCTTTTCTTTCTTCTTTGCTGTTTTCTGTTTTTTTTAAAACAGCAGACCCCTTTTTATTCTATTTTTTTCCAGCCTCCAGGCCTCCTTTGGCCCAGGCCTCCAGGCCCAGCCGGCCACTTCTCCCCCACTCCAGGCCTAGCCGCACCTGCCCTCCAGCTGCAGCCCATCCCTCCTGGCCCAAGGCCCAGGTCGCCTAAACCCTAGCCCGAGCCATCTCCTACCGATCCCCTCGCACGTCCTCTCCCTATTCCCTCGCGCCGCCAGCTAGCGAACCCTCTTCGCGCTCTCTCCCAGAGAGACCAGCGCCCGATTCCCTCGTTCGCTCTCCCTCGATCCCGTTCCCTCGTCCCCATCTCCCTCCCAGCGCATCGACCCTGCTCCTCTTCGACGCCAGGAGCCGAGCCCCAGCGCCCGATCCTCTCCAGCGCCAAGAGGCCGCAGCGCCCGACCCCTCCATGCTCCAGCGCCATGGATGGCCGCCGTGGGAGCTCGCCCCAAGCCGACGCCCCGTGCTGCTCCCTCCGACCAGCGCCATTTCCTCCTCAAGCTCCCCTGCGCCCGCGCCCCTCCGCCCCAAGGCTTCGTCCTCCCTCGGCCAGGCAGCAGCCGGCCGTCCTGCCTCCATCGCCGTCTTCTCCAGCGGGAGTCCGGCCTCGTCCTCGCCGCGCCTGAGGCACCGCACCCCGCGAGCCGCCCCGCTTTGTCTCGCACCGGGGCCTCCTCCTTGCCCGCCATGGAGCCCCGCGGCAGCTGCACAGTCAGCACCTCCAGCGGTAGCCGGCCGGCCAGGAGCCCCGTCGCCCCGCGCACCTCCGTTTCCAGCGCTGCAGCGCCCCGACCTCCAGCACCTCATCGCCATGCCGCTGCCATGGCCTCGACCTCCTGTTCCGTGCTGCCGCCTTTTTGTTTGCCCTTGTGTTGCTGCGTTTGGACCTCGGAGATGCACCAAGTACCACTACAAACCGCCAAGTACCACTACGAACCCGAAAGAACAAGGAGGCGCCAATCTTGTCTACCGCCGTCTTGGAATCGCCAAGACGACATGCACAACTATGTTGCCGAGATCGACAAGACCGACCCCGACAAGTACCTCGACGAACCGAACATCTACGGCACATGTACATCTACGGAATGTGTACGACTACATAACGATACGCCAAGTTCCTCTACCAAAACGTGTACAACTACCATCACCGAAGACCCATGTACGACTACCGTCGCCGAGTACCACTACCGTCGCCGACGAACCGTGTACCACTACCGTCGCCCCGAAGACGTCCGATGCCGCGACAAGTACCTCTTCGAAAACGTGAACGACTACGAACGGAACGACTACTTCCTCTACGACCCGTGTACCACTACTTCCACTACGTCCCTCGACGACTCGAACCGCCCCGAAACGAGTGTTCCGAAGGTATACCCCGAGACGATGACCCGTGGATGAACACTTGTGTTGTGTTGTATGAGATGTTTCCCTTGTGTGCTCCGTGCCCATTTCGTCTTTTGTCATGCTCCTCGGTTGCCTCGTCGCCGACCCGTGGGAACCCGGTGACGGGATCACCCCACCTTTCTTCTTGCTTGACACGCTCTCCATCATCTTTTGCACCGGTCTCTCAAAGAGTTACTGGAACCGAGATGTTGCTGTTGCATCATTTTTGGATCGTTGCCGTGGTACCCTTTCCTTCCACCATGGTGACAAGTGCTTCATATCTCTTCATGTCAACTTTTAATATAAATTGCATAAACTTGATCATGTCATCCGCATCATGTTAACAACATTATATGTGTGAATTGTTGTTGCTTAAGATTGTTAAAATATGCATATGGGGATTTTTCCGGAATTTGTTGTTGTTATTTCCGGCCTCATTTAAATTGCCTAAATAGGTAGTTTGTTTTGCTTCACCTTGTTGCCATGTTAACAAACATTTAATCTTGTCTTGTAAATAAACGAGAGTCAATTAAATAATTAAAATGTGGTGTGTCGTCAATATGCAACTCGTTGCATATTGAGCTCCACTTAACTTGTAGTCTTGTTTGTGCACTTTGCCATGCCATGCATATTTAAACCGGACATGCATCATACTTGGATGTGCATCGTATGCCATGTTTATGCTTGTAAGTTTACCGTGTTGTTTGCTTCTTTCCGGTTGCTTCTCTTGTTAGCTTCGGTTTTGTTCCGGAGTTGTGAGGATCCGTTCGACTACTTCATGGACTTGTTCTTCTCCTTTGCGGAATCCCAGGCAAGATGATCATACCCTTGGATACCTTTACTACCATTGCCATGCTTAGTGTCTCGATGCTATCGTTACATGTCGCGCTACCCATCTTTTATGTCAGCCTCTCCTTGTTGCCATGAAACCTCTAACCTTTGAAACCTTCCTAGCAAAACCATTGTTTGGCTATGTTACCCGCTTGCTCAGCCCCTCTTATAGCGTTGTTAGTTGCAGGTGAAGATGAAGTTCATTCCAGGAGGGAACTTGTTGTTGGATTATCACAATATCTATAATTATTATTAACACACCTATATACTGGGCATGGGTGGAAGGCTTGGCCTTTTGCTCGGTGTTTTGTTCCACTCATGCCACCTTAGGCGCCGATAAACCGGCATTATGTTCCTTGATTTTGCGTTCCTTACACAATGGGTGGATGGGGACCCCTTGACAGTTCGACTTTGAATAAAACTCCTCCAGCAAGGCCCAACATTGGTTTTAATTTGCCTCATAATAACAACTTAATTAATTAATTAAATTTGCATAGGGGGTCGCACCCTCGGGTTCTTAATTCTACATAGCAGGGGGGGCCAGTGCTGATGGTGTTGGTCCCAAACGAGGAGACTGCGGGGCCGCCTCGGGGAAACCCGAGGTATCTGGTATAATGTAATGCCCCGGATGTAATACTTTCCCTTTTGGGCATATAATATATCTCTGGCTTCATCAATTCCATTCCGGGCTCTTTGTCTTTTCCGGTTTCGTTCTTTTGTCGTGTGCGTGTGTTCATTCATTCATATCATGTAGTCATGAGCATTGCATCGCATTTGTGTTGTCGTTTGCATCCGGTCCCACGCGTTCCTTCCCGTTGTCCGTTTCGCATTCCGGAGCTCCCTCAAGTGTCCGTGGCATCCCCGAGGCCTACTTTGGTGTTTGGCCGTGTAACGTTAACGGTTTGGCGCGAGACTTGTCGTGTGTTGTTGTTTTGGTGTGTGTAACCCGCCTGTCAAATCTCGTCGCGTTTGGAGTTCGTTTGCTACCCCAACAGTTATTCTCGTGGGCTCAAAGTACCTCCACTTTGAGGCCCAAGACACCCCTCTAACAGCCCACCAAACCAACCCAAACCCCTCCCTTAATCTAGGCCATCCAATTCTGATCGCGTGGCCGAAAACCACACCTCATTTGGACAACCCTAGCTCCTTGTGCCTATATATTTGTCCAACCTTCCCCAAGTTTTGCCCCAAATTAAGCAAACCCTAGACCTCATCCCCTTCCTCCAGCCTCTTCCTCCACTCCGGCGGAGCTCGCCGGAGCGCCAAGCCACCTCGCCGGAACACGTTCGCCGGCCGGACCTTCTCCACGCCGCCGCCGTCCGGCCTTCCGGCCCCTCACCGCCGCCGCCGTCCGGCCTCCCGGCCCCTCACCACCGGCGCCGCGCCACCCTCTTCCGCCGGCGCCCGCCTCCCACCGGCCTGGGGCCACCGCCGCTGCCGGGCATCGAGGGCCGCTGCCTCCTCGATCGGATCGGGGGAGGAGCCTCCGATCCCGATCGGTTCGCCGCCGCCTGCAGCCCTAGTGGGCCGGGCCCAGCCTCCTTCCACCCCAGGCGCGAGGCCCAGGCAGCGCCTCAGCCGGCCCAGGCCGCGAGGCCTTCCAGCGCCCGAGCCATCGGGATCCAGCTGCCGCCGCTCGGGAGGCCGATCCCCTCGCCGTGATCTGCCCCGCGGGACCAAACCCTAACGGGTCAGCCCACCGACCCATTAACCCGCGGGTCCGTCAGCCCACTCCGACCCGATCCACACCCGAAGACCCGGTTGACTTTCCAGCCGCTTTGACCCGCCTTTGACCAGACCCGAGGTGGTTTTTCTTCTAAGTCCTGAGATTGTTAGTGTCTGATGCTGTTTCATATGATGATAACTTTTTGTGCGTAGCTCCGATTTTGAGTGAATGATATGTCAAAATGTTCGTGGAGACTTGTACTACATTTCATTCCATTGTGCCATGCATGTTTGAGGTCATCTAGATGCTTAAATATCTGTTGGAAGAGTGCATCTTGTTAAAAACTGCTCTTAGATGATGTTTTCATGCCATCTTTGCAATGTGATAACTTTTAGCATGTTTATCCAAATGATGCAAATGAGATGTCCACGTGTTCGTCTTGTCATGCTCTACATGATGATTGCTTAGGCTTGCATGATAGAATTAATCTTGCCATGTTTATCTCCGTTGCAAAGTGCTATGTGGCTGTTATGTTGTTAAAGTCGTTACGAGATGCCTCGTAGAGGAGCTCATTGCTATCGTTGTGTTTGTCCCCATGATGCATGCTTAGATGTTTTAGTTTCACCATCATGTGTACTTTGTTGTGGTGCTTACCACTTGCCATGTTTAGTTTTGAGGTGACTTAAACTTGCTCTCAAAGATGCAATGATGAAACTGCTGTTTTAACACTTAGTGAAATTTCACTAAGTCTGGAATCTATAATTTCCAGATGCCATGTTTGCTTATTGTTCTAGGCCAATCCATCATAGTTTTGGAGTGACTATTGATGATTCCTTGTAGTATATCTTGTTGGCTATCCATTCATGCTCTCACATGCTTATTTGAGTGGCTGTAGCATATTTAACTTTTGCTCCCAAGTTGCAATAAAATACTGCTGTCAGGATTTTGTTGTCAAGTTCAATATGTCATAGCTTGTTGCTATTGATCCATGGCTCCTTTGGGGGTGCTCCAATGGACTTATTTGCTATAGAGTATGTCTAGTTTATGTCCATACTCTTTGCCATGATGTTTGAGTGCTGTAGCTCATTTATCTATTGCTCCGAATTTGCTATGTGGCTGTAATTTTCAGCTTTCGCATGTTTATTGTTTTGTGTGTAACTTTTAGCCCGTAGCTCCGTTTTCAGCAAGTCCTAATGAAACTTGTGTGATTTGTCATGTAGATTCATAATATCCTATTGTTATCATGTTTTGAAGCATTTTGCTTGATCGCATATTGTCATGCTCCTTGTGCTCCCATAGTGCATCAGTCATGCATCCAACATATTTTGAGTGCGCATTGCATCTTGTTGATTTGGTGCCTTGTGTGTTTGTGTTGAGTAGATCCGGAAGCTGAGTACGAGTACGAGAACGAGGTTACTACCGAGGTTGAGAACGAGGAGCTTTCTTACGATCCCATCGACAACTCAACAGGCAAGATGACCGAACCCGGATACCATTACTATCTTTGCCTATTGCTAGAGTATCGCTCTATAGTATATGCCTCGATGCCCATGCTTTTCCTGTCAGCCTCCTATTGTAACCATGAACCTGTTAACCACCCTACCTATGCAAACAATTGATTGGCTATACGTAGGCTTCGCTCAGCCCCTCTTATAGCATTGCTAGTTGCAGGTGAAGTTGAAGATGCTTGCTTCATGTTGAAGTTGTTGGGTTATATCACACTATATTAATTATTAAATGAACTCATCTATATATTGGCAATGGGTGGAAGGCTAAGCCTTTTGCTTGGTGTTTTGTTCCACTCATGCCGCTAGGAACCGTATAAACCGGTGTTACGTTCCTTGATTATGCGTTCCTCACACGGTTGGGGTTATGGGACCCCCTCGATAAACCGCTAAGTGCTAAGTCTTTTCTAGCAAGTCCCAACATTGGTACTATTCGCCTAATAACTAATAAAACTTGCATAGGGTCTTGAAAACCCGAGTTCTTAATCAACAACCCAGGGCCAGTGCTCCTCATGAGTGTTGGTCCAAACCGGGGGTTCTGCGGGGTCACCACGAGGAAACTCGAGGATTGATATAAACCTGTAGAATCGCCCATCCGGTCGTGGCCTGAGACTAGATACGCGCGGCTATTGTCAGGGTGTCGGTACGCCGGGAGGATTTGCTGGATTAGCCTTACCTTAGTTCGGAGTATCTTGAGCACGGGATTCCGAGAATACTCGGGTCTTCCCACCTTTGGATTTGCGACTCCGAGGATCGTGGGCTTGTCATGGGCCAAGTTGGAACACCCCTGCAGGGTTTGAACTTTCGAAAGCCGTGCCCGCGGTTATGTGGCAGATGGGAGCTTGTTAATATCCGGTTGTAGAAAACTTGACACCATGTTACAATACACTACCAGCGTGTGTACCGTGACGGTCATTTTCCGAAAGGGATTCGGGAAGTGAACGCGGTGGGGTTATGTTTGACTGGCTTTAGTTAGGATCACTTCGTGATCATCTCTCGACCGAGGCACCTTCTCTTCTCGCTCTCTTTTACGTAAGCTAGGCTAGTGCTGCTGCAACCACTTATTCTTATTCTTTCTTCAGCCTTGTTCCACACCCAAGGCTTAAATAGTCATGTTACCCGGGAACGGGATTGCTGAGTCCTCTGTGGCTCACAGTTACTTCAACACACCAGATGCAGGTACGATGGTGAGTTACACTGGTGATGGCATTGAGCTAGACTGGGAGTACGACGAGGAGCGTAGCCGTTACTACGTGAACTATCCGGTTGATCAGTAGAGCTTCTACTAGGATTCGATTTCAGACCTGTGGTTTAATGTTATGTTTGGTATCTTGAGATTTGGATTTTACCCTTAGATGGGCTGTGATGTTCTGTTTTAATGATGCTTGAACATGTAATGAATTTGTGTGACGTGGCGAGTGTAAGCCAACTATCTTTTCAGCTTTCATCCCATTTTTACATGAGATGTGCAAAGATACCATACTTGCGATCATTCCAGAATGGGCTTATATCTTTAAGTCGTGCCTCGACAGTAGGAGATATAGTCCCATCCTGGGCATAACAAGTTGGTATCAGAGCCTTCTCCGACCTAGAAGCCCCCACTGATTGATCGAATCGTTGACGGTCGAGTCTAGGCACACACTGAAAATATTTTTGAGTCCTATATTTATATCGGAGAGTAGGATTTCTTGTGCTTCTCATCCCCTTTCTCTCTGGTGAGGACTCCTGACGACTACTCTTGCCTCTTCTACTTTCAAAAATTGCACCAAATTTTTTTTAGGAATCTCGCGAGTATTGTGGGATTGTTTCGATGTTCTTGTGACGAGAATATTGTTCTCGATGCCTCCTGACATTAGGGGTTGTGGCAGTGTCCCGGGGAGTTGAGCTTCAGGGTATTGTCGTCATAAGCATATCGCGACAGTACTAAATACTTAAGACGGCCGACATCGAAAATCTCTCTTATACGGTTAGTGGCAAGATAACCCCGACATCACCCAGTACTGGGGAGGTAGTTCGGGAGTATTGCCATAGCTTTGTATAGTGGATGCTTTTCTAAGGTCCGAGGTAGACGGTTTCCGAGAACAACTGGTTATGTGTTGAAGGATGGATACAGCTGGATGTAGGTTTAGAGTTGATTGCGCGGTGCTTCCCCTATATCCCCAACACCTGATTGCATAACTGGAAGAATGTCAAGTACTACTGGTCTCCAGATTGTGAAGTGGCATTCAAAACTCTCAAAGAAAAGCTCGTCTCTGCTCCAGTTCTAACTCCTCCAGATGAGTCCAAGCCCTACGAAGTATTCTGTGATGCTTCTCTTCAAGGTCTTGGTGGTGTGCTTATGCAGGACAAGAGAATTGTGGCATACACTTCTCGTCAGCTGAAGCCAAGTGAGAAGAACTACCCCACACATGATCTTGAACTAGCAGCTGTGGTACATGCTTTGATTACGTGGAGACACCTGTTGTTGGGCAGAAAAGTCGACATCTTCGCCGATCACAAGAGCTTGAAGTACATCTTCACACAGCCGAATCTGAACCTCCGCCAGACTCGTTGGGTCGAGATGATCCAAGAGTATGATCCCAGCATCGAATACACTCCTGGCAAGGCGAATGTGATTGCAGATGCTTTGAGCAGAAAGGCATATTGCAACAGCCTTCTTATCAAACCATTCCAGCCTGAGCTTTGTGAAGCATTCAGGAATCTCAACCTCCAAGTTGTTCCGCAAGGTTTTCTTGCAAATCTTCAAGTTGCTCCTACCTTGGAAGATCAGGTCCGTGAGGCCCAACTCAGTGATGCCATGGTGCAGAAGGTGAAACATGGTATTGCAAAGGGTACTCCTAAATACAAGTGCTATCGCGTTGATGAGAGAGATACCTTGTTCTTTGAGGACAGACTCGTCGTTCCCAAAGGTGATCTCAGGAAGCTCATAATGGAAGAAGCACATGATTCCCTCCTTTCCATTCATCCTGGCAGTTCCAAGATGTACCAAGATCTCAAGCAATCTTACTGGTGGACACGCATGAAAAGGGAGATTGCCCAATTCGTGAATGAATGTGATGTCTGTAGAAGAGTGAAGGCAGAGCATCAACGTCCAGCCGGTCTTCTCCAACCTCTTCCTATTCCCGAGTGGAAGTTCGACCACATTGAAATGGATTTTGTCACTGGCTTTCCAAAGTCCAAGAGAGGGAATGATTCTATCTTCGTGGTGATTGACAAGCTTACCAAAGTCGCTCACTTCCTTCCAGTCAAAGAATCCATCAATGCAGCTCAATTGGCAGAGTTGTACACTTCCAGAATTGTGTCCTTACATGGCATTCCTCAAGTTATCTCCTCAGACCGTGGAAGTTTGTTCACTTCAAAGTTCTGGGACTCCTTTCAGTCTGCCATGGGCACTAAGATCAGGTTCAGCACTGCTTTTCACCCTCAGACTAGTGGTCAAGTCGAGAGAGTGAATCAGAATCTAGAAGACATGCTCAGAGCCTGTGTCATATCTTTTGGCATGAAATGGGAAGATTGCCTTCCGTTTGCCGAGTTCTCTTACAACAACAGCTTTCAAGCAAGTGCAGGCAAAGCTCCGTTTGAAATCCTCTATGGCAGAAAGTGACGTACCCCTCTCAACTGGTCCGAGACAGGCGAACGTCAACTTCTTGGCAATGACTTGATCTCAGAAGCCGAAGAAATATGCAAAGTCATACGTGAGAATCTCAAGGCCGCTCAGTCGCGTCAGAATAGCTACTATGACGGCAAGCATCGTGATTTGGCTTTCAACATTGGTGATCATGTTTACCTCCGTGTTTCTCCGATGAAAGGCACCCAAAGATTCGGTATCAAAGGAAAGCTTGCTCCTAGATACGTCGGGCCTTTCAAGATCCTTGGCAAAAGAGGCGATCTAGCCTATCAACTTGAGCTCCCTTCCAACTTCGCCAATGTTCATGATGTGTTTCATGTGTCTCAACTCCACAAGTGCTTCAAGACTCCTGAACGCATGATTCTGTTTGAAGAGATTGATCTTCAACAAGACTTGTCTTACCGAGAGCATCCCGTTGCTATTCTCGAAGAAACCGAGCGCAAGACCCGCAACAAGTCCATCAAATTCTTGAAAGTCAAGTGGTCACACCATACTGACCGAGAAGCTACGTGGGAACGAGAAGATCATCTTCGTTCCGAGTACCCTTCCTTTTTCCAGTCCTAGATCTCGGGACGAGATCTTTTTGTAGTAGAGGAGAGTTGTAATGCCCCGGATGTAATACTTTCCCTTTTGGGCATATAATATATCTCTGGCTTCATCAATTCCATTCCGGGCTCTTTGTCTTTTCGGGTTTCGTTCTTTTGTCGTGTGCGTGTGTTCATTCATTCATATCATGTAGTCATGAGCATTGCATCGCATTTGTGTTGTCGTTTGCATCCGGTCCCACGCGTTCCTTCCCATTGTCCGTTTCGCGTTCCGGAGCTCCCTCAAGTGTCCGTGGCATCCCCGAGGCCTACTTTTGTGTTTGGCCGTGTAACGTTACCGGTTTGGCGCGAGACTTGTCGTGTGTTGTTGTTTTGGTGTGTGTAACCCACCTGTCAAATCTCGTCGCGTTTGGAGTTCGTTTGCTACCCCAACAGTTATTCTCGTGGGCTCAAAGTACCTCCACTTTGAGGCCCAAGACACCCCTCCAACAGCCCACCAAACAAACCCAAACCCATCCCTTCATCTAGGCCATCCAGTTCTGATCGCGTGGCCGAAAACCACACCTCATTTGGACAACCCTAGCTCCTTGTGCCTATATATTTGTCCAACCTTCCCCAATTTTTGCCCGAAATTAAGCAAACCCTAGACCTCATCCCCTTCCTCCAGCCTCTTCCTCCACTCCGGCGGAGCTCGCCGGAGCGCCACGCCACCTCGCCGGAGCACCTTCGCCGGCCGGACCTTCTCCACGCCACCGCCGTCCGGCCTCCTGGCCCCTCACCACCGCCGCCGTCCGGCCTCCCGGCCCCTCACCGCCGCCGCCGCGCCACCCTCTTCCGCCGGCGCCCGCCTCCCGCCGGCCTGGGGCCACCGCCGTCGCCGGGCATCGAGGGCCGCTGCCTCCTCGATCGGATCGGGGGAGGAGCCCCCGATCCCGATCGGTTCGCCGCCGCCTGCAGCCCTAGTGGACCGGGCCCAGCCTCCTTCCACCCCAGGCGCGAGGCCCAGGCAGCGCCTCAGCCGGCCCAGGCCGCGAGGCCTTCCAGCGCCCGAGCCATCGGGATCCAGCCGCCGCCGCTCGGGAGGCCGATCCCCTCGCCGCGATCTGCCCCGCGGGACCAAACCCTAACGGGTCAGCCCACCGACCCGTTAACCCGCGGGTCCGTCAGCCCACTCTGACCCGATCCACACCCGAAGACCCGGTTGACTTTCCAGCCGCTTTGACCCGCCTTTGACCAGACCCGAGGTGGTTTTTCTTCTAAGTCCTGAGATTGTTAGTGTCTGACGCTGTTTTCATATGATGATAACTTTTTGTGCGTAGCTCCGATTTGAGTGAATGATATGTCAAAATGTTCGTGGAGACTTGTACTACATTTCATTCCATTGTGCCATGCATGTTTGATGTCATCTAAATGCTTAAATATCTGTTGGAAGAGTGCATCTTGTTAAAAACTGCTGTTAGATGATGTTTTCATGCCATCTTTGCAATGTGATAACTTTTAGCATGTTTATCCAAATGATGCAAATGAGATGTCCACGTGTTCGTCTTGTCATGCTCTACATGATGATTGCTTAGGCTTGCATGATAGAATTAATCTTGCCATGTTTATCTCCGTTGCAATGTGCTATGTGGCTGTTATGTTGTTAAACTCGTTACGAGATTCCTCGTAGAGGAGCTCATTGCTATCGTTGTGTTTGTCCCCATGATGCATGCTTAGATGTTTTAGTTTCACCATCATGTGTACTTTGCTGTGGTGCTTACCACTTGCCATGTTTAGTTTTGAGGTGACTTAAACTTGCTCTCAAAGATGCAATGATGAAACTGCTGTTTTAACACTTAGTGAAATTTCACTAAGTCTGGAATCTGTAATTTCCAGATGCCATGTTTGCTTGTTGTTCTAGGCCAATCCATGATAGTTTTGGAGTGACTCTTGATGATTCCTTGTAGTATATCTTGTTGGCTATCCATTCATGCTCTCACATGCTTATTTGAGTGGCTGTAGCATATTTAACTTTTGCTCCCAAGTTGCAATAAAATACTGCTGTCAGGATTTTGTTGTCAAGTTCAATATGTCATAGCTTGTTGCTATTGATCCATGTCTCCTTTGGGGGTGCTCCAATGGACTTATTTGCTGTAGAGTATGTCTAGTTTATGTCCATACTCTTTGCCATGATGTTTGAGTGCTGTAGCTCATTTATCTATTGCTCCGAATTTGCTATGTGTCTGTAATTTTCAGCTTTCGCATGTTTACTGTTTTGTGTGTAACTTTTAGTCCGTAGCTCCGTTTTCAGCAAGTCCTAATGAAACTTGTGTGATTTTTCATGTAGATTCATAATATCCTATTGTTATCATGTTTTGAAGCATTTTGCTTGATCGCATATTGTCATGCTCCTTGTGCTCCCATAGTGCATCAGTCATGCATCCAGCATATTTTGAGTGTGCATTGCATCTTGTTGATTTGGTGCCTTGTGTGTTTGTGTTGAGTAGATCCGGAAGCTGAGTACGAGTACGAGAACGAGGTTACTACCGAGGTTGAGAACGAGGAGCTTTCTTACGATCCCATCGACAACTCAACAGGCAAGATGACCGAACCCGGATACCATTACTATCTTTGACTATTGCTAGAGTATCGCTCTATAGTATTTGCCTCGATGCCCATGCTTTTCCTGTCAGCCTCCTATTGTAACCATGAACCTGTTAACCACCCTACCTATGCATACCATTGATTGGCTATACGTAGGCTTCGCTCAGCCCCTCTTATAGCATTGCTAGTTGTAGGTGAAGTTGAAGATGCTTGCTTCATGTTGAAGTTCTTGGGTTATATCACACTATATTAATTATTAAATGAACTCATCTATATATTGGCAATGGGTGGAAGGCTAAGCCTTTTGCTTGGTCTTTTGTTCCACTCATGCCGCTAGGAACCGTATAAACCGGTGTTATGTTCCTTGATTATGCGTTCCTCACACGGTTGGGGTTATGGGACCCCCTCGATAAACCGCTAAGTGCTAAGTCTTTTCCAGCATGTCCCAACATTGGTACTATTCGCCTAATAACTAATAAAACTTGCATAGGGTCTTGCAAACCCGAGTTCTTAATCAACAACCCCGGGCCAGTGCTCCTCATGAGTGTTGGTCCAAACCGGGGGTTCTGCGGGGTCACCACGAGGAAACTCGAGGATTGATATAAACCTGTAGAATCGCCCATCCGGTCGTGGCCTGAGACTAGATACGCGCGGCAATTGTCAGGGTGTCGGCACGCCGGGAGGATTTGCTGGATTAGCCTTACCTTAGTTCGGAGTATCTTGAGCACGGGATTCCGAGAATACTCGGGTCTTCCCACCTTTGGAGTTGCGACTCCGCAGATCGTGGGCTTGTCATGGGCCAAGTTGGAACACCCCTGCAGGGTTTGAACTTTCGAAAGCCGTGCCCGCGGTTATGTGGCAGATGGGAGCTTGTTAATATCCGGTTGTAGAAAACTTGACACCATGTTACAATACACTACCAGCGTGTGTACCGTGACGGTCATTTTCCGAAAGGGATTCGGGAAGTGAACATGGTGGGGTTATGTTTGACTGGCTTTAGTTAGGATCACTTCGTGATCATCTCTCGACCGAGGCACCTTCTCTTCTCGCTCTCTTTTACGTAAGCTAGGATAGTGCTGCTGCAACCACTTATTCTTATTCTTTCTTCAGCCTTGTTCCACACCCAAGGCTTAAATAGTCATGTTACCCGGGAACGGGATTGCTGAGTCCTCTGTGGCTCATAGTTACTTCAACACACCAGATGCAGGTACGATGGTGAGTTACACTGGTGATGGCACTGAGCTAGACTGGGAGTACGACGAGGAGCGTAGTCGTTACTACGTGAACTATCCGGTTGATCAGTAGAGCTTCTACTAGGATTCGATTTCAGACCTGTTGTTTAATGTTATGTTTGGTATCTTGACATTTGGATTTTACCCTTAGATGTGCTATGATGTTCTGTTTGAATGATGCTTGAACATGTAATGATTTTGTGTGATGTGGCGAGTTTAAGCCAACTATCTTTTCAGCTTTCATCCCCTTTTTACATGAGATGTGCAAAGATACCAAACTTGCGATCATTCCAGAATGGGCTTATATCTTTAAGTCGTGCCTCGACACGTAGGAGATATAGTCCCATCCTGGGCATTACATATAACCTGTAGGATCGCCCATCCGGTTGTGGCCTGAGACGAGATACGCGCGGCTACTATCAGGGTGTCGACACACTGGGAGGTCTTGCTGGACTTGTTTTACCATTGTCGAAATGTCTTGTGCACCGGGATGCCGAGCCTGATTGGATTTCCCTAAGATAAGGGGTGATTATATTATATTTATCACTTCAGCTAATCGTGAGAGCTTGTGATGGGCTAAGTTGGGACACCCCTGCAGGGTTATGATCTTTCGAAAGCCGTGCCCACGGTTATCTGGCAGATTGGAATTTGTTAATGTTCGGTTGTAGAAAACTTGACAGAGGATCCGAAGTAAAACACACAACTGTGTGAGTAACCGTGACTGTCTTTTTTCATTTTGAGAAGAGAACACGGTGGGGTTATGTTTGACTCGTAGGTAGTTCAGGATCTTTAGCGATCACTACTAGTTTGCGACCGTTTGCGTAGATGCTCATCTTATTCTTGTACTCGTAAGTTAGCCACCATATTATGCTTAGCCGCTGCTGCACCCTCACCACTTTGCCTCTTCCTACCCATAAAGCTTTGCTAGTCTTGATAACCATGGTTATGGGATTGCTGAGTCCTCGTGACTCATAGATACTACAACACCAGATGTAGGTTCAGCCGAGAATGATGCAGGAGCTGGCTCAAGTACTTCACTGGGAGTTCGATGAAGAGAGTGGCCGTATGTTTGTGACGTTTTCGACGATCAGTAGTGGTTTCTACTAGGATTCGATCTAGGCCTGTGGCTTTATGTTGTTTTGGTATCTTTCTTTTGGATCTTCACCCGTAGTCAGGTTGTGATGTTTTTGAATGATGTTTTGCTTATGTAATGTATTGTGTGAAGTGGCGAGTGTAGGCCAACTATCTCCTTTTGCAATTTAATCCCTCTTTTACATGAGTCGTGCAAAGATACCAAACTTGAGATCATTCCAGAATGGGCTTATACCTTTAAGTCGTGCCTCGACACGTAGGAGGTATAGTCCCATTCTGGGCATTATATCCCTACCCTGGTCGTGATATAGTAGGCCACTTCAGCCTGGATGATCAGTCATGCGTTGGTCTCGAGATTGACACTAGCTGGCCCTTCCTAGAGAATCACCTGTGGTTCAAAGCAAGTGTTTCCAACGCCGAGGATTAGTTGAGTTGAAGTTCATTTCATTGCTTGTTATTTGTTGTGTGATGAAAACTTTAGTATTTATAATGTATCCTCATTGTCGTTGTGGGTTGATGACCTGTTGTAGGTAATAAAATGATATGCCTGTGAAAAAGTTACTAAATTTATGAATGGCTTTCGAGTCGCTTCTCTGAGTGGGTGCTGCGACGAGGAAAATATATATTTTCCGAATACATAATTGTACGTGCATTGCAACAGCTTATCGGATGAGGCCAATCAACAATAGTACACTATTTGTACTAGCTTCACATGTTGCACTATCTCTACGTCTACGTACGTAATACAACAAGTTTTAAACTTGAGACCAGCCACCCATCCTCACATAGAACACTTTTTAAGCTAGCACAGACTCCAGGAAATTTGGCCACAGTGTGAGGTGGGCCATATGTTAATGTGTTCGCTGTATGCAACCAGCACGTCGAATCCTCGATACTACTACTATAAGTAGTAGGAGTAGTAGGGTGGCATGGGCCAGAACAAGCATTCACATCTAGGAGTACGGCACACGCCACCAGCATGACTTTCATCTAACACCATATTTGTTGGAGCCCGTGCTACAACAATCTCTTCAACCTCGTCGTTTGTCTAACTCAGCCATTGCGCGGCGGGCGAGGTGGGGGTTTGCCGATAGTCGGTTTCCTCAACTGCGGTCCCACTTGTAAGGCCAACTCCAACGCACGACCCCAAACGACCTCCGTTTTGCCGTGCGCCGAACGCACAGACGCATCCTGGCCGCGTACATTTTTCTTTGCAAACACATATCTTTTTTTCATCATTGATTTTTTGGTACATGGAAATACATCACCAAAATTTTGACTAGAAAAACAAGAACCACAAGAATACATTTTAGAAGATATCCAACTTCCATAACTGCTCATGTAAGTTGGATTAGTGCCTTCTTGATACATTCATTGTTGATCTACGGAGGCTCGATCATGCGTGCTTCTTTCTTCTTCGAGTGTAAAGAAGTAGACGTGTCTAGCCTCTATTCTATCAAAAAGTACACTAGTCTCATCTCTAGCCTCTATGCTAGCTAAAAGTGCTAGAACATCTACTAAATTGTGCTCTATCAATATATCGTTCTACTCTTCTTCCCAATACCAAAACTTGCATCCATTCTATACAATAAAATTTTAAGTTAGCACAACTAGTCTAATCCAAGAGCATAACCGAAGATTTGGTTGAGTTCTTCCTCCTTTTGCCAACACGTGGGACATCTAGCATCCATGTCGTGTCATGCAAGAAAATAGAGTGGTAGTTGAAGCAACGTGATGTGCATCTTGGGTTAAACTATAAATAGAATCTTACTACTCTTGAGTAACTCCTAAACCGGCCACCGAAGATCTTTATTGGATTTGCTTTTCATCACCAGCACGTCGAGGTGAAAGATGTGCAGGTTCAGTGGGTCCTCTTGCGTTTTCACTGACATGTGGGACCGCACATGACCAAACAAACGATGGGCTCCGCGCGTCTGCTGGCTGGCTGAGAAGAGAGATAGAGGAGGGCTGAGCACGGACTCCAGGAAATTTGTTCTACGTAACCAGCACCTCTATATAGTGGGATGGCATGGGCCATAACTAGCATTCATGTCTAGCAGTACGACACACGCCACCCACACGAGTCCCATCTGACACCAATTTTCTTGGAGTCCGTGCTACAACCATCTCTACCCCCTCCTGTTTTCTCAGCCATCGCGCGGTGGGCGGGGTGGGGGTTTGCCGATAGTTGGTTTGCTCAACTACGGTCTAACTTGTAAGTGAAAATGCAACACACCATACATTCCTGCTTGAGCGGCGCGCCGGACCAACCGTGTGGGGGTGCAGCGCCAACACGGCAGGCTTGTCCTTTTGAACTTGTAACTTGTAAAATTTGGTTCTGCTCCATGACGTGACCGATAGATAGAAATAATGATTTTCCCTAGAGTAATGAGAAGTTTGGTTCTGGCGCGGTTCATGCATGGAGTACGTAGGAAAATTATGAAGTTGATGCGAAAGGTAAGATAATTACTAGTAGTACCATGTACTACTACATGGATTTGACGGAAAGATAAAGATACATACAGATCCATCAATGACATCCTCATGCCCTAGTGCACCGGGTCACCAACCAACGTGTGAGGAGCAACGGCGTTGGCGGCAAGCTCAATGTGCTTCTGAACAATGCCGTCCAAGGTTGCCCTGCGGTCCAAGAAGGCCAGCGTCCTATCGTCCTCCTCTTGCGTGCAGTAGTCCTTGTGGACGATTTGCGTGTAGACGTGGGTGATTATGTCGATGGTGTCTTGCCGCGCCAGGTGCTGCGCGGCGAGCGCGACCTCAAGGTGGACATTCTCCAGTGCGACGGCGGGCAGTCGCAGGACCACCCATGCATCGAAGAGGTTGTCACCATAGAGGCCGTTGAGGGTGGTAGGCATCGCAGAGCCTGGGCGCGTGGGCTGGAGGCGTACGTCAAGGTCGTCCACGAGCTTCTTGATGACGGTGAACTTGTCGAGGAAGCCGACGAGGACCTCGTTGAACAAGGAGACGAAGCTGTCGTCCAAGCGGCCCCTCGCCCTGGCGGCCTCAAGCACTACCTGGAGACGTTCCTCGGTGCCGAGCCGCAGGCCGGCGTCGTGGACCATCTGGCATAATCGGCTGATACTTGCGCTCATCGCCTCCATGGGTCTAGCTTCTAGTCAACTGTTCTTGCGATTGGAGTGATCACTCTTGCCCTTGGGTGCGTAGGTGCGTAGGATTTCGTAGATTGGACTGGCGGGAGCCTTTATATGAGAAGTGCAAACTGCGTTAAATTCATGTGCGTGTTGGCCATCTACTCCTCGCCCCTCTACTGCACCCACCTTTGGTTGTATGACAGGTTGGCCGGCCACCCGTTGGGCCCACGTGTCATACACTCAAAGGCAGGTGTAGTAAGTCAATGAAGCTGCGTCCCCCTCTATGCCCGTGCATGCTTTCAATGACTTGAGACTACCAAGCATCACATGTAGTGGTTAGTTAATTTCATGTAATCCTATTAAGTAGCAAAAAGTCATTATGTTATATCGCCGGTAGGAATAATACAATACACCATGTCTTTATTTACAGAGGGAGTAGTACATTTTTTGTGATATGCATTACTAGATATTGCTAGTCAAATATTAAATCCAGATGGACGTGGTAGTACTACTAAATCCAGACGGTAGTGCTAGTACTAGTAGTAGTAGTACTACCAATGTAGTAGCACTGTACAATCCGTTGGTCAAATTATTACGTGATGCTCCTCACAGTGAAGTGACAAGACCGTGCGCCGGAGATGACACCCGACTATAGGCGCCGTGTTCGGCATACCATAGTCAGCCTCACCGTCTACAGTAACTATCATCATGGCTGTAGACCTAGCATGCTTACAACTAGCCGTGTTCGACATAATTTCCCGTGCGTAGATGCCCGTGCATTGCACGGAACACCAAGATTGGGGGGTGGACGGCACCGGCAGCGGCCATCGCGCTAGAATTTTCCATGGCCTTCTAGATGTGGTGAGGAGGAGATAAGGCTGATTGTGAGAGACAAGGAGTTCTTTGTAAATAGCGAACAAGTGCGGGCATCTTTTTGCAAAACCGGAGAAGTTTGGTTTGTATGCGTCAGATCTAGATCTGACGGCTATTGGTGAAAGATGGCACGCACAACATCATCAGCAACTCAGGACCTGTTTGATTCGCAGGATTTTGAAAACGCAGGAATAGGACACGGCAATATTACAAGTTTCAAACTGATATTACAAATGTTATGAGTAATGCTGCACCTACGAAGAAGGAATTATTAGGAAGTTTACATAAGAACTTTCGTTACTTTAGGTGGATGCAGCATTATCGTACAAACTAAAATCCACCGCCCTGACAAGTCACTAATGGGCAAATAACTTTTCGAGTCTCTGGCCACTTGATGTTTCAAAAACAAATTCAGCTTCTGTGGAGACTTTGCCATTTAGGTTTAGACACTTGCGGTGAGCAGCACGCCATTCATTATTGCGCCAGAGAACGCCAAACCTCATTACCTTGAGCACACTTGCCTCACGAACAAAGAACCTGGCCAATTTAATGTCAGAAGTGTTGCCTCGATAGTCGATCAAATCAATTTCTATAAGATGGAGATCAAGGCATTCGATGAGATTGTTATAGTGCAGCACATTTTTCACTTTAGTGTCTTTTTTTATCTGCAAAAAAAGAGAACATATTAGAGCAGCTGGATGTATAAGATTGCCGTGTCATCAAGAGGTATCAAGATCATTCGCTCATACGATAGGGTTGGCTGGCTAGTGATATTCTCTCTCTCTCTCTCTCTCTCTCTCTCTCTCTCTCTCTCTCTCTCTCTCTCTCTCTCTCTCTCTTTCTCTTTCCTCTCATTTACCTAGGAGTACGTGAAGAGCTTGGGCATTTGTTGCCTTCCACTATGTGGCCGATGCCATATTTCGCAAAAGTATGCCACATAATACGCATCGATGTCAAATCAAGAGATTTTCGCACCGCTCTCGCGATGTGAGAGAGTTGGCACCGCTGTGCACACAGACCCACATGTATAAACAAATCAACCAAACCAACTACACCAGCCTCTCACTCTCCCAAACAAGTGTTTTTTATTGCCTCAGTCCTCAATGCGCCCTCAATACATTGTTGCCCAAGTCAGGAGATCATAAGATGATAAGAGGACATTCAATCAACTTGCTGCATATTTTTGATGTACCTCAAAAATTCAAAGTCATGAGTTTGATTGTTGAAACAATCAAGAGGACTATTGCAGACCGGAGGAGATCATGTGGGTATGCTCCACACATTCAGGAGCTCATCAACTCCAAGATGGGCATAGTCATATACTTGTTGGACAATGAACATCTACCCCCACATCCATACTTTGAGGACAACACAGTTGTCATGGACGAGAATTAACCTTCATCAGTGCAAGCACAGGAGAAGAGATCCAAAGCTAGAGCTGAGAAAGATGCAAAGATGTCAAGTGTTGAAGAGGCATCTCAAGTGTCCCTCAAGTCAAAGCAAGATCAAATGGCAAATCTGCTTCAAGAAACTTTGAGGATTGAGAAGGGCTTGGCCACCCTGACTCAGAATCAGGAGAGCTTGGAGAGGATGAGTGAAACAAAGTTCTATAGTCTAGATCTGAAAGTGACTGAGATATAGACTGCAATTGCGCAGCTCCAGGAGGAAGCAGAGGAGAGGAACGGGTAGGCTACCACAGATGCCTTTTAGCGAGTGCCTAGAGGTCAGAGATCTGCTGCAGTGCCTGTACCTGATACAAGAGCTACTACATCAGCACCAGCAGCCACAGCTTCAGTGCCACCTCCAGTTGCCACTCCACCAGCTCCAACTACATCATCAGAAGCCATCGTCCTTGGAGTTCTCCCTACACCGCCTCCCGAAGATCAAGCCTGAGAGACGCATATCACTATGCATTTTCAAACTTTTTGGTAGCCTGTTGCCAAAGGGGGAGAAATATGTGATCACAGGCTTTGAGAGAGAGTGTTTTGCTTCTTGGTCTCTCTTGCTTTTGGTTGAACTTTATTGTGTGTTCGCTTGATACTCTGCGTTATGTGTGTGAGATACTTGTTTGATCATGTGATTGATCATATGCTACTTTAATGCTGGCTTGAATGACATTCTCTTTTGAATCCCAATATGATCATTCACTTTGCTTGGTGATGAGTGCATGCTTTTAGTTTATATCATTTTGAGCGCTCCACCAAGATTGAAGCGACCACGATCCGAATGGACTGAAGTCTCTATGTTTCCGTGTCATCCCTGTATCGGTAATGCTGACACACACAGTACTTGAAGGATTTATAACAGAGTGGCAATCACACACTTATTACATCGAATGTCTCCAAAGAGAACTTATTACAAAAGGCTATGGCATAAGGCCATCTAACAAAATAACAGCGGAAGGCTTGGAAGATAAGTGAGTCCATCAACTCCAACGGCATAGCCGAGTGCATGACAAACGACCTAGCATGTCTTACTCCTCGTCTGAAAAGTCTGCAACGTAACATGTTGCAGCCCGAAACGGGTCAGCACATGGAATATGTTGGCAAGATAACACAGTAGAGCAAGTAACGGAATAACAGCTAACACTATATGCATATTTGGCTGGTGGAGGCTCTAAGGTTTAGGTTTTTGCGTAAAGCCAATTTTTTTCCTACAACAAAGGAATAAATTTTATTTTATCTATCATGGTAGTTGAAACATCATTGAGAAGGTACCTCCAACTCAATTCCAATTAAAGTAGTCATCATTACCCCGACAAATTAATTTTAGAGTGATGAGATCAACCAATAGTTCAAGTACGAGATACTCAAGATTGTCCATAACCGGGGGCACGGCTAATCATGATTAGTTTGTACACTCTGCAGAGGTTTGCGCACTTTTCCCCACAAGGCTCGATCTCCTCCGCTGGATTTCTCACACTGCATGGTGTTTGAGAAAGGGATGACCGAGACACAATCTTTCGGAAGCATTCACTCTTTACCTCGGGTGGACCCGTACACCTACTTTACCCTACATCTTATAGTCCACCACTGAAAGAGCTCACACAACTTACTCATACTATGCCAGAGCCCGTAATGCATTGTGGCTGCACATGGAAGTTTCTAGCATGAATAGTTTTATGATCCCTTTGAGCCTGGGTGGCATTCCATAGGATAATCACACGGTACCCCCGGGATTTCCTAGGACAACACTGGATTCTCTAGGTGCCCTGCAACCAATCCACCCAGATGTGTATTCAAGTAGCCACCTTAAGTTGAACCATTAATTAACATCTCACATCTGTCATGGATATTCTCTCAAACCCAAACCACGTCTACGAGCATAGCATGGCAACCTAAGCGTAGCGTAGAAGTAACTCCCAAGAGTTTGAAAATAATGCAGGTAATAGGTTCTACCTCAATCTACTTCCCAGACCCACAAGTCAAAAGATCCTACTCATGCAATGTGTGAGGGTTTGATCTAATGCATAAAGCTGGGTAATAAAGGGTATGATCAAAGCGTTACTTGCCTTGCTGATGATTCACAAAACCTAGAGACCCGTAGTAGCACGCTTCGCACTCCGGGAATTCTATTGCAAGCAAACAGTAGCATACATAAGCAATCAAACAAAGATGCATAGGTAAAACTCCAAATAAGAAGATATAACCAGAAAGTTCAACTTAAGAACTCCGGTTTGCAAAAAGAATCAATCCAAACGGAGCAAAGAAACCAAAACTGCGAAATAAACAAGATCCGTTTACTAGATTAGTCTAAGGTCAAATTTTACAGTAGCAAAACCTTGTTCAAGTTGGTTAAACGGAAAGAGGGCGTCGAGACGAAGATCTGGGCGCTTGAATACCCTGATTCCGACTCTCGAGCGAAAAGAAAAAATAAAAACAAGATCAGGGCAGAAATCGCGATCGAAAATAATCGCGGAAAAAGCCCCGAAAAAGAAAACTGACGAACAGGCTAACGAACGAAAGTTCGTTGTCTGTGACTAACGGGCGAACCGTGTTCGTTAAAATGAACGTACGGATGAACGTCCGCTATTTAACTAAACCGAAAAAATCGAACCGATCTATTAAAAAAATAGATCTAGGGTTTCGAAAAAAAAAACGATATGTTTTTTTCGAGAAAACCAATGGCGTCGACAACTACCTCGGCGGGGGGGG
>LR738714.1:486963822-487153131 GCA_902687465.1 Secale cereale | reverse complement strand
CGAGAACGGCAACGACGCTCTGGCGGCGGCTGCTGGCTCGGGCCTCGGCCTTATAAAGGCCGGCCGGGCTGAGGAGTCCGGGTCGGTTACGGCCCGTAGGTCAGTGCACTTTTTTTAAACAGTCCCCGCTCACTAAAACAGGAGAAAAAAAATACTAAACAGACTCCAAAAATTCTGAAATAAATTTTCTCCGTCCTGTATTAATATTTAGGACAAAGTGAACATTTTTCCCGGACCTAAATGCAATTTTCAAAAACGCGCATTTTTCCTATGCAAATAAAATCGCAAATAAATCTTAATAAAATTCCAAAGGTGATTTTAATATTTTTCCTCCAATATTTCTTTTATTTTGGAGAAGTCATATTATCTCCGCTCGTATATTTTATTTAGAAATATTTTTAGAGAAGAAAAATAATTAAAACCAAAGTGATCCCCGTACCGGTATTCGAGAAAACTCAAATACGAAAACGGTAGAATTCCCAAATCTCTCCGTAGGTCCTTGAGTTGCTTTGAATTTTTTTCGAGGATTGCCACGCACAAATGCAATAAAAATATGCAATGCAATATGATCTATGTATAACATTCCAAATTAAAAATTTGGGATGTTACAAACCTACCCCCTTAGAATGAATCTCGCCCTCGAGATTCGGCTAGGCTAGAGAACAGGTGTGGGTGGTCCTTGCGTAGATCGTCCTCTCATTCCCAGGTGGCTTCTTCCTCGCTGTGGTGACTCCACTGAACTTTGCAAAACTTGATAACCTTGCTGCAGGTGACTCTGCTTGAAAATTCAAGGATCTTGACGGGTTTCTCCTCGTAGGTCAGATCACTATCCAACTGAATTGCTTCTAGGGGCATTGTGTCTCTTAAAGAAATATCAGCTATCTCCGCATGACATCTCTTAAGCTGAGAAACGTGGAACACATCGTGAACTCCTGACAATCCTTCGGGCAGCTCCAACTTGTAGGCAACCTCTCCCATGCATTCCAAAACACGGTATGGTCCTACAAATCTTGGGGCTAACTTTCCCTTAACTCCAAAATGTTTAACTCCTCGCAGAGGTGACACTCTCAGGTACGCTCTGTCTCCGATTTCATAGACTACTTCCTTGCGCTTTGAGTCTGCATAACTCTTCTGCCTGGACTGAGCTACCTTCAGTCTATCCCGAATCAACTTAACCAGCTCTTCTGACTCTTTGATCAGATCTGGTCCAAACAACTGACGGTCTCCGACTTCATCCCACATCAACGGCGTTCGCCATCTCCTCCCATACAATGCTTCGAATGGTGCCATCTTTAAACTGGCCTGATAGCTGTTGTTGTATGAGAACTCCACGGAGGGCAAGTTGTCATCCCAACTAGATCCATAGTCTAGCGCACAAACTCTCAACATGTCCTCCAAAATCTGGTTGACTCTCTCGGTCTGTCCATCAGTCTGCGGGTGAAAACTGTAATATTTAATTCCAGCCTCGTTCCCAAAGTTTGGTGTAACTGGTGCCAAAACATAGAGGTGAACTGTGTTCCTCTATCTGATACAATGGTCCTCAGAACTCCGTGCAGACATACGATCCTGGTCATGTATATCTTGGCCAACTTCGCACTGGTATATGTGGTTTTCACGGGGATAAAGTGGGCTACTTTGGTCAAGCGACACACTACTACCCAGATTGAGTCATATCCTAATTTAGTCCTGGGCAATCCGGTGATAAAGTCCATGCCAAGTTCATCCCACTTCCATCCAGGTATCGTCATAGGCTATAGCAATCCTGCTGGCTTCTGATGTTCCGCCTTCACTCTTTGGCATATATCACATACTGCTACATACTCGGCATTGTCCTTCTTCATTCCCGTCCACCAGAAACGTTCCTTCAAATCCAAATACATCTCAGTGTTTCTGGGGTGTATCGAGTATGGTGAATCATGTGCTTCCTGTAGTATCAATTTCCTGATCTCGGCGTTGTTGGGCACATAGATTCGGTCCTCAAACCACAAGGTGTCGTGTTTGTCCTCACGAAATCCCTTGGCTTTTCCTTCACTCATCGTTTCCTTTATTTTTGTAATCTCTTTGTCATCCTTCTGGGCTTCTCGTATTTTTTCCAACAATATTGACTGAACCTCCAGTGTTGCAACAAAACCTCTAGGAACTATCTCCAAACGAAGCACCCTGAGATCTTCCGCTAACTCCTTTGGCAATCCTCCCTTCACCAGGGTATTTGCATAACTCTTCCGGCTCAACGCGTCTGCAACGACATTGGCCTTTCCTGGGTGATAGTGCAGCTTCATATCGTAATCCTTTATGAGCTCCAACCATCTCCTCTGTCTGAGGTTTAGCTCCTTCTGAGTGAAAATGTACTTCAAACTCTTGTGATCCGTGCACACATCACAACGATTTCCAATAAGGAAATGTCTCCATGTTTTGAGCGCATGCACAACTGCTGCTAGCTCCAAATCATGCGTCGCATAATTCAACTCGTGCGGTCGGAGTTGACGAGATGCATAAGAAACAACTCTTCCATCCTGCATGAGTACTCCTCCAAGTCCTAAGCGCGAGGCATCGCAGTACACTTGGAAATCTTTGCGTATATTTGGCAGGATCAGCACGGGGGATGTCGTCAACCGTTTCTTCAACTCCTGGAAACTTTCTTTGCACTCTTCAGTCCAATGAAACTTTATCTCTTTCATCAACAGTGTCGTCATCGCTTTGCAATCTTGGAGAAATTCTCTATGAATCTCACGTAATATCCCGCGAGTCCAAGAAAACTGCAGATCTCTCCAACTGATGTGGGTGCCAACCACTCGGTGACTGCCTACACTTTGATGGGGTCCACTGCTATACCTTCTCCTGATATAACATGCCCTAAGAATCAACTTCCTTCAACCAAAACTCGCATTTGCTAAACTTGGCATGCAATTGATGCTCTCTGAGCTTCTCCAGAACTAAACGCAAATGCTCCACGTGTTCCTCTTTATTCTTTGAGTACACCAAAATATCATCAATGAATACCAGGACGAACTTATCCAAGAACTCCATGAATACCTTGTTCATCATACTCATGAAATAGGCAGGGGCGTTAGTCAATCCAAATGACATAACAGTATACTCATATAGCCCATACCTTGTGGTTAAGCCTGTCTTAGGTATATCCTTCTCTCGGATTTTCAACTGGTGGTATCCTGATCGTAGATCGATCTTGGAGAATACTTTAGCTCCTTGCAGTTGGTTGAACAAGTCATTGATCATCGGTAATGGGTACTTATTCTTAATTGTCACTTCATTCGGTGCTCGATAATCAACGACCATCCTTAAAGATCCATCCTTCTTCTCGACCAAAAGCACTGGGGCTCCCCAAGGTGATGAACTCCGATGAATAAATCCTTTCTCCAATAACTCCTTAATCTGCTTCTTGATCTCCTCCAGATCATTTGCTGGCATCCGATATGGTCTCTTCGATATTGGTCCGGTGCCAGGCAATAGCTCAATCAAAAACTCAATATCCCTATCCGGTGGCATGCCTGGTAGCTCCTCTGGAAATACATCCGGATAGTCCCTCACTACTGGCACTTCCGCCTGAACAACTCCCATGAGAGAATGTACTTGTGTCCTTCTAGGCGAATGCGTGGATACATACTTGATCCTTTTTCCCTCTGGGGTGGTAAGCAAAATAGACCTACTGGCACAATCGATGTTCCCTCCATACATCGATAGCCAATCCATTCCTAGTATCACATCCAATCCTTGTGACTCCAAAACTATGAGGTCTGAGGGGAAAACATGTCGTCCAATGCTCAATGGCATCTGAAAACATCCTTGATTTGCCATATATTCCGCTCCGGGTGAACTTACTAACATGGGGGTCATTAGGACTCTGGTGGGCAACTTATGTGTATTTAAGAATCCCCTTGAAATGTTTGAATGCGATGCACCAGTATCGAAAAGAACTATTGCGATAATTGACTTAACCAAAAACTTACCAACAACTGCACCTGGTTGCTCTTCAACCTCCTCCATGGTCACGTGGTTCACTTGTCCTTTGTTCAACGGGTTGGCTTCTTCCCGGCGCTTCCATTGCCGTTCCCATTCTTAGCTCCAGGGCAGTCCATGGCATAGTGTCCATTCTTCCGGAACTTGAAACAGGTAACGTGTCTTAAATCCCTCTTGGCGGGTGTGGATGGAGTAGAGCGGTTCTGATTATTGTTTGCCCCATTCCCATTCCCATTCTTGGAGTCATTGGGGCTGTGAGAACTTCCTCCATTATGGGTGTGGCCTCCATGGTTATGGGTGTATCCTCTCGAGTTCGGGGTGAATCATGGCTTCTACTGGGCTGCAGAGTTATTCCTTCCTTGTCCATACTTCCTCTTGCGGCTCTCAATCTGCTGCTGCTTCCCTTCAATCATAAGAGCCTTGTCTACCAACTCCTCGTAGTAGTTGAAGGTTGCCACCATCAACTGTACGCTCATCTCATCATTCAGCCCTTCCATAAACCTCTCTTGCTTTGCGGCATCCGTGGCCACATCATCTGGGGCATAACAAGATAGAGTACTAAACTCATGTACGTACTGAGCCACAGTACGATTTCCTTGGCGCAAGTTGCGCAACTCTCGCTTCTTCATGCTCATAGCTCCAGTTGAGACATGGGCAGTGCGAAAAGCTTACTGAAACTGATCCCAAGTGACATTAGCTACGGGCAAAGTGGGTGTGTAATTCTCCCACCATGCTGCTGCTGGTCTAGCCAACTGATGTGTGGCAAAATGCACCTTCTCACCATCCGTGCAATTTGCGGTGGTCAAATCCCTTCCAATCTTGCGCAGCCAGTCATCAGCAACTATTGGTTCAATGCTGCTAGAAAACACCGGTGGTTGCAACCTTAAGAAACGTGTGAGGTTGTCCACGGGTGGTGGTGGTGGAGGGTTGTTGTTGTTGTTCTAATTTTTCTGATTGTTCTGGACAAGAAGTTGCATCAAAGTGTTCTGCTGCTGGATCAACTGAGTGAGCTCAGGGGGAAACTGAAATCCGGGCTCACATCTCGGAGGCATCTGATGGGTGTAGAGGGAAGAGATTAGAATAGAAATGAGGTCTAAGGGAAATTCACTACCCATATGCACACGAGACAAACACAATCATATCACACCAATCAATTCAAACAAGGGCTTAGTAAGATCTTACTAACATTACAAAAGTTCTCTAAAATTCTACTACATGGGGGAAAAACTACTAGTCATAGGGTGGTCATCTAGAAATTTTGACCGGCGGAAGATTCCATGATATCTGCTCCAGCTTCATCTTCATAGTCTTCATCACTATCATCGGGGTCTGAGTCCGTGTCGTCGATGATGATGTAGTCCTCAGAATGAATCACCTTGGGTTCTTCTTCCTCTTCTTCTCTACCTGGTGCCGGATCTCCCATGAATACACCTAGCTTCCTTGTCAAGTCATCATTCTTCTCCACAAGTATTGTCATCTCCTCCTCGTATCCGTCACGTGTAGACTTGAGTTCCTCTTCTAGATCCAAGTTCCTGGTTAGCGCCTTCTTCAAATCTATCATCCCTGCGCACATCTGGTGCTCCTGTCGACGAATGTGCTGGTAACTCCGGGATGAACGCTGTAATGGACATGTCCTTCCGGGTACTGATCATGTCCCATTGCTCATCTCGGCGTCCACATATCTGGTAGATAGTGTCCTTCAGCTCCTGCTTGTAGACTTCTCCAATACGTCCCATGGTAATGTGGGCTGCCATACTCTTGCCTAGGCTCTAGGTTGGTGCATCAAAAGAAAAGTCTATTGGCTCAGTGGATGGTGCGAATGTCCTCCCGGGAATTTGAACTTGAATACTCCATCGCTCCTCTTCTAGTAAAGTGGCGGTGTAGGTCCCGGTGAAGCTTGGTATTCCGATGTTCAGGTACCTAGTGGCTTCCTTCAAGTGTCGTCCAAAAGATGTGTCTTCATATGGTTGAGTGAACTTGTTCCTTGGGTTCACCATCCTAAAGAGTAGAAAATGGACAGGATTCAGAAATGAGTAGAGAAGAGTGACCTAGGGTTTATCTTAGTGGTCGTGTCTTACAGTCAGCGTGTTCTCTGATACCATCTTGAAGCGACCACGATCCAAATGGACCTAAGTCTCTATGTTTCCGTGTCATCCCTGGATCGGTAATGCCGACACACACAGTACTTGAAGGATTTATAACAGAGTGGCAGTCACACACTTATTACATCGAATGTCTCCAAAGAGAACTTATTACAAAAGTGTATGGCATAAGGCCATCTAACAAAATAACAGCGGAAGGCTTGGAAGACAAGTGAGTCCATCAACTTCAACGGCATAGCTGAGTGCATGACAAACGACCTAGCACGTCTTACTCCTCGTCTGAAAATTCTGCAACTTAACATGTTGCAGCCCGAAACACCGGTCAGCACATGGAATATGCTGGCAAGATAACACATTAGAGCAAGTAACAGAATAACAGCTAACACTATATGCATATTTGGCTGGTGGAGGCTCTAAGGTTTAGGTTTTTGCGTAAAGCCAATTTTCCCCTACAACAAAGGAATAAATTTTATTTTAACTATCATGGTAGGCGAAACATCATTGAGAAGGTACCTCCAACTCAATCCCATTTAAAGTAGTCATCATTACACCAACAAATTAATTTTAGAGTGATGAGATCAACCAATAATTCAAGAACCAGATACTCAAGATTGTCCATAACCGGGGACACGGCTAATCATGATTAGTTTGTACACTCTGCAGAGGTTTGCGCATTTTTCCCCACAAGACTCGATCTCCTCTGTTGGATTTCTCGCACTGCACGGTGTTTGAGAAACGGATGACCGAGACACAGTCTTTCGGAAGCATTCACTCTTTACCCCGGGTGGACCCGTACACCTACTTTCCCCTACATCTGCTAGTCCACCACTAAAAGAGCTCACACAACTTACTCATACTATGCCAGATCCCATAATGGCATTGTGGCTGCACACGGAAGTTTCTAGAATGAATAGTTTTATGATCCCTTTGTGCCTGGGTGGCATGCCATAGGATAATCACACGGTACCCTCGGGATTTCCTAGGAAAACACTAGATTCTCCAGGTGCCCTGCAACCAATCCACCCAGATGTGTATTCAAGTAGCCACTTTAAGTTGAACCATCAATTAACATCTCACATCTGTCATGGATATTCTCTCAAACCCAAACCACGTCTACGAGCATAGCATGGCAACCTAAGCATAACGTAGAAGTAACTCCCAAGAGTTTGAAAATAATGCAAGTAATAGGTTCTACCTCAATCTACTTCCCAGACCCAGAAGTTAAGAGATCCTACTCATGCAATGTGTGAGGGTTTGATCTAATGCATATAACTGGGTAATAAAGGGTATGATAAAAGTGATACTTGCCTTGCTCATGATTCGGAAAACCTAGAGACTCGTAGTAGCATGCTTCACACTCCGGGAATTCTGTCGCAAGCAAACCGTAGCATACACAAACAAACAAGCAAAGATGCACAGCTAAAACTCCAAATCAGAAGATCTAACCAGAAAGTTCAACTTTAGAACTTCGGTTTGCAAAAAGAATCAACCCAAATGGAGCAACGAAACCAAAATTGCGAAAGAAAAAAGCTCCGTTTACTAGATTGGTCTAAGGTCAAATTTTACAGTAGCAAAACCTTGTTCAAGTTGGTTAAACGGAAAGAGGGCATCGAGACGAAGATCTTGGCACTTGAATCGCCTGATTCCGACTCTCGAGCAGAAAAAAAACTAAAAACAAGATTAGGGCAAAAATCGTGATCGAAAATAATCGCGGAAAAAGCCCCGAAAAAGAAAACTGACGAACAGGCTAACGAACGAACGTTCGTTCTCCGTGACTACCGGACGAACCGCGTTCGTTAAAACGAATGTACGAACGAACGTCCACTATTTAACTAAACCGAAAAAAACCTAACCGATCTATTAAAAAAAAGATCTAGGGTTTCGAAAAAAATGATAGTTTTTTTCGAGAAAACCGACGGCGGCGACAACTACCTCGGCAGCGGGGCTCCAGCGAGAACAGTGGCGGCGGACTCCGGCGGCGGCGCTCCGGTGGCGGGCGGCGGCGAGATGCGGCAGCGGCGGCGGCGGCTGGCTCGGGCCTCGGCCTTTTAAGGTCGGCCGGGCTGAGGTGTCCGGGTCGGTTACGGCCCATAGGTCGGTGCACTTTTTTTTAAACAGTCCTAGCACACTAAAACAGGCGAAAAATAATAATAAATGGACTCCAAAAACTCCGAAATAAATGTTCACCTTCCTCTAATAATATTTAGGACAAAGTGAACATTTTTCCCGGGCCTAAATGCAATTTTGAAAAACGCGCATTTTTCCTATGCAAATAAAATCGCAAATGAATCCGAATAAAATTCCAAAAGGGATTTTAATATTTTTCCTCCAATATTTCTTTTATTTTGGAGAAGTCATATTATCTCCGCTCGTATATTTTATTTAGAAATATTTTTAGAGAAGAAAATTAATTAAAACCAAAGTGATCCCCGTACCGGTATTCGAGAAAACTCAAATACGAAAAAGGTAGAATTCCCAAATCTCTCCGTAGGTCCTTGAGTTGCTTTGAATTTTTTTCGAGGATTGCCACGCACAAATGCAATAAAAATATGCAATGCAATATGATCTATGTATAACATTCCAAATTAAAAATTTGGGATGTTACAAACCTACCCCCTTAGAATGACTCTCGCCCTCGAGATTCGGCTAGGCTAGAGAACAGGTGTGGGTGGTCCTTGTGTAGACCGTCCTCTCATTCCCAGGTGGCTTCTTCCTCGCTGTGGTGACTCCAGTGAACTTTGCAAAACTTGATAACCTTGCTGCGGGTGACTCTGCTTGAAAATTCAAGGATCTTGACGGGTTTCTCCTCGTAGGTCAGATCACTATCCAACTGAAATGCTTATAGGGGCATTGTGTCTCTTAAAGGAATATCAGCTATCTCCGCATGACATCTCTTAAGCTGAGAAACGTGGAACACATCCTGAACTCCTGACAATCCTTCGGGCAGCTCCAACTTGTAGGCAACCTCTCCCATGCATTCCAAAACACGGTATGGTCCCACAAATCTTGGGGCTAACTTTCCCTTAACTCCAAAATGTTTAACTCCTCGCAGAGGTGACACTCTTAGGTATGCTCTATCTCCGATTTCATAGACTACTTACTTGCACTTTGAGTCTGCATAACTCTTCTTCCTGGACTGAGCTACCTTCAGTCTATCCCGAATCAACTTAACCTTCTCTTCTGACTCTTTGATCAGATCTGGTCCAAACAACTGACGGTCTCCGACTTCATCCCACATCAACGGCGTTCGACATCTCCTCCCGTACAATGCTTCGAATGGTGCCATCTTCAAACTGGCCTGATAGCTGTTGTTGTATGAGAACTCCACGGAGGGCAAGTTGTCATCCCAACTAGATCCATAGTCTAGCGCACAAACTCTCAACATGTCCTCCAAAATCTGGTTGACTCTCTCGGTCTGTCCATCAGTCTGCGGGTGAAAAGCTGTAATATTTAATTCCAGCCTCGTTCCCAAAGTTTGGTGTAACTGATGCCAAAACTTTGAGGTGAACTGTGTTCCTCTATCTGATACAATGGTCCTCAGAACTCCGTGCAGACATACGATCCTGGTCATGTATATCTTAGCCAACTTCACACTGGTATACGTGGTTTTCACGGGGATAAAGTGGGCTACTTTGGTCAAGCGATCCACTACTACCCAGATTGATTCATATCCTAATTTAGTCCTGGGCAATCCGGTGATAAAGTCCATGCCAAGTTTATCCCACTTCCATCCAGGTATCGTCATTGGCTATAGCAATCCTGCTGGCTTCTGATGTTCCGCCTTCACTCTTTGGCATATATCACATACTGCTACATACTCGGCATTGTCCTTCTTCATTCCCGTCCACCAGAAACGTTCCTTCAAATCCAAATACATCTCAGTGTTTCCGGGGTGTATCGAGTATGGTGAATCATGTGCTTCCTGTAGTATCAATTTCCTGATCTCGGCGTTGTTGGGCACATAGATTCGGTCCTCAAACCACAAGGTGTCGTGTTTGTCCTCACGAAATCCCTTGGCTTTTCCTTCACTCATATTTTCCTTTATTTCTGTAATCTCTTTGTCATCCTTCTGGGCTTCTCGTATTTTTCCCAACAATGTTGACTGAACCTCCAGTGTTGCAACAAAACCTCTAGGAACTATCTCCAAACGAAGCACCCTGAGATCTTCCGCTAACTCCTTTGGCAATCCTCCCTTCACCAGGGTATTTGCATAACTCTTCCGGCTCAACGCGTCTGCAACGACATTGGCCTTTCCTGGGTGATAGTGCAGCTTCATATCGTAATCCTTTATGAGCTCCAACCATCTCCTCTGTCTGAGGTTCAGCTCCTTCTGAGTGAAAATGTACTTCAAACTCTTGTGATCCGTGCACACATCACAACGATTTCCAATAAGGAAATGTCTCCAAGTTTTGAGCGCATGCACAACTGCTGCTAGCTCCAAATCATGCGTCGCATAATTCAACTCGTGCGGTCGGAGTTGACGAGATGCATAAGAAACAACTCTTCCATCCCGCACGAGTACTCCTCCAAGTCCTAAGCGCGAGGCATCGCAGTACACTTGGAAATCTTTGCGTATATCTGGCAGGATCAGCACGGGGGATGTCGTCAACCGTTTCTTCAACTCCTGGAAACTTTATTTGCACTCTTCAGTCCAATGAAACTTTATCTCTTTCATCAACAGTGTCGTCATCGCTTTGCAATCTTGGAGAAATTCTCTATGAATCTCCGGTAATATCCCGCGAGTCCAAGAAAACTGCAGATCTCTCCAACTGATGTGGGTGCCAACCACTCGGTGACTGCCTACACTTTGATGGGGTCCACTTCTATACCTTCTCCTGATATAACATGCCCTAAGAATCCAACTTCCTTCAACCAAAACTCGCATTTGCTAAACTTGGCATACAACTGATGCTCTCTGAGCTTCTCCAGAACTAAACGCAAATGCTCCACATGTTCCTCTTTATTCTTTGAGTACACCAAAATATCATCAATGAATACCAGGACGAACTTATCCAAGAACTCCATGAATACCTTGTTCATCATACTCATGAAATAGGCAGGGGCGTTAGTCAATCCAAATGACATAACAGTATACTCATATAGCCCATACCTTGTGGTTAAGCCTGTCTTAGGTATATCCTTCTCTCGGATTTTCAACTGGTGATATCCTGATCGTAGATCGATCTTGGAGAATACTTTAGCTCCTTGCAGTTGGTCGAACAAGTCATTGATCATCGGCAATGGGTACTTATTCTTAATTGTCACTTCATTCAGTGCTCGATAATCAACGACCATCCTTAAAGATCCATCCTTCTTCTCGACCAAAAGCACTGGGGCTCCCCAAGGTGATGAACTCCGACGAATAAATCCTTTCTCCAATAACTCCTTAATCTGCTTCTGATCTCCTCCAGATCATTTGCTGGCATCCGATATGGTCTCTTCGATATTGGTCCGGTGCCAGGCAATAGCTCAATCAAAAACGCAATATCCCTATCCGGTGGCATGCCTGGTAGCTCCTCTGGAAATACATCCGGATAGTCCCTCACTACTGGCACTTCCGCCTGAACAACTCCCCTGAGAGAATGTACTTGTGTCCTTCTAGGCGAATGCTTGGATACATACTTGATCCTTTTTCCCTCCGGGATGGTAAGCAAAATAGACCTACTGGCACAATCGATATTCCCTCCATACATCGATAGCCAATCCATTCCTAGTATCACATCCAATCCTTGTGACTCCAAAACTATCAGGTCTGAGGGGAAAACATGTCGTCCAATGCTCAATGGCATCTGAAAACATCCTTGATTTGCCATATATTCCGCTCCGGTTGAACTTACTAACATGGGGGTCATTAGGACTCTGGTGGGCAACTTATGTGTATTTAAGAATCCCCTTGAAATGTTTGAATGCGATGCACCAGTATCGAAAAGAACTATTGCGATAATTGACTTAACCAAAAACTTACCGACAACTGCACCTGGTTGCTCTTCAACCTCCTCCATGGTCACGTGGTTCACTTGTCCTTTGTTGAACGGGTTGGCTTCTTCCCGGCGCTTCCATTGCCGTTCCCATTCTTAGCTCCAGGGCAGTCCGTGGCATAGTGTCCATTCTTCCTGAACTTGAAACAGGTAACGTGTCTTAAATCCCTCTTGGCGGGTGTGGATGGAGTAGAGCGGTTCTGATTATTGTTTGCCCCATTCCCATTCCCATTCTTGGAGTCATTGGGGCTGTGAGAACTTCCTCAATTATGGGTGTGGCCTCCATGGTTATGGGTGTATCCTCTCGAGTTCGGGGTGAATCAGGGCTTCTACTGGGCTGCAGAGTTATTCCTTCCTTGTCCATACTTCCTCTTGAGGCTCTCAATCTGCTGCTGCTTCCCTTCAATCATAAGAGCCTTGTCTACCAACTCCTGGTAGTAGTTGAAGGTTGCCACCATCAACTGTACGCTCATCTCATCATTCAGCCCTTCCATAAACCTCTCTTGCTTTGCGGCATCCGTGGCCACATCATCTGGGGCATAACAAGATAGAGTACTAAACTCATGTACGTACTGAGCCACAGTACGATTTCCTTGGCGCAAGTTGCGCAACTCTCGCTTCTTCATGCTCATAGCTCCAGTTGAGACATGGGCAGTGCGAAAAGCTTACTGAAACTGATCCCAAGTGACATTAGCTACGGGGAAAGTGGGTGTGTAATTCTCCCACCATGTTGCTGCTGGTCTAGCCAACTGATGTGTGGCAAAATGCACCTTCTCAGCATCCGTGCAATTTGCGGTGGTCAAATCCCTTCCAATCTTGCGCAGCTTGTCATCAGCAACTATTGGTTCAATGCTGCTAGAAAACACCGGTGGTTGCAACCTTAAGAAACGTGTGAGGTTGTCCACGGGTGGTGGTGGTGGAGGGTTGTTGTTATTGTTCTAATTTTTCTGATTGTTATGTACAAGAAGTTGCATCAAAGTGTTCTGCTGCTGGATCAACTGAGTGAGCTCAGGGGGAAACTGAAATCCGGGCTCACATCTCGGAGGCATCTCATGGGTGTAGAGGGAAGAGATTAGAATAGAAATGAGGTCTAAGGGAAATTCACTACCCATATGCACACGAGACAAACACAATCATATCACACCAATCAATTCAAACAAGGGCTTAGTAAGATCTAACTAACGTTACAAAAGTGCTCTAAAATTCTACTACATGGGGGGAAAACTACTAGTCATAGGGTGGTCATCTAGAAATTTTGACCGGCGGAAGATTCCATGATATCTGCTCCAGCTTCATCTTCATAGTCTTCATCACTATCATCGGGGTCTGAGTCCGTGTCGTCGATGATGATGTAGTCCTCAGAACGAATCACCTTGGGTTCTTCTTCCTCTTCTTCTCCACCTGGTGCTGGATCTCCCATGAATACACCTAGCTTCCTTGTCAAGTCATCATTCTTCTCCACAAGTATTGTCATCTCCTCCTCGTATCCGTCACGTGTAGACTTGAGTTCCTCTTCTAGATCCAAGTTCCTGGTTAGCGCCTTCTTCAAATCTATCATCCCTGCGCACATCTGGTGCTCCTGTCGACGAATGTGCTGGTAACTCCTGGATGAACGCTGCAATGGACATGTCCTTCCGGGTACTGATCATGTCCCATTGCTCATCTCGGCGTCCACATATCTGGTAGATAGTGTCCTTCAGCTCCTGCTTGTAGACTTCTCCAATACGTCCCATGGTAATGTGGGCTACCATACTCTTGCCTAGGCTCTAGGTTGGTGCATCAAAAGAAAACTCTATTGGCTCAGTGGATGGTGCGAATGTCCTCCCGAGAATTTGAACTTGAATACTCCATCGCTCCTCTTCTAGTAAAGTGGCGGTGTAGGTCCCGGTGAAGCTTGGTATTCCGATGTTCAGGTACCTAGTGGCTTCCTTCAAGTGTCGTCCAAAAGATGTGTCTTCATATGGTTGAGTGAACTTGTTCCTTGGGTTCACCATCCTAAAGAGTAGAAAATGGAGAGGAGTCAGAAATGAGTAGAGAAGAGTGACCTAGGGTTTATCTTAGTGGTCGTGTCTTACAGTCAGCGTGTTCTCGGATACCTTCTTGAAGCGACCACGATCCAAATGGACCGAAGTCTCTGTGTTTCCGTGTCATCCCTGGATCGGTATTGCCAACACACATAGTACTTGAAGGATTTATAACAGAGTGGCAATCACACACTTATTACATCGAATGTCTCCAAAGAGAACTTATTACAAAAGTGTATGGCATAAGGCCATCTAACAAAATAACAGCGGAAGGCTTGGAAGACAAGTGAGTCCATCAACTCCAACGGCATAGCTAAGTGCATGACAAACGACCTAGCACGTCTTACTCCTCGTCTGAAAATTCTGCAACTTAACATGTTGCAGCCCGAAACGGGTCAGCACATGGAATATGCTGGCAAGATAACACATTAGAGCAAGTAACAGAATAACAGCTAACACTATATGCATATTTGGCTGGTGGAGGCTCTAAGGTTTAGGTTTTTGCGTAAAGCCAATTTTCCCCTACAACAAAGGAATAAACTTTATTTTAACTATCATGGTAGGCGAAACATCATTGAGAAGGTACCTCCAACTCAATCCCATTTAAAGTAGTCATCATTACACCAACAAATTAATTTTAGAGTGATGAGATCAACCAATAATTCAAGAACCAGATACTCAAGATTGACCATAACCGGGGACACGGCTAATCATGATTAGTTTGTACACTCTGCAGAGGTTTGCGCATTTTTCCCCACAAGACTCGATCTCCTCTGTTGGATTTCTCGCACTGCACGGTGTTTGAGAAACGGATGACCGAGACACAGTCTTCCGGAAGCATTCACTCTTTACCCCGGGTGGACCCGTACACCTACTTTCCCCTACATCTGCTAGTCCACCACTAAAAGAGCTCACACAACTTATTCATACTATGCCAGAGCCCATAATGGCATTGTGGCTGCACACGGAAGTTTCTAGCATGAATAGTTTTATGATCCCTTTGAGCCTGGGTGGCATTCCATAGGATAATCACACGGTACCCTCGAGATTTCCTAGGAAAACACTGGATTCTCCAGGTGCCCTGCAACCAATCCACCCAGATGTGTATTCAAGTAGCCACCTTAAGTTGAACCATCAATTAACATCTCACATCTGTCATGGATATTCTCTCAAACCCAAACCACGTCTACGAGCATAGCATGGCAACCTAAGCATAACGTAGAAGTAACTCCCAAGAGTTTGAAAATAATGCAGGTAATAGGTTCTACCTCAATCTACTTCCCAGACCCAGAAGTTAAGAGATCCTACTCATGCAATGTGTGAGGGTTTGATCTAATGCATATAACTGGGTAATAAAGGGTATGATAAAAGTGATACTTTCCTTGCTCATGATTCGGAAAACCTAGAGACTCGTAGTAGCATGCTTCACACTCCGGGAATTCTATCGCAAGCAAACCGTAGCATACACAAACAAACAAGCAAAGATGCACAGGTAAAACTCTAAATAAGAAGATCTAACCAGAAAGTTCAACTTTAGAACTCCGGTTTGCAAAAAGAATCAACCCAAACGGAGCAACGAAACCAAAATTGCGAAAGAAAAAAGATTCGTTTACTAGATTGGTCTAAGGTCAAATTTTACAGTAGCAAAACCTTGTTCAAGTTGGTTAAACGGAAAGAGCGCATCGAGACGAAGATCTTGGCGCTTGAATCACGTGATTCCGACTCTCGAGCAGAAAAAAACTAAAAACAAGATTAGGGCAGAAATCGTGATCGAAAATAATCGCGGAAAAAGCCCCAAAAAAGAAAACTGACGAACAGGCTAACGAACGAACGTTCGTTGTCCGTGACTAACGGGCGAACCGCGTTCGTTAAAACGAATGTACGAACGAACGTCCACTATTTCACTAAACCGAAAAAAAAACCTAACCGATCTATTAAAAAAATAGATCTAGGGTTTCGAAAAAAATGATAGTTTTTTTTCGAGAAAACCGACGGCGGCGAAAACTACCTCGGCAGCGGGGCTCCAGCGAGAACAGCGGCGGCGGACTCCGGCGGCGGCGCTCCGGTGGCGGGCGGCGGCGAGATGCGGCAGCGGCGGCGGCGGCTGGCTCGGGCCTCGGCCTTATAAAGGCCGGCCAGGCTGAGGTGTCCGGGTCGGTTACGGCCCATAGGTCGGTGCACTTTTTTTTAAAACAGTCCTAGCACACTAAAACAGGCGAATAATAATAATAAACGGACTCCGAAAACTCCGAAATAAATGTTCACCGTCCTCTAATAATATTTAGGACAAAGTGAACATTTTTCCCGGGCCTAAATGCAATTTTGAAAAACGCGCATTTTTCCTATGCAAATAAAATCACAAATAAATCCGAATAAAATTCCAAAAGGGATTTTAATATTTTTTCCTCCAATATTTCTTTTATTTTGGAGAAGTCATATTATCTTTGCTCGTACATTTTATTTAGAAAAATTTTTAGGGAAGAAAAATAATTAAAACCAAAGTGATCCCCGTACCGATATTCGAGAAAACTCAAATACGAAAACGGTGGAATTCCCGACTCTCTCTGTAGGTCCTTGAGTTTCTTAGATTTTTTTCCGAGGATCGCCACGCACAAATGCAATAAAAGTATGCAATGCAATATGATCTATGTATAACATTCCCAATTGAAAATTTGGGATGTTACAAAGATGTATGTGACATGGAAGAGTAACCGATGATCCTAATCGATTGTGCATTTACATTCAAACGCCAATTTTAAATAATGCACAAATTTAGGGGGAGCTCTTGCTTATCACATACTTGTCAAAGCAACGATGTATTTAAATCTTATTATCATTTGTCGAAGCTTTGATATATATGTTGTCATCAATTACCAAAAAGGGGGGAGATTGAAAGTGCAACTATCCCTGGCTGGATTTGGTAATTCCGAACAACATTTAGCTCATTAAACTAATGCTATTTCAAGATAAATATTTCAGGAAAGTTCAACATTGATGGCATGGATTAGGAATGTGGACCCCTCAAAAGGCTAAGGACACATATTGGCTCAAGCTCAAAGCCCAGGACTCTACATTTTATATTTTAGTGATCCAAGATCACATTGAGTCCATAGGAAAGCTAATACTATTAAAAGGGGATGAGGTATTGCTTAATGGGTTTCTTGATCAAAGTGCTTAGTGATATGCTCCAAAACCTTCAACCACTTTCTCACATCCACATATGTCCCAAACCAAAAGTCAAACTCAGCCCCACCGAAAAGTTCTATCCGGCGCCACCGAGTTCATTTGACATAGGGACTGCCACAAAACCCTAATCATTTCGGTCTTAGCGAAAGGGATCTCGGTCTCTCCGAGATGGGATTGCAAACTCTCTGTTTCCCTTCGTCACTTTTCTGTCTAACCGAGATAAGTGATTGGTCCCACCGAGTTCACAATGCAAACTCTCTGTTTCCCATTCGTAACATTTCGGTCTCACCGAAATGAGCGAATCGGTCCCACCGAGTTTGCCTGACCAACTCTCTGGTTAGTCTATTACCAAATCGGTCCTACCGAGTTTGTGTAATCGGTCTCACCGAGATTATGTTATGCCCTAACCCTAATTAAATCGGTCCTACCGAGTTGATCATATCAGTCCCACCGAAATGCCTAACGGTCACATTATGAACTAAATCGGTCTGACCGAGTTCTTTGATTTGGTCCCATCGAGTTTGGTAAATTGTGTGTAACGATTAGATTTTGTGTGGAGGCTATATATAACCCTCCACCCACTCTTCATTCATGGAGAGAGCCATTAGAACATACCTACACTTCAATTACTCATTATTCTGAGAGAGAACCACCTACTCATGTGTTGAGACCAAGATATTCCATTCCTATCATATGAATCTTGATCTCTAGTCTTCCCCAAGTTGCTTTCCACTCAAATCATCTTTTCACCAAATACAAATCTGTGAGAGAGAGTTGAGTGTTGGGGAGACTATCATTTGAAGTACAAGAGCAAGGAGTTCATCATCAACACACCATCCATTACCTTTTGGAGATTGGTGTCTCCTAAATTGGTTAGATGTCACTTGGGAGCCTCAACAAGATTGTGGAGTTGAACCAAGGAGTTTGTACAGGAAAGGAGATCGCCTACTTCGTGAAGATCTACCCTAGTGTGGCAAGTCCTTTGTGGGCGATGGCCATGGTGGGATAGACAAGGTTGCTTCTTCGTGGACCCTTCGTGGGTGGAGCCCTCCTAGACTCGCGCAGCCTTTACCCTTCGTGCGTTGAAGTCTCCATCAACGTGGATGTACAATAGCACCACCTATCAAAACCACGCGTAAAAAATCTCTGTGTCTACATTACGTTTGCTCCCTCAAACTCCTCCCTTTACCTTCATATGCAATTGCTTTACATTCCGCTGCTATACTCTTAAAATTACATCTGTAGGTTGATTGCTTGACTTATGCTAAGTTGCTAAAATCTGCCAAGAATTAAAATTGGGACAAGGCTAGATTTTTATTTGGTCAAGTAGTCTAATCAGCCGCCCTCTAGACATACTTTTGATCCTACATTTGTGATGTTCACATATCGTACACAGTTCTGAATAAGGGACCGTGTCTAATGAAATATCTACCTCCCCGCCCCTTCCCCTTACCAAAAGCCACATTTCCCCTGTTTCCGCCTTCCTTTCCAAGTTGAAACCTTCCCTCCTTGATTGCAGCACCACCTCCTCACCGGCGACCCTCCTTCACGTTGCCCGACCTTGTCTATCCAGGCAGGTAATCCACACCCGACCCCCATCCTCCTCCTCCTTCCACATCCCACATGCCTCGACCGCCGACGCGGCACCTTCCACCCAAATCACTGACTCCTCCACCAAATAAGCGCCGCCCTAAGCCAAGGTGCACGCAGTATAGCTAGGATCTCAAGGAACATTTGGAAGCGGAGAAGCAAATCGCGATGGCTACCATACATGCCGACCCCCAGATCTTGGAGGAGCACCTTGCCATTTGCTAGCTACGCCGGTTAAGCATGCTTGGTTTACCCGTTGCGTGTGCTGCTCCTACCTTTCCTTAAAAAATTATAGTGAATTGTGCTATCTAACTTTACCATGCAATCTGTTGCTCTAGTGTATATGTTCTATATGTCGTGCAGTGTGGTGCTCACTTATTAACTGTTTGGTTAATTAGTTGTCATCTTCAGTTAACTGTTTGATTCAATTTTGCAAATGTGATGTTCAATTCTTCAAGCTGCAATTTTGTATTGTCTTCCATGTGAGAAATAAATCAAATTTATCTTTACAAAATACACGAGAAACGAATACAATTGCTATATTTCCAAGTTGTCAAGCATCCTTAGTTTGGTTATACATTGTGCAATTTGGTGCTCAGTTAACGTTTGGTTCATTTGTGTTGTGGCGTTTAGTTAACTATTTGGTTCAATTTTGCAATGCGATGCTCAATAATTGTGGGTGCATTCTATTGTCGTATACCATGTGAGAAGTAAATCGAATTTGGTTGTACTAAATACATGAGAAACAAATACAATTGCTATATTTCCAAGTTGTTAAGCATGCTTGGTTTGATTAACTGTCTGATCTTCCATGAGGAGTATGTTATATTGTGCAATGTGGTGCTTAGTTAACATTTGGTTCATTTGTTGTAGTGTTTAGTTAACTGTTTGGTTCAATTCTGCAATGCGATGTTCAATTGTTGTGGGTGCATTCTGTTATTGTATAACACGTGAGGAATAAATTGAATTTGGCTGTAGTAAATACAAGAGAAACAAATACAATTGCTATATTTCCAAGTTGTTAAGCATGCTTGGTTTGGTTAACTGTCTGATCTTCTATTCGGAATATGCTATATTGTGCAATGTGGTGCTCAGTTAATGTTTGGTTCATTAGTTGTGGTGTTTAGTGAACTGCTTGGTTCAATTCTGCAATGTGATGTCCAATTGTCGTGGGTAGAATTTTGTATTGTTGTGCATGTGAGGAATAAATCAAATTTGGTTGCACTTAATACACGAGAAACATATACAAGCGCTATATTTCCTAGTTCTTAATCATGCTTGGTTTGGATAAATGGGTTTTCCATGTGGCATGAATTAATCTGATGAATTTGCAATGTGATTATTTTTCATCAACATATTTTACTGATAGCATGCGAACCCTTACTTAACCTGATGACTCACTGCCTTATAGTTGTTGCAGGAAAACAATGGGAAGCATTGAGGTTTACAATCGAGGTTAGCACGTGCCTGGTCTGTTGTCTAATAGCACATTATTGTACAATTGCAGGAACCATTCTAATATTTAGGTTTTTAACAATTTGGTCTTGCACATGTAGGTCCTGCTGTCAGAGGTTTTGACCCACTGTTCGACCCTTTTTGCATATGGGGAAATGAGTTGTCCATGAAGATCAATCAAGTCAAGAAACTCAGAAAGATTGTTAGGATAAAGAAATTAGCGACAGAAAACAATAAGATCTTTGTCTGCACAATGAAGAAGACATCATTTTAACTACAAGATGGTATTAACTATTATACCTTGCCTTTTTTTATTCCTTTGCCCCATTTCCAATATAGAGAGGATATTTATGCACATCCTTGTTTTCAGGCCTATCCAAAGTAGTTCATTGATGATTACCTCTCAAACCACCTCTATGGTCAGGAGGCGAGGAAGGTTTCCATAAAACACCCATGGTTCAATATTGAAGTGTTCCTGAAGAGGACGAAGGACGGACGGTCAATCGTCCATAGGCACTGGCCTAAAGTTGCAAAGACCTTCAACATGAATGAAGGCTCAATATTCGCCTTCCGCATCAGTAGTTTTGTAGATGAGATGCATATGTCTATCTACCGTCTATGATGCTAATTTCGAAAGGTTCTACATGTTGCATGTGAAACTTGGTGCTGGTGCAGTTGTGTAATGGCGTAGCTGAGTGCTGAAGCTATATCATGTTGTACTATGATGTATTTCAAATTTTCAATTATGAAATCCTGCTTCCTTAATATGGAAATGAAATATATTATGTGCTTAATATGAATGTCAGTTAGATTATTAAATGTATTATTAATAATAGCGCAACTATCCTGCAAATTAGGTTTTGCTATTGCAAACAGTTATTGAGAAAATACCATGGGCGATGACATCAGGCAACACACACAATTTCTAGGAATAAACTGTGTTGGATCAATGAACAATCACACACGACATCCTCTTGAAAAATGTTTGCTTTAGGCCACCTTGCGCAAACGTTTACCACAAAAATCTGTGTGTGATGGACAGCCTTTGCCACACAGTTTCTTCTACGCACCGTTTGTGATGCATCCAATAAAGCAAATAATAAATTTGTTAATATCGTGTGCAATGGCAACACTATCACAAACGATTTAACTTTGAAAATTGTGTGTGATGTACCTGTGAACGGAAACATTTTCCTTGGAGCGACTGTGTGGGATGTACATACGAGCGAAAACGTTTAGTGGGAACTGACTGTGTGGGATGTACTTGCGACTGGAAACAATTTCGCCTGCATAATTGTATTTTAGCACTACTGTACGTATTACCGTATTTGAGCGCTCGTCGGTCGCACACGACCTCATTTTGCCAAGTGTGTGTGTCAGGAGGGCATATCCCCGACGATTTCTGGGTCGTGTGGGAAGGACCCCCCTATCGCCCACACTCACTTGGCGACAGTTCCAAACGCCGTCAAGGAAAGGTATTAAAAACCGTTTGTATAACACCGACGCGTACCATTGATATGGCCCATATATTCCCTCGCGGTGTCCGGTAACCCCTCCTATACTCCGATAAATACGCGATACCCTCTAGAACACTTCCGGTGTCTGAATACTATCATCCTATATATCAATATTTACCTCTTGACCATTTCGAGCCTCCTCGTCATGTCCGTGATCATATCTGGGACTCCGAACAACATTTGGTCACCAATCATATAACTCATATAATACTATATCATCATCAAACTTTAAGCGTGCGGACCCTATGGGTTCGAGAACTACGTAGACATGACCGAGACACCTCTCTGGTCAATAACCAATAGCGGAACCTGGGTGCTCATATTGGCTCCTACATATTCTACAAAGATCTTTATCGGTCGAACCGTTATGACAACATACACAATTCCCTTTGTCTGTCGGTATGTTACTTGCCCGAGATTTGATCGTCGATATCTCTATACCTAGTTCAATCTAGTTACCGGCAAGTCTCTTTACTCGTTCTGTAATACATCATCCCGTCATTAAGATATTAGTCTTTTGCTTGCAAGACTTATTATGATGTGTATTACCGAGAGGGCCCACAGATACCTCTCCGATACTCTGAGTGACAAATCCTAATCTCAATTCACGCGAACCCAATAAGACATCTTCGGAGGAACCTGTAGAGCATCTTCATAATAACCCAGTTACGTTGTGACGTTTGATAGCACACAAGGTATTACTCCGGTATCCAGGAGTTGCATGATCTCATAGTCAAAGGAATATGTATTTACATGAAAGCAGTAGCAATAAACTGTACGATCAAATGATAAGCTAGCGGTTGGGTCTTCTCCATCACATCATTCTCACAATGATGTGACCCCGTTATCAAATGACAACTCATGCACATGGTTAGGAAACCTTAACCATCTTTGATTGACGGGCTAGTCTAGTAGAGGCTTACTAGGGACACGATATTTGTTTATGTATTCACACATGCATTTAGGTTTCCGGTCAATAAAATTCTAGCATGAATAAGAAACCTTTATCATGAATAAGGAAATATAAAATAATAACAACTTTATTATTGCCTCTAGGGCATATTTCCATTAGTTTCCCACTTGCACTAGAGTCTATAATCTATATTACATTGTAATGAATCTAATACCCATGGAGTCTTGGTGCCGATCATGTTTTTCTCGTGGAAGAGGCTTAGTCAACGGGTCTGCAACATTCAGACCCATATGTACTTGCAAATTTCTAAGTCTCCATCCTTGACCAATTCACGAATGGAGTTGAAGCGTCTCTTGATGTGTTTTATTCTCTTTTGAAATCTGGATTCCTTTGCAAAAACAATTGCACTAGTGTTGTCACAAAAATTGTCATTGGACCCGATGCACTAGGTATTACACCTAGATCGGATATGAACTCCTTCATCCAGACTCCTTCATGTGCTCCTTCCGAAGCAGCTATGTACTTTGCTTCACACGTGGATCCCGCCACGATGCTCTGCTTAGAACTACAAAACTAGCAGCTCCACCATTCAATAAAAATGTTTATCCGGTCTATGACTTAGAGTCATCCTTGTAGCGACCACGACCCGAATAGACCGAAGTCTCTGTGTTTAGTGTCATCCCTGGATCGGTAATGCTGACACACACAGTACTTGAAGGATTTTATAATAGAGTGGCAATCACACATTTATTACATCGAATGTCTCAAAAGAGAACTTATTACAAAATATATGGCATAAGGCCATCTAACACGATAACAGCGGAATGCTTGGAAGATAAGTGAGTCCATCAACTCCAACGGCATAGCTGAGTGCATGACAAATGACCTAGGGCACCTTACTCTTCTACTGAAAAGTCTACAACATGAAATGTTGCAGCCCGAAACGGGTCAGCACATGGAATATGCTGGCAAGATAACACATTAGAGCAAGTAATAGAATAAAGGCTAACATTACATGCATATATGGCCGGTGGAGGCTCTAAGTTTAAGTTTTTGCATAAAGCCTATTTTTCCCTACAACAAAGGAATACATTTATTTTTAACTATCATGGTAGTTGAAACATCATTGAGAAGGTTCCTCCAATTCAATCCCAATTAAAAATAGTCATTATTAACCCACAAGATTAGCTTTAGAGCGATGAGATCAACCATTAATTCAAGTACCAGATACTCAAGATGTCCATAACCAGGGACACGGCTAATCATGATTAGTTTGTACACTCTGCAGAGGTTTGCGCACTTTTCCCCACAAGACTCGATCTCCTCCATTGGATTTCTTGCACTGCATGGTGTTTGAGAAACGGATGACCCAGACACAGTCTTTCAGAAGCATATACTCTTTACCCTGTGTGGACCGGTACAACTACTTTCCCCTACATCTGCTAGTCCACCACTGAAAGAGCTCACACAACATACTCAACTATGCCAGAGCCCATAATGACATTGTGGCTGCACACGGAAGTTTCTAGCATGAATAGTCTTATGATCCCTTTGAGCCTGGGTGGCATTCCACATGAAAAATCACACGAAACCCCGGGATTACCTAGGATAAAACTGGATTCTCCAGGTGACCTGCAACCATTCCACCCAGATGTGTATTAAAGTAGCCACCTTAAGTTGAACCATTAATTAACAATCTCACATTTGTCATGGATACTCTCAAACCCAATCCACGTCTACGAGCATAGCATGGCAACCTAAGCATAACGTAGAAGTAACTCCCAGGGGTTGGAAAATAATCCAGGTAATAGGTTCTACCTCAATCTACTTCCTAGACCCACAAGTTAAGAGATCCTACTCATGCAATGTGTGGGGTTTGATCTAATGCATAAAAACTAGGTAATAAAAGGTATGATCAAAGTGTTACATGCCTTGCTGATGATTCACAAAACCTAGGGACTCGTAGTAGCACGCTTCGCACTCCGGGAATTCTATCGCAAGCAAACAATAGCATACATAAGAGACCAAGCAAAGATGCACATGTAAAACTCAAATAAGAAGATCTAACCAGAAAGTTCAACTAAAGAACTCCGGTTTGCAAAAAGAATCAAATCAAACGGAGCAATGAAACTCAAACTACGAAAGAAACAAGATCCGTTTACTAGATTGAACTAAAGTCAAATTTTACAGTACAAAAACCTTCTTCAAGTTGGTTAAACGGAAAGAGGGCTTCGAGACGAAGATCTAGGCGCTTGAATTGCCTGATTCCGGCTTACGAGTGAAAAGATAAACTAAAACGAAGATCAGGGCAGAAATCACGATCGAAAATAATCGCGGAAAAACACTGAAAAAGAAAAACTAATGAACAGGCTAACGAACGAACGTTCGTTGTCTGTGACTAACGGGCAAACAACGTTCGTTAAAATGAACGTACGGACGAACGTCCGCTATTTAACTAAACCGACGAAAAACCGAAACTAAACCGCAAAAATGAGATCTAGGGTTTCTAAAAAACAATCGGTTTTCTCGCGAAAACCGATGGCGGCGGGATCGGCGGCTGGGCTCCAGTGGCGGCGGTGAGGCGACGTGGCTGGTTGGCGGCGGCAAGGCGGCGGCGCGGCGGGGCGACGGGCTCCGGCAGCGGCGGCACGGCGCGGATCGGGCGGCGTTAGAGTTTCGGACGGCGGGGCTGGGTGGGCTGGCGGGGCAGCCAACTCGGGCTTTAAAGGACCCCCCCCCCCCCGGGCGGAGTCCTAGCCGGACACGGCCTAGGTAAGTCGGTTCACTTTTTTTTATAAATAGTCCTGACGCGGCAAAACAGACGAAAATAATACTAAACGGACTCGAACAATTCCGAAATAAATTTTAACCGTCCTCTAATAATATTAAGGACAAAGTGAACTTTTTTCCCGGACCTAAATGCAATTTTGAAAAATGCGTATTTTTCCTATGCAAATAAAATTGCAAATAAATCAAAATAAAATACCAAAGTTGATTTTAGTATTTTTCCTCAAATATTTCTTCTGTTTTGGAGAAGTCATATTATCTCCGCGCATATATTTTATTAGGAAATATTTCCAAGAGAAAAACTATTAAAACCAAAGTGATCCTCGTACCGATATTTGAGAAAACTCAAATATGAAAACGGATAAATCCCCAACTCTCTCTGTGGGTCCTTGAGTTGCTTAGAATTTCAAGGATCGCAACACACGAATGCAATAAAATATGATATGCAATATGACCTACGTATAACATTCCAAATTTGAAAATTTGGGATGTTACAAACCTACCCCCCTTAAGATGAATATCGTTCTCGAGATTCGGGTTGGCTAGAAAATAGGTGTGGGTGGTCCTTGCGTAGATCATCCTCTCGTTCCTAGGTGGCTTCATCTTCGGTATGGTGACTCCACTGGACTTTACAAAACTTAATAACCTTGCCGCGGGTGACTCTGCTCGCAAACTCGAGGATCTTGACTAGTTTCTCCTCGTAGGTTAGATCACTATCCAACTGAATTGTCTCCAGGGACACTGTGTCTCTGAGAGGAATATCGGCCATCTCAGCATGGCACTTCTTAAGCTGGGAAACGTGAAACACGTCATGAAATCCTGACAATCCTTATGGTAACTCCAACTTGTAGGCAACCTCTGCCATGCGTTCCACAACACGGTATGGTCCCACAAATCTCGGGGCTAACTTTCCCTTAACTCCGAAACGTTTAACACCTCGCAAAGGTGACACTCTGAGATAGGCTCTGTATCCGATTTCATAGACTACTTCCTTGCGCTTCGAGTCTGCATAACTCTTCTGCCTGCACTGGGCTACCATCAGTCTATCTCGAATCAGCTTAACTTTGTCTTCTGACTCTTTGATCAGATCCAGTCCAAATAACTGACGGTCTCTGACTTCATCCCACATCAATGGCGTTCGGCACCTCCTCCCATACAATGCTTCAAACGGTGCCATCTTCAAACTGGACTGGTAACTGTTGTTGTACGAAAACACCGCGTAGGGCAAGTTGTCATCCCCAACTAGATCCATAATCTAGCGCGCAAGCTCTCAACATGTCCTCCAGATTCTGATTGATTCTCTCGGTCTGTCCATCCGTCTGTGGATGAAAGGTTGTACTGAACTCTAGCCTGGTTCCCAAAGTCTGGTGTAGCTGGTGCCAAAACTTTGAAGTAAACTGTGTTCCACTATCTGATACGATGATCCTCGGAACTCTTTGCAGACATACGATCCTGGTCATGTATATCTTGGCCAACTTCGCACTGGTATACGTTGTTTTCACGAGGATAAAGTGGGCTACTTTGGTCAAGCGATCCACTACTACCCAGATTGAATCATATCCCGATCGGGTCCTGGGTAATCCAGTGATAAAGTCCATGCCAAGCTTATCCCACTTCCATTCGGGTATCGGCATAGGCTGCGGTAATCCTGCTGGCTTCTGATGTTCTGCCTTCACTCTCTGACATACATCACATACGGCTACATACTCGGCAATATCCTTCTTCATTCCCGTCCACCAGAAACGTTCCTTCAAATCCAAATACATCTTAGTGTTTTCGGGGTGTATCGAGTATGGTGAATCATGTGCTTCATGTAGTATCAACTTCCTGATCTCGGCGTTGTTGGGCACATAGATTCAGTCCTCAAACCACAAGGTGTCGTGTTCGTCGTCACGAAAACCCTTGGCCTTTCCTTCACTCACATTCTCCTTCATCTTGGCAAACTCTTTGTCATCTTTCTGGGCTTCTCGTATCTTTCCCAATAATGTTGACTGAACCTCCAAGGCTGCAACAAAACCTCTAGGAACTATCTCCAAACGAAGCTCCATGAGATCTTCTACTAACTCCTTCGGCCATCCTCCATTTACTAAGGTATTGGCATAACTCTTCCAGCTCAAAGCGTCTGCAACGACATTGGCCTTACCTGGATAATAGTGCAGCTTCATATCATAATCCTTTATGATCTCCAACCATCTCCTCTGTCTGAGATTCAGCTCCTTCTCGGTGAAAATGTACTTCAAACTCTTGTGATCTGTGTACACATCACAACGATTTCCAATAAGGAAATGTCTCCTCGTTTTGAGTGCATGCACTACAGCTGCTAGCTCCAAATCATGCGTAGCATAATTCAACTCGTGCGGTCGAAGTTGACGAGATGGATAAGAAACAACTCTTCTGTCCTGCATGAGTACACCTCCAAGTCCTAAGCGTGAAGCATCGCAATACACTTGGAAATCCTTACGTATATCTTGCAAGATCAGTACTGGGGCTACCGTCAAACGTTTCTTCAACTCCAGGAAACTTTCTTCACACTCTTCAGTCCAATAAAACTTGGTGTCCTTCTTCAACAATGCCGTCATAGGCTTTGCAATCTTGGAGAAATTCTCTATGAATCTCCGGTAATATCCCGCGAGTCCAAGAATACTACGGATTTCTCCAACTAAGGTGGGTGCCAACCACTTAGCGACTGCTTGCACCTTGATAGGATCCACTTCTATACCATCTCCTGATATAACATGTCCTAAGAATCCAACTTCCTTCAACCAAAACTCGCATTTGCTAAACTTGGCATATAACTGATGTTCTCTGAGCTTCTCAAGAACCAAACGCAAATGTTCCTCGTGTTCCTCTTCGATTTTCGAATACACCAAAATATCATCAATGAATACCATGACAAACTTATCCAAGAACTCCATGAACACCTTATTCATCATACTCATGAAATAGGCAGGGGCGTTAGTCAATCCAAATGGCATAACCGTATACACATATAGCCCATACCTTGTGGTGAAGGCTGTCTTAAGTATATCCTTCTCTCGGATCTTCAACTGGTGGTATCCTGATCGTAGATCGATCTTGGAGAATACTTTAGCTCCTTGAAGTTGGTCGAACAAATCATTGATCATCGGCAGTGGGTACTTATTCTTAATCGTCACTTCATTCAATGCCCGATAATCAACGACCATCCTTAAAGATCCATCCTTCTTCTCGACCAAGAGCACTAGGGCTCCCCAGGGTGATGAACTTCGTCGAATGAATCCTTTCTCCAATAACTCCTTAATCTGTTTCTTGATCTCCTCAAGATAGTTTGTTGGCATCGGGTATGGTCTTTTCGATATCGGTCCAGTTCCTGGCAATAGTTCTATCAAAAACTCAATGTCTCTATCTGGCGGCATGCCTGGTAGCTCCTCTGGAAATACATCCGGGTAATTCTTCACTATAGGCACTTCCTCTAGAACAACTCCCGAGAGAGAATTTACTTGTGTCCTCCTAGGCGAATGCCTAAATACATACTTGATCCTTTTTCCCTCCGGGGTGGTAAGTAAAATCGACTTACTGGCACAATCGATGTTCCCTCCATACATCGATAGCCAATCCATACCTAATATCACATTTAATACTTGTGACGCCAAAATTATTAGGTCTGAGGGGAAAACATGACGTCCCATGGTCAATGGCACTTGAAAACATCCTTGACTTGCCATATACTCTGCTCCTGGGGAACTTACTAACATGGGGGTTTTAAGTACTTGGGAGGGTAACTTATATCTATCCACGAATCCCCTTGAAATGTATGAATGCGATGCACCAGTATCGAAAGAACTATTGCGGTAAAAGACTTAACAAAAACTTACCGACAACAGCATCAGGCTGCTCTTGAACCTCCTCCATGTTCACGTGGTTCACTTGTCCCCTCTTGAAAGGGTTGGGCTTCTACCCAGCACTTCCATTGCTGTTTCCATTCTTCACTTCAAGGCACTCCATGGCGTAGTGTCCATTATTCCCGCACTTGAAACAGGTAATGTGACCTAAATCCCTCTTGGCGGGTGTGGATGGAGTAGAGCGGTTCTGATTATTGCTTGCTATGTTCCCATTCCCATTCTTGGATCCATTGTGGTTATGAGAACTGCCTCCATTATGGGTGTGGCTTCCGTGGTTATGGGTGTAACCTCCCGAGTTCGGGGTGAAATGGGGCTTCTGCTGGGCTCCAGAATTATTCTTTCCTTGTCCATACTTCCTCTTGCGGCTCTCAATCATCTGCTGCTTACCTTCAATCATAAGAGCCTTGTCTACCAACTCCTGGTAGTTGTTGAAGGTTGCCACCATCAACTGTATACTCATCTCATCATTCAGCACTTCCATAAACTTCTCCTGCTTCGCGGCATCTGTGGCCACATCGTTAGGGACATAGCGAGATAGAGTACTAAACTCATCTACATACTAAGCCACAGTACAATTTCCTTGGCGCAAGTTGCGAAACTCATGCTTCTTCATGCTCATGGCTCTAGTTGAGACATGGGTGGTGCGAAAAGCTTGCTGAAACTGATCCCAAGTGACATTGGCTATAGGGAAAGTGGCTGTGTAATTCTCCCACCATGCTGCGGCCAGTCCAGCCAATTGATGCGCGGCAAAACACACCTTCTCAACATCTGTGCAATTCACGGTGGTCAACTCCCTTCCAATCTTACGTAGCCAGTCATCAGCAACTATTGGCTCAATGCTACTAGAAAACACCGATGGCTGCAAGCTTAGAAAACGGGTTAGGTTGTCCACTGGTGGTGGTGGTGGAGGGTTGTTGTTGTTGTTTTGATTGTTCTGGTTGTTCTGGACAAGAAGTTGCATCAAAGTGTTCTGCTGCTGGATCAACTGAGTGAGCTCACGGGGAAACTGAAATCCGGGCTCACATCTCGGAGGCATCTGATGGGTGTAGAGGGAAGAGATTAGAATAAAATTGAGGTCTAGGGGAAAATTCACTACCCATATGCACATGAGACAAACTCAATCATATCACAACAATAAATTTCAAACAAGGGCATACAAATGATCTAACTAACGTTACCAAAGTGCTCTAAATTCTACTTTATGGGGGAAAACTACTAGTCATAGGGTGGTCATCTAGAAATTTTGATTGGCGGAAGATTCCATGATATCGGCTCCAGCTTCATCTTCATAGTCATCATCACTATCATCAGGGTCTGAGTCGGTGTCATCAATGATGATGTAGTCCTCTGAACGAATCTCCTGGGGTACTTCTTCTTCTTCTCCTCCTGGCGTGGGATCTCCAATGAATACTCCTAGCTTCCTCGTCAAGTCGTCATTCTTCTCCACAAGTATTGTCATTTCCTCCTCGTATCCGTCACGTGTAAACTTGAGTCCCTCTTCTAGATCCGTGTTCCTGGTTAACGCCTTCTTCAAATCTATCATGCCTGCGCACATCTGGTGCTCCAGTTGACGGATGTGTTGGTTTAACTCCTGTATGAAAGCTGCAATGGACCTGTCCTTCCGTGTACTGATCATGTCCCATTGCTCATCTCGGCGTCCACATATTTGGTAGATAGTGTCCTTCAGCTCCTGCTTGTAGACTTCTACAATTCTTCCCGTGGCAATGTGGGCTGCCATACTCTTACCTAGGCTCCAGGTTGGTGCATCAAAGGAAAACTCTATGGGCTCCATGACTCGCATGAAAGTCCTCCTGGGAATTTGAACGTGAATAATCCATCGCTCCTCTTTTGGTAAAGTGGCGGTGTAGGCCCGGTGAAGCTTGGTATTCCGATGTTCAGGTACCTAGTGACTTCCTTCAAGTGTCATCCAAAAGGTGTGTCTTCATCCGGTTGAGTGAACTTGTTCCTTGGGTCCACCATCCTAAACAGTAGAAAATGGAGAGGAGTCAGAAATGAGTAGAGAGGAGTGACCTAAGGTTTATCTTAGTGGTCGTGTCCTATATTCAGCGTGTGCTCTGATACCATCTTCTAGCGACCACGATCCACCATCTTGTAGCGACCACGATCCGAATGGACCGAAGTCTCTGTGCTATGTGTCATCCCTAGATCGGTAATGCTGACACACACAATACTTGAAGGATTTTATAACAGAGTGGCAATCACACACTTATTACATCGAATGTCTCAAAAGAGAACTTATTACAAAATATATGGCATACGGCCATCTAACACGATAACAACGGAAGGCTTGGAAGATAAGTGAGGCCATCAACTCCAACGGCATAGCTGAGTGCATGACAAACGACCAAGGGCACCTTACTCTTCTTCTGAAAAGTCTGCAACATGACATGTTGCAGCTCGAAACGGGTCAGCACATGGAATATGTTGGCAAGATAACACAGTAGAGCAAGTAATAGAATAAAGGCTAACACTACATGCATATATGGCTGGTGGAGGCTCTAAGGTTAAAGTTTTTGCATAAAGCCAAATTTTTTTCTACAACAAAGGAATAATTTTATTTTTAACTATCATGGTAGTTGAAACATCATTAAGAAGGTTCCGCCAACTCAATCCCAATAAAAAATAGTCGTTATTAACCCGCAAGATTAGCTTTAGAGTGATGAGATCAACCAATAATTCAAGTACCAAATACTCAGGATGTCCATAACTAGGGACACGGCTAATCATGATTAGTTTGTACATGTCGGTGTATTAGGAACGACACCTATGGGATCACAAGAATCCCTACTACGGTTGCGGGGCACGGGGTTGAGAGAAGAGCGGATCCAACAGACAGCACACGGTTCGTTTACCCAGGTTCGGGCCGCAAGGATGCGTAAAACCTGCTTTGGATTGTATATCTATGTTTTTCAGCTAGCTATGGGGCGTGAGGCGCTCCAAAAAGCCGAATCCTCCTCCTGGTCGCCTCGGGCCTCCTTTTATAGGGAAAAAGGGATTGCCACAGTGGCACACAGGAGGTGGAAAGGTGACAGTGATGCAAGGTTATCCCTCGTATTACATGACAAGGTGCATTTAATGCATCCTGCTTAGGTGTCCTTGCTTTATCGGGGACGGGGGAGAGGCCTGTCTTGTCCGCCGCCGCTCCTTCTCGTGTCGACACGCGCCCTGTCCAACGATCCCTCAGATGCCATGTAGGTAGGTAGGCAGCTGAGGTGGCGCAATGGTGGGTCTTCACGAGGATCTGCATGTCGTCACGCAGGTGCCTGTCCAGCTGGTTGGGTCGGCAGCTGCATAAGTTGGTGGAAGCTTAGTTGGCGTGGGCCTGATGGTGGCCCTGCGGATGTCCTCGGCAAGGGCCTTGCCGGGCCCCCGGCAAGGGCCTTGCCGGGGCCCCGGCAAGGGTCTTGCCGCGGCGCCTGCTGTCATCCCCGGCAAGATGCTTGCCGGAGGCCTTGTAGTCTTCCTTGGCTAGGATCCCGCCAAGGGTCGTCGACTTCTTAGTGTTTATCTGGTCTCGAATGCCTTCACAAAGATCTGCATGCCACTACGGGGATGTCTCCCGAATCCTTGCCCCATGGGGGCAGCAGACTCAAGGATGATTCATTCCGTGGGCGTGGGGCAAGTTGCCGCGGCAAGGGTCTTGCCGGGGCTGTTAAAGCCGGCCACGGCAAGGATCTTGCCGGGGCTGCTAAAACTGGCTCCCGGCAAGGATCTTGCCGGGGCTGCTAAAACTGGCTCCCGGCAAGGATCTTGCAGGGGAACCCGCTTCGTCCCTTTGCTCTTTGTGGTCTTGGCGTTGGGCTTCAGTTCCATCGAGCTTTGGTCTTACCCTGGCTCACCTCCCTTGCCGTGCTTGGTGTGGTGGTGCCCGTGGCTCAGACTGCCCGTGCACAGTCATAGGGGTACAAAAAGTGTACCCCCCTTTTTGTACACCGACAGGAGCCCCGGGCCTGGGCCACACATAAGTGTGATGCGTTGTTGGGCTAGGCCCAGAATGGTGCACGGGCAGGCGGGACGGTTTTTACCGTGGTAAGATTTTCCACGTGCTGCGCCTTCCACGATCCGCACGCGCGGCGCGGGGTGGAGGGGCGTGCGTGACGTGGGCGGCATGCGCGGGGCGGTTTCCACAGGCATGCGTCACGTTGCAGTAAAGAGGCGGCTTCGCGCCTTCCCCATAAACGAGGGGAGGCGTGGAGGCGCGGCCCATTTACTGAATGGGGCCGAGGCGCGGTCCTCGAGGCGTCCACTCCCCACAATCACAGGGTGGGGAGAGGTCGCCTCACCCGTCCCCTTGGTTCTGCACGTCCGCCACGTGTCTCCCATGCCCTCGGGGTGGCAAACGGTGGAGGCGGGAAACCGGGCCATCGCTGGTTGGGGCGGCGGATCGAACCTGGCTCCCTGCGCCTTCCGTGTCTTGATTGGCCGAGCGGGGCGGTCGAGCCCCAGCTCCGTCCCTTTATAAAGAGCGGGAGGGGAGGGACGGCGCCCCGCATTCTTCCATCTTCTTCCTCCTTCAGCTTCTGCTCCTTTCTTCCATTCGTCATGTAGAGAGGAAATCCCGGCCCTTCAATGGTGGCGGCGAGGGTCGCCGCTCGACAACGCGTCCCTCCTTCTCCTGCGCCTGCGGTGGCAGAGCCGGCCACGAGGAGAAGGGGGAGGGGGCGAGGCCGTGGGCGAGGCCGGGACGCTCGGGGAAGAGGAGGACGGGGTAGTCCGCCGGCCTCGCCCCCGCCAGCAGCTCCTCCTCCAATGGAGGGCCATGTTGGGGATGACCCTTGCGAGTTCTTCGTCAGGTTACGGCGGCCGCCGCGCCGTCGCCTTCGTCTCCCGACTCCATTTGCCCGGGAGATGGAGTTGGATCCGCCGGAGTCATTGCGGCTGCACATGAGGGGCCGCGGGATCAGCGGCACGCGGGTCCGCGTCGACTTCCCTGCTCCTCATGTGATGTATCTTTGTCGGGGATGGAAGACATTTGCTCGTATCCAGAGATTGACGGATGGGCTCACTCTCCATTTTAAGTTAATGGAGGGTGGCCTTCTTTCCGTCAAGGTCTTCGGGCACTTTGGGACTCGTGCAAGGTGCTGCGTGGAGAGCTCTTCTGATGACGAAGATTCCTCCTCGAGCGAGAGTGACGAGGAGGATAGCGGCAGCAACGATGAGGGCGGCAGGCGGAAGGATGACGGGTCCGACTAGGCTCGGGCGCTGCTCCTGGTGGCACCGGCGACCCCATCATCCGTGTCGCCGGCTCCTTGAACTTCTCGGGTCCGTCTCCTTGGCGGCTGGCGTAGGGAGACCGCGGAAGAGGAAGAGGGCGGACGGCAAGGTCGTCATGTCGGAGTACGCGGGCACCGACGCCTTCGACGCATACTGACGTCCTGCCGCCTCGTCTTCGAGCTCTGCTTCCGACGCCGCCATCACCATCCAGCCTTTGGGCGGCCACCAAGATGTTCTCTTGGTGTCTTCTTCCACCCGTAGCTCGCCTAGGCGCTCCTTTTGCCCTTCTCGCCCCCTTGACCTGCCTCCTGAGGAGAGGGACAAGAAAGGCATTACGGGCATCTTATCTCTTTTTAGTTTGTAAGCCTTCGGGCATCTGTTAAATTTAAAACTTGTAATCCCCTTGTTCATGTTTTTCATTCCCTACGGACTATACCTGAATGGAATGTTTTAAATGAAAAAGGGATGTTTGCCGGGTCATTTGTTTGTGGGTGAAACCCACGACAAGGAATAAATCCTTGATATCTTTAAGATAAACATTTTCTCGCCCGGCAACAGGACTTTCCATCCCCCCACTTCGCTCGACCTTTCTCACGCCTTTGGCGGAGGCAGGGATGAAGCGGGTCTAGGCTCCTTGTTTCATCCCTTCGCTGCCGCGGCTACGACCAAACTTGGTCCCAGGAACAAGCCCTGGGGCCTAGAGTTATGGGAGCATGGTAGTTTTAAGGAAAGAAACGAGGTTTCACATACCTCAGTCCATGATAGAATGCATGATAAGGGATGAAGAACTTATCTGAAGCTGCAGCCCCCGGCAACCCTGGTTTGCCGTGGGTGAATCTTTGCTCTTGCAGCCCCCGGTAATACTTGCTTGCCGGGGCCTAGATGCTGGTCTGTTCATTTTTCTTCTCCCCAAATGGTTTCGGCAAGGATATCTGTGTGTCCTGTGAACCAAAGAAGATAAAAGAAAGACAAAAGGATGCAAACTCGACCTCTAAGCTAGGGGTTAGCCGCCGCTAAGCAGTATCAACCCTAACCAAGGACGAGACTCGACTCAGCATGCATTCTATAACTTAGGGCGCTAGCGCTTCATTTATTTATGCTCAGGGTCTGCGCCTGGCTTTGTACAAAGGGTTACATGCTTTGCCGGCAAGGCTTGTACAAAATGTGGCTTGCCGGGGGGCCCGGCAAGCCGCCCCTTATGGGTAAAACTTGCGAAGATGCTCAATATTCCCAGGCGGACTGCTCACCGAAACGGCATTTTCGGTCTCCAGGCGGACTGCGCCAGGCCTGGTGACTCGTTTTACCCGATAAGGGCCTTCCCACTTCGGCGTCAACTTGTTGGTATTCTTGGCCGATTGAACGCGCCGAAGAACAAGGTCGCCTTCCTCAAAGCTTCGGGCACGGACCTTGGGGCTATGGTAGCGGCGCAAGGCTTGCTGGTAGCGTGCTGCTCTCACAGCTGCCCAAAGATGATCTTCCTCAAGGAGTGTTGCGTCATCTTGCCGCAGTTGCTCTTGCTCAAGCTCATCATAAGCGAGCACTCGAGGTGACCCGTATATGAGTTCAGTGGGGAGAACTGCTTCTGTCCCGTATACTAGGGCAAAGGGTGTCTGGCCGGTGGCTCGATTTGGCGTCGTTCTAATCGACCAAAGAACCGCCAGCAATTCATCAATCCAGCGCCTTCCGCTCTTGTGCAGCCTGTCAAAGGTCTTTGTCCTTAAGCCTCGCAGCACTTCAGCGGTTGCTCTCTCAGCTTGACCATTGCTTCGTGGGTGAGCAACGGAAGCGAAACAGACATTGCTGCCGAGGTCTTGAGTATATTGCATGAAGGTGCGGCTTGTGAACTGTGTGCCATTATCGGTGATGACCCTGTTGGGTACACCAAAACGGGACACTAGTCCCTTGAAGAACTTGACGGCTGACTGAGCTGTGACCTTCCTCACTGCCTCCACCTCTGGCCACTTTGTGAACTTGTCGATTGCGACGTACAAGTACTCAAAGCCCCCGACGGCACGGGGGAAAGGGCCCAGTATGTCGAGCCCCCAGACCGAGAAGGGCCAGGAGAGAGGAATGGTTTGAAGGGCTTGAGCTGGTTGATGAAGTTTCTTTGAATGGAACTGACACGCTTCACACCTGGTGACCAGTGTCGTCGCATCCTGGAGGGCAGTGGGCCAGAAGAAGCCTTGCCGAAATGCCTTGCCGGCAAAGGCTCTTGACCCTATGTGGGATCCACATATGCCTCCATGTATCTCTGCCAACAGCCCCAGTCCTTCCTCTCGAGGGATACACTTAAATTTCACGCCGTTCGGTCTCTTTCTGTACAGGACGTCATCGACGAACTGGTACATAGCAGACCGCCGGGCTACTTTTTCCGCTTCTTCCTGCTCCTCGGGAAGTTCCCCAGTTTGGAGGAATCGAACGGTATGTTGTGCCCACGCTGGAGCCTGAGGCTCGACGACGAGGACTAAATGCATTTCCTCCGCTATAGGAGTGGCTGTCTCGACGGCAAGAGCTTGACGCTCCGCCGGAGCTACCGTCCCATGGCGGGCTCAGTGTCCCCGGCAACATCCTTGCCGGCGGCTCCGGGGAGCTCGGCGGGAAAGTACTTGCCAGGCCCTGATTTCCTCCTCTTGTTTTGCTCTGTTGATGGATCAACGGAAGGCTGGGAAAGCTGAAGCACAAAGGTACCTGGTTCCACAGGTAACTTGAGGGCAGCGCGCTTTGACAGTTAATCGGCGATGTTGTTCTCCGCTTAGGGAATGTGCTCCGCCTGTATACCATCAAAGCGCTCTTCCAGCTTCCTCACTTCATCGACGTAGGACTTCACCAAGGGGCTCTGGTAATCTTTGTTGACTTGTTTGACGACAAGTTGCGAATCGCCCCTGACAATGAGTTTCTTGATTCCGAGGTCTGCCGCGATCCTAAGACCAGCAAGCAGCCCCTCATACTCAACAGTGTTGTTCGTTGATACCTCCCTGGGGAAGTGCATCTGGACCACGTACTTGAGGTGCTCTCCGGTGGGCGCGACCAGCAGTACGCCAGCCCCGGCGCCCCGTAAGGAGAAAGCTCCATCAAAGTACATGATCCAGTCGCAACTCGCCTCTTTGCCGGGAGAGTAGTTTCTTGGACTCCTTCATCAGGCGTCGGGGTCCATTCTGCCACGAACTCCACCAGGACTCGGCTTTGAATCGTCGAGGTACTTTCAAACTTGAGGCCAAAGCTGGACAACTCCAGTGCCCACTCTACTATTCTTCCTGTTGCATCTGGATTGTGCAATATCCGTTGTATAGGGAGGCGAGTGACGACGGTGATCTCGTGCGCCTATAAGTAGTGACGCAGCTTCCTCGAGGCCATAAGAAGGCAGAAGAGCAATTTCTGCACACCGGAGTACCTTGATCTAGCCCCCTGCAAGAGGGAGCTAACAAAGTAGACTGGGTGCTGCATCATTTTCTTCCTTGGCTGCACTCCAACCGGTCGTGTCGTCTCTGCACCAATGGCATCAGGCTCTGTCGCTGTTATCACCTCATCATCAATTTCTCTCTGCGCCACTAATGCGGCACTGACCACCTGGTTTGTTGCCGCCAAGTATAGAAGCAACGGTTCTTGTGGCCTAGGCACAACTAGTACTAGCGTGGAGGAAAGTTACCTCTTCAAATCTTGTAATGCTGCTTCAGCTTCTGGCGTCCACTCCATCGGGCCTGCCTTTTTCAAAATCTTGAAAAAGGGAAGGGCACGCTCGACAGACTTGGAAATGAATCTGCTCATGGCAGCGATGCAGCCAGCAAGCCGACGCACATCCCTGACTCGTTTGGGTGCTTCAATCTGTTCTATAGCTTTGATCTTGTCCGGATTGGCCTCTATCCCACGCTGTGACACAAAGAACCCTAGAAGCTTGCCGGACGGGACGCCGAAGACGCACTTCTCAGGGTTCAGCTTGAGGTTGATCTTGCGTAGGTTTACAAATGTTTCTTGTAAATCCGGTATGAGGGTTGCCCTGTTCTTGGTTTTGACCACTATATCATCCATATAAGCCTCCATATTTCTATGGAGCTAGGGTTCAAAACCAATCTGGACTGCCCTTGCAAACGTCGAGCCAGCACTCTTCAACTCGAAAGGCATTCGTACGAAACAGTACGTACCACATGGGGTGATGAATGATGTCTTCTCTTCGTCTTCTCTTGCCATGAAGATCTGATGGTAGCCGGAGTAGGCATCAAGGAATGACAACAGGTCACACCCAGCCGTGGAGTCAACAATCTGGTCGATGCGCGGAAACTGGAAGGGGTCTTTGGGGCAAGCTTTATTGATATCTGTGTAATCAATACACAGCCTCCACTTCCCATTTGCCTTGCGCACTACCACAGGATTGGCCAACCACGTTGGGTGGAGCACTCCTCTTACCAAACCCGATGCTTCTAGTTTTCGGATCTCCTCTGTGATGAACTCTTGTCGTTCCAAAGCTTGCTTCCTGACCTTCTGCTTGACGGGCCGCGCATGAGGACAGACAGCAAGGTGGTGCTCAATCACCTCCCTGGGAACACCGGGGATGTGGGATGCTTGCCATGCAAACACATCGACATTTGCCCGCAGGAAGGTGACGAGCGCGTCTTCCTATTTGTCGTCAAGGGTGGAGCTTATGGTGAAAGCCCCTCCTGTGCCGTCCTCCTTGACAGAAACCTTCTTGGTTCCCGGTGGTGTGGCCCTGGACTTCTTGTTTCTGTCGGTGGAGCTCTGTGGCACGTCCTCAACGGGAGCGCTACACTCCGAAGAGGTGCGCTTGCCGGAGTGGGTGTCTGAGGTCTCACCGGTCTTCTTCTTCTTCCCTTGTCGTGGTGCCGGCCTTTATTCGCCGGGGCGGCAGTATCCTCATCTGAAGAGTCGGTTTCCGCGCCGGCATCTTCGCCGGGGTACTTCCTTCCCTCCTCAGCCCGGGGACATCTATCAGCAAGAACATAGAGTTCTGCCACATCTTTCACCTTGGTCATCGCCAGTTCTTCACGCATCTTGCGGTTACGCACGTTCTGATGGAACACGCTGATGATGGCGGCAGGGTGAACATCAGGGATATTGTACTGTACCCGGCTGAACCTCTGTATATACTTGCGTAGACTCTCGCCTTCCTTCTGGGGAATGACGTGTAGGTCACTTGCTTGGGCATGGGCTTGGTGACCTCCAGTAAAGGCGCCAACAAACTCATGGCACAAATCTGACCAGGAGGAGATAGAGTCCACCGGCAAGTGCATCAACCATGACATGGCGTTGGGTTTAAGAGCCAATGGAAAGTAATTCGCAAGCACCTTATCATTGCGGGCTCCGGCAGCTTGCATCACGATGGTGTAGACGCCGAGGAACTCCGATGGGTGGGTCTTGCCGTTGTACTTCTCGCCAACTAAAGGATTGAAGGTGCGGTGAGTGGGCCACTGGAACTACTGCAACTCACGGGTAAAAGCCGAACAGCCTACCTCGTAAGGTAGACCTCCAAGGCTCTCCGGTGGTGGGCGATTCACAGTAGGCCCTGCTCGCCTATCTGACTGGTGGCGCGCTCCGCGCCGGCGGTCGATGATGGTTCGAGCATCTTCATGAGCTCGCTCTTGAAGGACTTGACGCTGGTCGCCGTGGGTCCGTGGGTCGGACGACGCTATGGAGATGGCGTCACCCGCGACGTCCCGACGAGTCGACACACGCGGTACCGGGCGAGGAGGAGGCGAATGCACCGTGGCCACGGTGCTGCCGGTCCTCCCGCCACCGATGTGTGGGACCCCATCGGGGCGTCGACCTGGGAGCTCCGCTGGACTTGGTTTATCCTTGTTGGTGACTGCGACAAGGCTTCGGATGGTGGCTCTCCATTCGTTGAGTTTCCCCGTAACGGGAGGAAAGTCGAGGAGCAACTGCGCGCGCGCCAGGGCTTCGGCTGGGGTTAGCGGTAGTGAAACCTGCATGGACCGTGACGCGCTGCGACCCCTGACCATGTCAGGAGGAGCTCCGTCACGATCCCGCGGTCGCATGCCATTTCCACCAGCACTTCGGCGGGCGGGCAGGTCTTCTACGTCTCGGGAGTGGCGCTCGAGGCTCTTCCCATGGAGACGCCCGGGATCTTTGGCGCGATGACACCGTTCGTCGCGCGCTACTTGGCAGGAGCGTGTTGTTGGCGCCGGCATGGGAGTCCTGGAGGCCCTTGCGTCACCTTCGGGTGATGTGGCAGCGATCTTGGAAGGCCCCGCGCCACTCGCGGAGGGCCTGGCTCCGTCTTTGGATCTGGCGGTGTGTGGCCCGTCACCAGGTGCACAAACATCGCCACCTCCCAAACTCCGGCTGCTGGGACGGCATTGGTGTTCGCGAGCAGCGCCTCGGGTTCTTTCCGCGACCGGTCCGCTGCTCGCCCGCGTCGGGACGGGCTGTCCGGCTTCCGACTGGCCAACCGCCACCGTCGTCTTCTTCTTGGGCGCCATGATGATGAAGACGCGTCGAACTGACTGCTAAAGCCGATTCTCACAACTGCGCACCCCCTACCTGGCGCGCCAAAGATGTCGGTGTATTAGGAACGACACCTATGGGATCATGAGAATCCCTACTACGGTTGCGGGGCGCGGGGTTGAGAGAAGAGCGGATCCAACAGACAGCACACGGCTTGTTTACCCAGGTTCGGGCCGCAAGGATGCGTAAAACCCTACTCCTGCTTTGGTGGATTGTATATATGTGTTCTTCAGCTAGCTATGGGGCGTGAGGAGCTCCAAAAAGCCGAATCCTCCTCCTGGTCGCCTCAGGCCTCCTTTTATAGGGAAAGAGGGGTTGCCACAGTGGCACACAGGAGGTGGAAAGGGTACAATGATGCGAGGTTATCCCTCGTATTACATGACAAGGTGCATTTAATGCGTCCTGCTTAGATGTCCCTGCTTTATCGGGGACGGGGAAGAGGCCTGTCTTGTCCGCCGCCGCTCCTTCTCGTGTCGACACGCGCCCTGGCCAGCGATCCCTGAGATGCCATGTAGGTAGGCAGGCAGCTGAGGTGGCGCAATGGTGGGTCTTCACGAGGATCTGCATGTCACCACGCAGGTGCCTGCCCAGCTGGTTGGGTTGGCAGCTGCATAAGGTGGTGGAAGATTAGTTGGCGTGGGCCTGATGGTGGCCCTGCGGATGTCCTCGGCAAGGGCCTTGCCGGGGCCCCGGCAAGGGTCTTGCCGCGGCGCCTGCTATCATCCCCGGCAAGATGCTTGCCGTAGGCCTTGTAGTCTTCCTTGGCTGGGATCCCGCCAAGGGTCATCGTCTTCTTAGTGTGTATCTGGTCTTGAATGTCTTCACAAAGATCTGCATGCCACTACGGGGATGTCTCCCGAATCCTTGCCCCATAGGGGCAGCGGACTCAAGGATGATTCGCTCCGTGGGCGTGGGGCGAGTTGCCGCGGCAAGGGTCTTGCCGGGGCTGCTAATGCCGGCCCCGGCAAGGATCTTGCCGGGGCTGCTAATACTGGCTCCCGGCAAGGATCTTGCCGGGGGAACCCGCTTCGTCCCTTTGCTCTTTGTGGTCTTGGCTTTGGGCTTCAGTTCCATTGAGCTTTGGTCTTACCCTGGCTCACCTCCCTTGACGTGCTTGGTGTGGTGGTGCCCGTGGCTCAGACTGCCCGTGCACAGTCATAGTGGTACAAACAGTGTACCCCCCTTTTTATACACCGACAGTACACTCTGCAGAGGTTTGCGCACTTTTCCCCACAAGACTCGATCTCCTCCATTGGATTTCTCACACTGCATGGTGTTTGAGAAACGGATGACCGAGACACAGTCTTTCAGAAGCATTTACTCTTTACCCTGGGTGGACCGGTACACCTAATTTCCCCTACATCTGCTAGTCCACCACTGAAAGAGCTCACACAACATACTCAACTATGCCAGAGCCCATAATGGCATTGTGGCTGCACACGGAAGTTTCTAGCATGAATAGTCTTATGATCCCTTTGAGCCTAGGTGCCATTCCATAGGAAAAAACACATGGAACTCCGGGATTTCCTAGGACAACACTGGATTCTCCAGGTGCCTGATAACCCACAAGTGTAGGGGATCGCAACAATTTTCGAGGGTAAATTATTCAACCCAAATTTGTTGATTCAACACAAGGGGAGCCAAAGAATACTCTTATGTATTAGCAGTTGAGTTGTCAATTCAGCCACACCTGGAAACTTAGTATCTGCAGCAAGATACTTTAGTAGTACAGTAATATGATAGTGGTGGTAGCAGCAATAAAAGTAACGATAGTGTTTTTGTAGTTTTTGTAATAGCAGCAACGGAAAAATAAATAAGCAACAAGCAGTATAGGTAAAGCTCGTAGGCATTGTATCGGTGATGGGAAATTACGTCGGATGCAATTCATCGTGTAGAAGTTATAACCTAGGGTGACACAGAACTAGCTCCAGTTCATCAATGCAATGTAGGCATGTATTCCGAATATAGTCATACGTGCTTATGTTAAAGAACTTGCATGACATCTTCTGTCCTACCCTCCCGTGGCAGCGGGGTCCTATTGGAAACTAAGGGATATTAAGGCCTCCTTTTAATAAAGTACCGGACCAAAGCATTAACACATAGTGAATACATGAACTCCTCAAACTATGGTCATCACCGGGAGTGGTCCAGATTATTGTCACTTCGGGGTTGCTGGATCATAACACATAGTAGGTGACTACAGACTTGCAAGATAGGATCAAGAACACACATATATTCATGAAAACATAATAGGTTCAGATCTAAAATCATGGCACTCTGGCCCTAGTGACAAGCATTAAGCATAGCAAAGTCATAGCAACATCAATCTCAGAACATAGTGGATACTAGGGATCAAACCCTAACAAAACTAACTCGATTACATGATAGATCCCATCCAACCCATCACCGTCCAGCAAGCCTATGATGGAATTACTCACGCACGGCGGTGAGCATCATGGAACTGGTGATGGAGGAAGGTTGATGACGACGATGACGATGATCTCCACTCTCCGGAGCACCGAACGGACTCCAAATCAGCCCTCCCAAGAGAGATTAGGGCTTGGCGGCGGCTCTGTCTCGTGAAATGCAATAATTCCTTCTCCTTTGATTTTTTTCTCCCCGAAACAGAAGATATATGATCTGGGGGTACGTCGGTGGAGCACCAGGGGGCCCACGAGGCAGGGGGCGCGCCCTGGGCAGGGGGCCGCGTCCCCACCCTCGTGGACTGGCCCAAGGCCCCCTGGTGTGGATCTTCTTGCAGGTATTTTTTATATTTTCCGAAATAATTCTCCGTTGATTTTCAGGCGATTCCGAGAACTTTTTATTCTGCACAAAAACAACACCATGGCAGTTCTGTTGAAAACAGCGTCAGTCCTGGTTAGTTCCATTCAAATCATGTAAGTAAGGGTCCAAAACAAGGGCAAAAGGGTTTGGAAAAGTAGATACGTTGGAGACGTATCAACTCCCCCAAGCTTAAACCTTTGCTTTTCCTCAAGCAATTCAGTTGATAAACTGAAAGTGATAAAGAAAAACTTTGACAAACTCTGTTTGCTCTTGTTGTTGTAAATATGTAAGCTAGCATTCAGGTTTTCAACAAGATCATGAACTAACCATATTCACAATAACTTTCAGGTCTCAAGACTACTCACATCAATGGCATAATCAACTAGCGAGCAATAATAATAAACCTTGGATGAGAACACTTTCTCAAAACAATCATGATATGATATAACAAGATGGTATCTCGCTAGCCCTTTCTGAGACCGCAAAACATAAATGCAGAGCACCTTTAAGGATCAAGGACTGACTAGACATGGTAATTCATGGTAAAAAAGATCCCGTCATGATCATACTCAATGCAAATTAATAGTAATACATGCAACGACAAAGGTGCTCTCCTACTAGTGCTCTTTGATAAGAGGATGATGACTCTGCATAAAAGTAAATAGATAGGCCCTTCGCAGAGGGAAGCAAGGATTTGTAAAGGTTCCAGAGCTCGTTTTCTAAATAGAGATGAATAACATTTTGAGCGGTATACTTTCATTGTCAACATAACAACCAAGAATCTCGATATCTCCCATGCTATTCACATTATGGGCGGTTCCCAAACAGAATGGTAAAGTTTATACTCCCCCAACCACCAACAAGCATACTCCACGGCCATCCGAATCCACGGGGTAAAGTCCTAACAAGCAACAGCCCTGGGGGAGTTTTGTTTAATTATTATGATTTTGAGCATGGGACTGGGCATCCAGATTACCAGCCATTTTCTCATGAATGATGAGCGGAGTCCACTCATCGTGAGAATAACCCACCTAGCATGGAAGATATAGACAGCCCTAGTTGATACATGAGCTGTTCGAGCATACAAAACATAATTTCATTTGACGGTTTAGAGTTTGGCACATACAAATTTACTTGGAACGGCAGGTAAATACCGCATATAGGAAGGTATAGTGGACTCATATGGAATAACTTTGGGGTTTATGGAAGTGGATGCACACGCAGTATTCCCGCTTAGTACAGGTGAAGGCTAGAAAGAGACTGGGAAGCGACCAGCTAGAGAGCAACAACGGTCATGAGCATGCATTAAAATTAATCAACAATGAATGCAAGCATGAGTAGGATATAAATCACCATGAACATAAATATCGTGGAGGCTATATTGATTTGTTTCAACTACATGCGTGAATATGTGCCAAGTCAGATCACTTAAATCATTCAAAGGAGGATACCACCCATCATACCACATCACAACCATTTTAATATCATGTTGGCACGCAAGATAGACCATTATAAACTCTCAGCTAATTAAGCATGGCATAAGCAGCTATGATCTCTAATTGTCATTGCAAGCATGTTTCATTCATAACAAGCTGAATCAGGAACGATGAGCCGTCATATTTACAAAAACAAGAGAGGTCGAGTTCATACCAGCTTTTCTCATCTCAATTAGTTCATCATATATCATCCTTATTGCCTTTCACTAGCACGACTGAACGGTGTGGAAAATAATAATAGTGCACATGCATTGGACTAAGCTGGAATCTGCAGACATTTAATATAAGAGAGAAGACAAGGTAATATGGCTCAAGGTTAAATCATCAACAAAGCATATGAGAGCCACTAAGAATTTCTATCATGGTCTTCTACTCTTAACCCCCCAAGAAAAGAAAAGAAACTATTTACACGGGAAAGCTCCCAACAAGCAAAAGAAGAACGAGAAATCTTTTTGGGTTTTCATTTTTTAATTACTACTACAAGCAAGAAAAGTAAACTAGCATAGAAGCTACAACTAATATTTTTTGTTTTTCTGGGTTTTTCTAGCACACAAGAAAAAGACTAAGAAAAAGAAATTAAAACTAAGCATGGATGGTACAGTGAAAGGGTGTGAGCACTGACAACTAGAATAAGTGTGAACATGAATGTAAGTCGGTGAGAAACACGTACGCCCCCAAGCTTAGGCTTTTGGCCTAAGTTGGTCTATGGCTAGTATTGGCCTGACGAATATCCAAAGTTGTAGTTGGGGTCGTACTGAGACGCAGCAGATGCTGCATGCTGAGCTGCAGCTCGAAGGCGGGCTGCCTCCGTCATGTTATAATAAACATTTGCCTCCTCCATAGTTATAGTGTATCTCCCCTTTTCCTGAAAGTTAAACAAAGTAGGGGCAAGAAGAAAAATAGGGACGACATGCTGCCTATTAAAGATTAGTCGATATTTGAGGGTTTGATCATCCCACTCTATAAACCGTTGACTAGTCATAGCATGGCAGTCTAAATAAGAAGGAGGTAAAGGTTCATCATTCACGTGCACAGACACACCAGGAAAGCGGGCTATGCGGGTAGCATAGATCCCACCAAATAAATCTCCATGCAAGCCATTATGGTGTAACATACGTGCAATGATTATTCCCAAGTTATATTTCCTATCACCTAGTACAGCACTCCTGAGAACACTAAGATCAGGGACACACATGTGACAAGCCTCATCCTTACCGTTTATGCATCTACCGATAAAGAGAGCAAAGTAATGAATAGCACGAAAATGAATGCTCCCTATGGTAGCCTGTGTGATTTCCCTGGATTCCCCCACTATAATACTAGATAGGAATTCTCTAAATTCAGATTTGCAAGGATCACTCATACTGCCCCACTGTGGGAGCTTGCAAGCAACATTAAAATCCTCTAAATCCATGGTATAAGATTTATCATAAAGGTCAAACATGACAGTGTGAGAATTACGTGAAGATGAAAATTTAAACCTTCTCACAAAGCTATCAGTTTAGCCACGGTATTAAGGACACTTATCTTTTATGAAGTCCTCGAGGTCAGCATTGCGCACGTATGCGTAAAATTCATCTTTGATGCAAGCTTGACCCATGAATTCGTCTGACGGCCATTCACAAGGCCGCACATCAGCATCCCTCGGTGGTTCATCGTCCGGCTCACGAACGCGAGCCTCGGTTCTTGCTTCCTTGAAGGACCACCTTGGAAGTTTCTCCTAGACATTTTTCTGAAATTTTCTGCAATTTTTAGTAACTCACGATAAAAGTTAACCAAACTCAACAAGATTGATAGCAACAACTCCTACTAGTGCCTAGAGGCTATATCATGCATTAGAACTACTTAGGAGCAAGAAAATTTGACATGCAAGCTCAAGAACAAGGTCACCACAACAGCATAAATTTGCAACAAATAAAGCACTGGAACAAAAACTAATTGGACCAATGGAGGAGTCACATACCAAGGAACAATCTCCCCAAACAGTTTGGTAAATGGTGCTTTGAGCAAGGAGATCGAAAATGGCAGCAAGATGAGATAGAACTTGGGTTTGAGCTGGTTGGGGATTTTTTTGGGAGGAAGAAGAAGGGCATGGGTGCAGGAATAAGTGGAGGAGGGCCACGTGGGGCCCACGAGGTAGGGGGCGCGCCCTGGACCCTTGTGGCCACGTGTTGGCTCCCCTCACTGTGTGCTCAGTGCAATATTTCCTCAAATACTCCAGAAAAAATCATATTTCATTTTTATGGCATTTGGAGAACTTTTATTTTCGAGATATTTTTTTATTGCCCGGATAAGTCTAGAAACAGACAGAAAATACTATTTTTCTTTTATTTATCCTAATTAACAAAAAGTAAAAAAAGGTACAGAAGGTTGTGCTATCTAGATTCACCTATCCCATGTTCATCAAAAGGAATCCATTAACAAGGTTGATGAGGTCTTGTTAATAAACTCTTTCCGACTAACATGAAACCGGAGAATTTTCGAATAACACTAGGTTACCTCAATGGGGATATGTATGTCCCCAACAATAAGTATGTCATATGTCTTCTTGATAGTAGGAATAGGAAACTCAAAACCTCCAACAATGATAGTTGAAGTTTTTCCAATATAATTAATACTGTAGACCTGAGGTTGTTTCCTCGGAAAGTATACCGTATGCTCATTACGATTGACATGAATAGTGACATTGTCTTTGTTGCAATCAATAACAGCCCCTGCGGTATTCAAAAAGGGTCTTCCAAGAATAATATACATACTATCGTCCTCGGGAATATCAAGGATAACAAAGTCCGTTAGAATAGTAACATTTGCAACTACAACAGGCACATCCTCACAAATACCGATAGGTATAGCAGTTGATTTATCAACCATTTGCAAAGATATTTCAGTAGGTGCCAACTTACTCAAGTCAAGTCTACGATATAAAGAGAGATGCATAACACTAACACCAGCTCCAAGATCACACAAAGCAGTTTTAACATAGTTTCTCTTAATGGAGCAAGGTATAGTAGGTACTCCTGGATCTCCTAATTTCTTAGGCATTCCACCCTCAAAAGTGTAATTAGCAAGCATGGTGGAAATTTCTACTTCAGGTATCATTCTTTTGTTGGTAATAATGTCTTTCATATACTTAGCATAAGGATTTGTTTTAAGCACATCAGTCAAACGCATACGCAAAAAGATAGGTCTAATCATTTCAGCGAAGCGCTCAAAATCCTCATCATACTTTTTCTTGGATGGTTTCAAAGGAAAATGCATGGGTTTCCGAACCCATGGTTCTCTTTCCCTACCGTGCTTCCTAGCAACAAAGTCTCTCTTATCATAACGTTGATTCTTTGATTGTGGGTTATCAAGATCAACAGCTGGTTCAATCACTACATCATTATCATTGCTAGGTTGAGCCTCGGTATGAACATCATTATTAATATTATCACTAGGTTCATGTTCATTGCTAGATTATGTCTCAGCATCGAAAACAGATATATCATTGGGATTCTCAGGTGTGGCCGCTACAGGTTCACTAGAAGCATGCAAAGTTCTATCATTTTTCTTTTTCTTCTTTTTAGATGAACTAGGTGCATCTAGATTAGCTTTCTGAGAATCTTGCTCAATTCTCTTAGGGTGGCCTTTAGGATACATGGGTTCCTGAGTCATTCTACCACCTCTAGTCACTACCCTGATGGCATTATCATTATTCTTACTATTTTATTCATTGAGCAAATCATTCTGGGCCTTAAGTACTTGTTCTACTTGAGTGGTGACCATAGAAGCATGTTTACTAATGAGTTTTAGTTCACTTTTAGCTCTAGACATATAATCACTCAAGCATTCAATCATATAAGCATTTTGTTGTAATTTTCTACCAACATAAGCATTGAAGTTTTCTTGTTTCACAATAAAATTGTCAAACTCATGTAGACATTGGCTAGCAGACTTATGATGAGGAATATCACCTTCATCAAATCTATAAAGAGAATTTACCTTTACTACCTATGTCGGGTTATCAAGACCATGTATTTCATCAATAGGAGGTAAATTCTTAACATCTTCAGCTTTAATACCTTTTTCTTTCATATATTTCTTTGCCTCTTGCATATCTTCATGACTAAGAAATAGAACACCTCTTTTGTTCGGAGTTGGCTTAGGGGTTGGTTCAGGAAGTGTCCAATTATTTTCATTGGCCAGCACATTATTCAATAGTAGTTCAGCTTGTTCAACTGTTCTTTCCCTGAAAACACAACCAGCACAACTATCCAGGTGGTCTCTGGAAGCATCGGTTAGTCCGTTATAAAAGACATCAAGTATATCATGCATCTCAAGAGGAGGATCAGGCAAAGCATTGAGTAACTGGAGAAGCCTCCCCCAAGCTTGTGGGAGACTCTCTTCTTCAGTTTGAGCAAAGTTATATATTTCCCGTAAGGCAGCTTGTTTCTTATGAGCGGGAAAATATTTAGCAGAGAAGTAATACATCATATCCTGGGGACTACGCACACAACCAGGATCAAGGGAATTAAACCAAGTCTTAGCATCACCCTTTAACGAGAACGGAAACAACTTAAGGATATAGTAATAGAGAATCTTTTCATCGTTGGTAAACAGGGTGGCTATATCATTCAACTTAGTAAGATGTGCCACAACAGTTCCAGACTCATAGCCATGGAAATGATCAAATTCAACCAAAGTAATTAACTCAGGATCAATAGAGAATTCATAATCCTTATCAGTAACACAAATAGGTGAAGTAGAAAAAGCAGGGTAATGTTTCATTCTAGCATTCAAGGACTTTTCTTTCAGCTTAGCTAATAATTTTTTAAGATCATATCTATCATTGCAATCAAGAAAGTCTCTAGCAGTTTCTTCATCCATAACATAACCCTCAGGCACAACAGGCAATTCATATCTATTGGGAGTAGTTTCATCATCACTTTCATAAATATCATTATTTTCAACATTTGCACTCTCCCTAACCTTAGCAATTTGTTCATCTAGAAATTCACCTAGTGGCACAGTATCAGGCATAGAAGTAGTTTCATCATACATAGCAGAAGTGGCATCATCAAGAACATACGACATATCAGATTCAATAGCAGGAGTAGGTGCCGCAAGTTTACTCATAACAGAAGGAGAATCAAGTGCATAGCTAGATGGAAGTTCCTTACGTCCCCTCGTAGTTGAGGCTAAGATATTGGTTTTTGAGTCCTTCAAATTCTTCATAGTGATCAACAGATATAAATCCCAAGTGACTTAAAGAATAGAGCTATAGTCCCCGGCAATGGCGCCAGAAAATAGTCTTGATAACCCACAAGTGTAGGGGATCGCAACAGTTTTCGAGGGTAAAGTATTCAACCCAAATTTGTTGATTCGACAAAAGGGCAGCCCAAGAATACTCTTAAGTATTAGCAGCTGAGTTCTCAATTCATCCACACGTGGAAACTTAGTATCTGCAGCAAGATAGTTTAGTAGCAAAGTAATATGATAGTGGTGGTAGCAACAATAAAAGTAACGATAGAGTTTTTATAGTTTTTGTAATTGTAGCAACGGAAAAGTAAATAAGCAACATGCAGTATAGGTAAAGCTCGTAGGCATTGGATCGGTGATGGGGAAATTACGTCGGATGCAATTCATCATGTAGAAGTTATTACCTAGGGTGACACAGAACTAGCTCCAGTTCATCAATGCAATGTAGGCATGTATTCCGAATATAGTCATACGTGCTTATGGAAAAGAACTTGCATGACATCTTTTGTCCTACCCTCCTGTGGCAGCTGGGTCCTATTGGAAACTAAGGGATATTAAGGCCTCCTTTTAATAGAGTACCGGACCAAAGCATTAACACATAGTGAATACATGAACTCCTCAAACTATGGTCATCACCGGGAGTGGTCCCGATTATTGTCACTTCGGGGTTGCCGGATCATAACACATAGTAGGTGATTATAGACTTGCAAGATAGGATCAAGAACACACATATATTCATGAAAGCATAATAGGTTCAGATCTGAAATCATGGCACTCGGGCCCTAGTGACAAGCATTAAGCATAACAAAGTCATAGCAACATCAATCGCAGAACATAGTGGATACTAGGGATCAAACCCTAACAAAACTAACTCGATTACATGATAGATCCCGTCCAACCCATCCCCATCCAGCAACACGCATGGCGGTGAGCATCATGGAATTGGTGATGGAGGAAGGTTGATGATGACGATGGCGACGATCTCCACTCTGCGGAGCCCCGAACGGACTCCAGATCAGCCCTCCCGAGAGAGTTTAGGGCTTGGCGGCGGCTCCGTCTCGTGAAACGCAATAATTCCTTCTCCTTTGATTTTTTTCTCCCCGAAACAGAAGATATAGGATCTGGGGGTACATCAGTGGAGCACCAGGGGGCCGACGAGGCGCCCTCGTGGACAGGCCCAAGGCCCCCTGGTGTGGATCTTCTTGCAGGTATTTTTTATATTTTCCAAAATAATTCTCCGTTGATTTTCAGGCGATTCCGAGAACTTTGTATTCTGCACAAAAACAACACCATGGCAATTCTGCTGAAAACAGCGTCGGTCCGGGTTAGTTCCATTCAAATCATGCAAGTTAGGATTCAAAACAAGGGCAAAAGGGTTTGGGAAAGTAGATACGTTGGAGACGTATCAGTGCCCTGCAACCAATCCACCCAGATGTGTATTAAAGTAGCCACCTTAAGTTTAACCATTAATTAACAATCTCACATCTGTCATGGATACTCTCAAACCCAATCCACGTCTACGAGCGTAGCATGGCAACCTAAGCATAACGTAGAAGTAACTCCCAGGGGTTTGAAAATAATGCTGGTAATAGGTTCTACCTCAATCTACTTCCCAGACCCACAAGTTAAGAGATCCTACTCATGCAATGAGTGGGGTTTGATCTAATGCATAAAAACGGGGTAATAAAAGGTATGATCAAAGTGTTACTTGCCTTGCTGATGATTCGCAAAACCTAGGGACTCGTAGTAGCACGCTTCGCACTCCGGGAATTCTATCGCAAGCAAACAATAGCATACATAAGCAACCAAGCAAAGATGCATGGTTAAAACTCAAATAAGAAGATCTAACCAGAAAGTTCAACTGAAGAACTCCAGTTTGCAAAAAGAATCAAATCAAACGGAGCAACGAAACTCAAACTACGAAAGAAACAAGATCCATTTACTAGATTGAACTAAAGTCAAATTTCACAGTACCAAAACCTTGTTCAAGTTGGTTAAACGGAAAGAGGGCTTCGAGACGAAGATCTAGGCGCTTGAATCGCCCGATTCCAACTTACGTGCGAAAAGATAAACTAAAATGAAGATGAGGGCAAAAATCGCAATCGAAAATAATCGTGGAAAAACCCTGAAAAGGAAAAACTGACGAACAAGCTAACGAAGAAATGCTCGTTGTCTGTGACTAACGGGCGAACAACGTTTATTACAACGAACATACGGACAAATGTCCGCTATTTAACTAAACCGACGGAAAATCGAAACTAAACCGAAAAAACGAGATCTAGGGTTTCTAAAAAAACGATCGGTTTTCTCGATAAAACCTACGGCGGCGGTGGCTACCACCGGCGGCGGCGACGGCTTCTTCGGCGGCGGCGGTGAGGCGACGCGGCCGGCTAGCGATGGCGGCGGTGTGGCGACGCGGCGGGCTGGCGGCGGCGGCGCGGGCGGCGGGCTCCGACGGCAGCTTGCAGCAGTGCGGCGCGGATTGGGCGGCGATAGGGTTTCGGGTGGCGAGGCCGGGTGGGCTGGCGAGGCAGTCGGCTCGGGCTTTAAAGCCCCCCCCCCGGGCAGACTCCTAGCCGGACACGGCCCAGGTCTTTCCCCTCCCACTTCTTGGGAGCCCAGCTCGGTTTCACCTTCTATTTCACTACCCACTTGGGGTTCTTTTCACCTTTCCCTCATGGTACTACTTCGCTATCGGTCACCCATGAGTATTTAGCCTTGCAAGGAGGTCCTTGTTGATTCACACGGGATTCCACGTGCCCCATGCTACTCGGGTCAAAGCGTAAGCTAGTGATGCTTTCGGCTACTAGACTTTAGCCATCTAGGGTGCGGCACTCAACCGGTTCGCCTAGTAGCACAAGGCTTGTATTCGTTTCTTTTTTTATATAAACAGTCCTGACGCAGCAAAATAGACGAAAAAATACTAAACGGACTCGAAAAATTCCTAAATAAATTTTCGCCGTCCTCTAATAATATTTAGGACAAAGTGAACATTTTTGCCGGACCCAAATGCAATTTTGGAAAACACGTATTTTTCCTATGCAAATAAATCCAAATAAAATGCCAAAGTTGATTTTAATATTTTTCCTCCAATATTTCTTATGTTTTGGAGAAGTCATATTATCTCCGCTCATATATTTTATTAGGAAATATTTTAAGAGAGAAAAACTATTAAAACCAAAGTGATCCTCGTATCGATATTTGAGAAAACTCAAATATGAAAACGGTAAAATCCTCAACTCTCTCCGTGGGTCCTTGAGTTGCTTAGAATTTCGAGGATCGCAACACACGAATGCAATAAAATATGATATGCAATATGACCTATGTATAAAATTCCAAATTTGAAATTTTGGGATGTTACAGGATCCGTGTGAAAGTTAGCATCAACGTAACCCTTTACGACGAGCTCTTCGTCACCTCCATAAACGAGAAACATAACCTTTGTCCTTTTCAGGTAATTCACGATGTTCTTGACCATTGTCCAGTGATCCACTCCTGGATTACTTTGGTACCTCCCTACCAAACTTATGGCAAGGCACACATCAGGTCTAGTACACACCATTGCATACATGATAGAACCTATGGCTGAGGCATATATAGGGAATGAATTTCACTTTCTCTCTATCTTCTTTGTGGTCGGGCATTGAGCCTGACTCAATTTCACACCTTGTAACACATGCAAGAACCCTTTCGTTGACTGATCCATTTTGAACTTCTTCAAAACTTTGTTAAGGTATGTGCTTTGTGAAAGTCCAATTAAGCATCTTGATCTATCTCTATATATCTTGATGCCCAATATGTAAGCAGCTTCATCGAGGTCTTTCCTTGAAAAAGTCTTATTCAAGTATCCTTTTATGCTATCTAGAAAATCTACATCATTTCCAATCAATAATATGTCATCCACATATAATATCATAAATGCTAGAGAGCTCCCACTCACTTTCTTGTAAGTAAAGGCTTCACCATAAATCTGTATAAAACCATATGCTTTGATCACCTCATCAAAGCATATATTCCAACTCCGAGATGCTTGCACCAGTCCATAGATGGATCACTGGAGCTTGCACACTTTGTTAGCACCTTTAGGATCGACAAAGCCTTATGGTTGCATCATATACAACTCTTCTTTGAAAAATCCATTAAGGAATGCAGTTTTGACATCCATTTGCCAAATTTCATGATCATAAAATGCGGCAATTGCAAACATGATTCGGACAGATTTAAGTATCGCTACGGGTGAGAAAGTCTCATCGTAGTCAACTCCTGGAACTTGTCGAAAACCTTTTGCAACAAGTCGAGCTTTGTAGACAGTGATATTACCATCAACGTTTGTCTTTCTCTTGAAGATCCATTGATTTTCAATGGCTTGCCGATCATCGGGCAAGTCCACCAAAGTCCACACTTTGCTCTCATACATGGATCCTATCTGAGATTTCATGGCCACAAGCCAGTAATTGAAATCTGGGCTCATCATAGCTTCTTCATAGATCGAAGGTTCGCTGTTGTCTAACAACATGACTTCGAGGACAGGGTTACCGTACCACTCTGGTGCGGTACATGTTCTGGTCGACCTTCGAGGTTCGGTAGTAACTTGATCCGAAGTTTCATGATCAGTATCATTAGCTTCTTCTCTAGTTGGTGTAGGCATCACGTGAACTGTTTTCTCTGATGATCTACTTTCCAGTTCGAGCGAAGGTAAAATTACCTCATAAAGTTCTACCTTCCTCCCACTCACTTCTTTCAAGAGAAACTATTCTCTAGAAATGACCCATTCTTAGCAACAAAAGTCTTGCCTTCAGATCTGTGGTAGAAGGTGTACCCAACAATTTCTTTTGGGTATCCTATGAAGACGCACTTCTCCGATTTGGGTTCGAGCTTATCAGGATGATGCTTTTTCACATAAGCATCGCAACCCCAAACTTTAAGAAATGACAGTTTGGTTTCTTGCCAAACCATAGTTCATACGGTGTCGTCTCAACGGATTTAGATGGTGCCCTGTTTAATGTGAATGCAGTTGTCTCTAATGCATAATCCCAAAATGATAAAGGCAAATCGGTAAGAGACATCATAGAACACACCATATCCAATAGAGTACGGTTACGACGTTCGGACACACCATTACGCTGTGGTGTTCCATGTGGCGTGAGCTGTGAAACTATTCCACATTGTTTCAAATGAAGACCAAACTCGTAACTCAAATATTTGCTACCGCAATCGGATCGTAGAAACTTTATTTTCTTGTTACGGTGATTCTCTACTTCACTCTGAAATTCTTTGAACTTTTCAAATGTTTCGGACTTGTGATTCATTAAGTAGATATACCCATATCTACTCAAATCATTTGTGAAGGTGAGAAAATAACAATACCCGCCGCGCGCTTCAACACTCATCGGAGCGCATACATCGGTATGTATAATTTCTAGTAAGTCATAGCTCGCTCCATTGTTCCGGAGAATGGAGTTTTAGTCATCTTACCCATGAGGCATGGTTCACAAGAATCAAATGATTCATAATCAAGTGATTCCAGAAGTCCATCAGCATGGAGTTTCTTCATGCGCTTTACACCATATGACCTAAACGGAAGTGCCACAAGTATGTTGCACTATCATTATCAACTCTGCATCTTTTGGCATCAACATTATGAATATGTGTATCACTACAATCAAGATTCAACAAGAATAGACCATTCCTCAAGGGTGCATGAACATAAAAGATATTACTCATATAAATAGAACAACCATTATTTTCTGACTTAAATGAATAACCGCCTCGCATTAAACAAGATCCATATAATGTTCATGCTCAACGCAGGCACCAAATAACAATTATTTAGGTCTAAAATGGACTCCAAAGGTAGATGTAGAGGTAGCCTGCCGACGGCGGTCACATCAACCTTGGAACCATTCCCGACGCGCATCGTCACCTCGTCCTTAGCCAGTCTTCGTTTAATCCGCAGCTCCCGTTTTGAGTTACAAATATGAGCAACCGAACTAGTATCAAATACCCAGGCGCTGCTACGAGCACTAGTAAGGAACACGTCAATAACATGTATATCAAATATACCTTTGTTCACTTTTCCATCCTTCTTATCCGCCAAATACTAGGGGCAGTTCCGCTTCCAGTGACCACTCCCTTTGCAGTAGAAGCACTCTATTTCAGGCTTAGGACCAGCTTTGGGTTTCTTCGTGGGAGCGGCAACCTGTTTGCCGTTCTTCTTGAAGTTCCCCTTCTTTCCTTTGCCCTTTTTCTTGAAACTAGTGGTCTTGTTAACCATCAACACTTGATGCTCCTTCTTGATTTCTACCTCCGCCGTTTTCAGCATCATGAAGAGCTCGGGAATTGTATTACCCATCTCTTGCATATTATAGTTCATCACGAAGCCTTTGTAGCTTGGTGGCAGTGACTGAAGAACTCTATCAATAACACTCCTTGGTGGAAGGGACATTCCCAACTGAGTCAAGTGGTTATGATACCCAGACATTTTGAGTATGTGTTTACTCACAGAAATATTCTCCTCCATTTTGCAGCTATAGAACTTGTTGGAGACTTAATATCTCTCAACCCGGGCATTAGCTTGAAATATCAACTTCAGCTCCTGGAAAATCTCATATGCTCCATGATGTTCAAAACGTCTTTGAAGTCCCAGTTCTAAGCCGTAAAGCATGGAGCACTGAACTATAGAGTAGTCATCAGATCGAGCTTTCCAGACGTTCATAACATCTGCTTTAGCTCATGCAGCAGGTGCGTCACCTAGCGGTGGATCAAGGACATAATTCTTCAATGATGATAATCCTTAAGTTACGGACCCAGTCCGTGTAGTTTCTATCATCATCTTTCAACTTATCTTTCTCTAGGAATGCATTAAAATTCAAGGGAACGATAGCACGGGCCATTGATCTACAACATAGATATGCAAGTACTATGAGGACTAAGTTCATGATAAATTAAGTTCAATTAATCAAATTACTAATGAACTCCCACTTAAATTAACACCCCTCAGGTTATCTGAGTGAAACATGATCCAAATAAAATAAACCACGTCCGATCATCACGAGAGATGGAGTAGTCATCAATGGTGAACATCTCTATGATGTTGATCATATCTACTATATGACTCATGTTCGACCTTTCGGTCTCCAGTGTTCCGAGTCCATGTCTGTACATGCTAGGCTCCTCAAGTTTAACCCAAGTATTCCACGTGTGTAAAACTATCTTACACCCGTTGTATGTCAACGTAGAGTCTATCACACCCGATCATCACGTGGTGTCTCGAAACGATGAACTGTAGCGATGGTGCATACTCGGGGAAAACACTCTTATCTTGAAACTTAGTAAAGGGATCATCTTATATTGCTACCGCCGTACTAAGCAAAATAAGATGCATAAAGATAAACATCACATGCAATCAAAATATTTGACATGATATGGCCATCATCATGTTGTGCTTTTGAACTCCATCCCCAAAGCATCGTCATGATCTCCATTGTCACCAGCTTGAAAGCCTGATCTCCATCGTAGCGTCGTGGTCGTCTCGCCAACTATTGCTTGTACGACTATTGCTAACTCATAGCGATAAAGTAAAGCAATTACATGGAGCTTGCATTTCGTACAATAAAGAGACAACCATAAGGCTCCTGCCAGTTGTCGATAATTTACAAAACATGATCATCTCATACAATAAAGTATAACTCATCACGTCTTGACCATATCACATCACAACATGCCCTGCAAAAACAAGTTAGACGTCCTCTACTTTGTTGTTGCAAGTTTTACATGGCTGCTACGGGCTTCTAGCATGAACCGTTCTTACCTACGGCACAAAACCAAAATGGTGATTTATCAAGTTTTTTGTTTTAACCTTCAACAAGGACCGATCATAGTCAAATTTGATTTAACTAAAGTAGGAGAAACAGGCACCCGCCAGCCACCTCTATGCAAAACAAGTTGCATGTCTGTCGGTGGAACTGGTCTCATGTACGTGGACATGTAAGGTTGGTCTGGGCTGCTTCATCTTACAATACCATCGAATCAAAATAAGATGTTGGTGGTAAGCAGTATGACGATCACCACCCAAAACTCTTTGTGTTCTACTCGTGCATGTCATCTACGCATAGACCTGGCTCATGATGCCACTATTGGGAAACGTTGCATGGAAAACAAAAAAATTATACGCACACGCATTGATCTATCTACGAAGATGCGTAGCAATGAGGGGGAGAGTTTGTCTACCCTCGTAGACCGTAAGCCGAAGCGTTTCACACGCGGTTGATGTAGTCAAACTTCTTTGCGCTTCGACCGATCAAGTACCGAACGCACGGCATCTCCGTGTTCTGCACACGTTTAGCTCGATGACACCCCTTGCCTTCTTGATCCAGCAAGACGTCGATGTAGTACTTTAGTTCCGTCATCACGACGGCGTGGTGACAATGATGGTGAAGTGATCTCCCTAGGGCTTCGCCTAAACACTACGAAAATATGACCGAGGACATGAACCGTGGAGGGCCGCGCCGCACACGGCTAAGCAATTGTCTCGGGTGTGCTAGGGGCGCCCCCACATATATATAGGTGGGAGGGAGAGGGGAGGCAGCTAGGGTGCACCCGAAGTAGGATCCGAATCCTACTTGGGGATCCGAATCCTACTTGGGGATCCGAATCCTACTTGGGGATCCGAATCCTACTTGGGGTATCCCAAGTGGTGCCCCCTCCTTCCATCAAATGCAGGAGAGAAAAGGAAAGGGGGAAGAGAGAAGGAAGGGGGGCGAACCCCCTCTTTTCCTTCTCCCAATCGGCCTCCTGCCAGAGGGGGGCACGCCACCCCTTGTGGGATGGTGTGCTCCCCACTCATGGCCCATATGGCCCATATATTCCCCCTATGGTGTCCGGTAACCCCTTTGGTACTCCGATAAATACTAGATACCCTCCGAAACACCTCTGGTGTCTGAATACTATCATCCTATATATCAATCTTTACCTCTTGACCATTTCAAGACTCCTCGTCATGTCTGTGATCATATCTGGGACTCTGAACAACATTTAGTCACCAATCATGTAACTCATATAATATTATATCATCGAACGTTAAGCGTGCGCACCCTACGAGTTCGAGAACTATGTAGATATGGCCGAGACACCTCTCCGGTCAATAACCAATAGCGGAACCTGGATTCTCATATTGGCTCCTACATATTCTATGAAGCTCTTTATCGGTCGAACTGTTATGACAACATAAAAATTTCCCTTTGTCTTTTTGTATGTTACTTGCCCGAGATTGATCGTCGGTATCTCTATACCTTGTTCAATCTCGTTATCGGCAAGTCTCTTTACTCGTTCCATAATACATCATCCCGTGACTAACATATTAGTCTTTTGCCAACCCAACAAGACACCTTTGGAGATACATATAGAGCATAATCACCCAGTTACGTTGTGATCTTTGATAGCACCTAAGGCATTCCTCCGGTATCCGGGAGTTGCATGATCTCATAGTCAAAGGAATATGTATTCGACATACATGAAGAAAATAGCAATATAACTGAACGATCAACATGCTAAGCTAATAGATGGGTCTTGTCCATCACATCGTTCTCCTAATGATGTGATCCCGTTATCAAATGACAACTCATGTCCATTGTTAGGAAACCTTAACCATCTTTGATCAACGAGCTAGTCAAGTAGAGGCTCAACAGGGACTCAGTGTTTTGTCTATGTATTGACACAAGTATTAAGGTTTCCGGTCAATACAATTCTAGCCTGAATTATAAACATTCAGTCACCAACATACATAACTCATTCATTACTATATCGTCAACGAAACGTTAAGCTAGTAGACCCTATGGGTTTGAGAACTATGTAGACATGACCGAGACACCTCTATGGTCAATAACCAATAGCGGAACCTAGATGCCCATATTGGCTCCTACATATTCTAAGAAGATCTTTATCGGTCGAACCGTTATGACAACATACACAATTCCCTTTGTATGTCGGTATGTTACTTGCCCGAGATTCGATCATTGGTATCTTTATACCTAGTTCAATCTCGTTACCGGCAAGTCTCTTTACTCGTTCCGTAATACATCATCCCGTGACTAACTCATTTGTCATTTGCTTTCAAGGCTTATTATGATGTGTATTACCGAGAGGGCCGAGAGATACCTCTCTGGTACTCGGAGTGACAAATCCTAATCTCGATTCACGCCAACCCAACAAGACACCTTCGGAGATACCTATAGAGCATCTTTCAATCACCCAGTTACATTGTGATGTTTGATAGCACACAAGGTATTCCTCCGGTATCTGGGAGTTGCATGATCTCATAGTCAAAGGAATATGTATTTGACATACATGAAAAAAGTAGCAATAAACTGTGCGATCAAATGCTAAGCTAACGGTTGGGTCTTGTACATCACATCATTCTCACAATGATGTGACCCCATTATCAAATGACAACTCATGACTATTGTTAGGAAACCTTAACCATCTTTGATTAATGAGCTAGTCTAGTAGAGGCTTACTAGGGACACTGTATTTTTTTTTATGTATTCACACATGTATTTAGGTTTCTGGTCAATACAATTCTAGCATGAATAATAAACCTTTATCATGAATAAGGAAATATAAATAATAACAACTTTATTATTGCCTCTAAGGCATATTCCCATCAGGCACACCCCGGGGGGAGGGGGTAGGTGCGCCCTGGTGCCTCGTGGGCCCGCCTTTGCTCCGTTTGATGTAATTCTGCCTCGATAAATTCTCTAAAATCGAGAAATCAACAGAGAGCCACATGAAATACTTTTTCCGCCAACGCAAGCTTTTGTTCTTGAGAGATCCCATCTGAAGTCCTTTTCTGGCACCCTGCCGGATGGGGGGGGGGGGTCAACCATGAAGGGACTCTACATAAACCTTGCTACCCTTTCGATGGTGTGTGAGTAGTTTACCACACACCTATGGGTCCATAGCTAGTAGCTAGATGTCGTCTTCTCTCTCTTTGATCTTCAATACAATATTCTGTTTGGTATTCTTGGATTTCTATTCGATGTAATCACTTTTTGCGGTGTGTTTGTTGGGATCCGATGAATTGTGTGTTTATGATTAGATTATTTATGAATACTATTTGAGTCTTCTCTGAACTCTTTTATGCATGATTATGATAGCTTTGTATTTCTCTCCGATCTATTGATTTGGTTTGGCCAGGTAGATTGATTTTTCTTACAATGGGAGAGGTGCTTTGTAATGGGTTCAATCTTGCGACGATCTATATCCCAGTGACAGAAGGGGATAAGACACCTATTTGTATTGTTGCATTAGGGATAAAAATATGGGGTTTATTCATGCGTGTGTTTATTTTTTCTAGACCATGCCATCTTGCTTAAGGCATTACTTTGTTATTTATGAACTTAATACTCTAGATGCATGCTGGATAGCGGTCGATGTGTGGAGTAATAGTAGTAGATGTCGACAGGAGTCGGTCTAGTTTTCTCGGACGTGATGCCTATATGTGTGACCATTGCCTTGGATATCGTCATGATTACTCGCTTTTATATCAATTGCCCAACTGTAATTTGTTTACGCAACGTACGTGAAGGAAATATGCCCTAGAGGTAATAAAGTTGTTATTTATATTTCATTATATCATGATAAATGTTTATTATTCATGCTAGAATTGTATTAACCGCAAACTTAGTACATGTGTGAATACATAGACAAACAAAGTGTCCCTAGTATGCCTCTACTAGACTAGCTCATTGATCAAAGATGGTTATGTTTCCTAGCCATAGACATGAGTTGTCATTTGATCAATGGGATCACATCATTAGGAGAATGATGTGATGGACAAGACCCATCCGTTAGCTTAGCAACTTGATCATTTAGTTTTACTGCTATTGCTTTCTTCATGACTTATACATGTTCCTATGACTATGAGATTATGCAACCCCCGAATACCGGAAGAACACCTTGTGTGCTATCAAATGTCACAATGTAACTGGGTGATTATAAAGATGCTCTACAGGTGTCTCCGAAGGTGTTTGTGGTGTTGGCATAGATCGAGAATATGATTTGTCACCCCGAGTGTCGGAGAGGTATCTCTGGGCCCTCTCGGTAATGCACATCACTATAAGCCTTGCAAGCAAATGATTAATGAGTTAGTCAAGAGATGATGCATTACGGAACGAGTAAAGAGACTTGCTAGCAATGAGATTGAACGATGTATGAGGATACCGATGATCGAATCTCGGGCAAGTAACATACCGATGACAAAGGGAACAACGTATGTTGTTATGCGGTTCGACCAATAAAGATCTTCTTAGAATATGTAGGAGACAATATGGGCATCCAGGTTCTGCTATTGGTTATTGGCTGGAGGGATGTCTCGGTCATGTCTACATAGTTCTCAAACTCGTAGGGTCCGCACGTTAACGTTCGTTGACGATATAGTATTGAATGAGTTATGTATGTTGGTGACCGAATGTTATTCGGAGTCCCGGAGGTGATCGCGGACATTAAGAGGAACTCCTGAATGGTCTGGAGATAAAGATTAATATATGCGACAATAGTATTTGGCCTCCGGAAGGGGTTCCGGATGTTTCCCGAAATGTTTGGGTACGAGAACACTTTATTTGGGCCAAAGGGAAAAGCCCACGAGGTTTTTGGAAAGCGCAAAAGGAAGTTTTGCGGATTCCAGGGGCCAGACGCCAGGGTCCCTGGCGTCTAGGTCCAGACGCTGGGAACCCTGGCATCTGGCCCTGGAGTCCGAGAAGGGCTCTTGCCTTTCGGGTGAAACCAACTTTGTAGAGGATTTTACTCCAAGTTTCGACCCCAAGGCTCAACATATAAATAGAGGGGCAGGGCTAGCACCCAAGACACATCAAGATACACCAAGCCGTGTGCCAACAACCCCGACCCTCTAGTTTATCCTCCCTCTAGTTTCTGTAGTGCTTAGCGAAGCCCTGCAGATATTGTTCTTCATCATCAACCGTCACCACACCGTCGTGTTGTCGGAACTCATCTACTACTTTGCCCATCTTGCTGGATCAAGAAGGCGAGGTCGTCATCGAGCTAAACATGTGCTGAACGCAGAGGTGCCGTATGTTTGGTGCTAGATCGGGATGGATCGTGAAGGTGTACAACTACATCAACCGCGTTGATAAAGGCTTCCGCTTTGCGATCTTCAAGGGTATGAAGATACACTCCCCCTCTCGTTTCTATGCATCACCATGATCTTGCGTGTGCGTAGGATTTTTTTTGAAATACTACGTTCCCCAATAGTACGCTATTTTCAAGAGAGAAGCCTCTAGTGAAAACTATGGCCCCCGGGTCTACTTTTATCATATATAAAGATCTGAAAATACCTTGTTGCAATTTACTTTACTTTATTTTATTTTATGGTTTTCTTCACTCTATCTATCACTAGTAGATTTGTTCCTTGCAATTAACTGCTGAGGGATTGACAACCCCTTGTTCGCATTGGGTGCAATGATTTTGTTATTTTGTGTGTAAGTGTTGTTAACTAGGTGTTGCTTGGTTCTCGTACTGGATTGATAACTTTGGTTCTTAACTGAGGAAATACTGTTCTCTACTGTTCTGCATCATCCTCTCATCTTCGAGAAAATCCCAACGCAATTCACAAGTAGGAGGGCCCTCAGCTTAGGAACACAATGTTCAAGCAACATGTGCTCTGCAGTGACACCGCGTCAGCCTTTGTATGATCGAATCGCACTAGTTTACAACTAATCATGTCGAGCCGGTGATCTTTGTCATGTATTTGCTAGAGACATATTCATATAAGTTCGAGCCAATAGACGCAAATGGTCCTGACAAAGGTAAGGCGGCAACCGTTATTGCCATGTTTTACGAACGCCTGTTCTTCTCAGATGAACTGCCGGTTAGCCGCGACATAGTCCTCATCCTGGATGGATACGAGGATGACGCTCTGCTCCACCGTTTCCGCCGCTTGTGCGACCTCCTACTCTGCGAAGGCGTCTTCCATGGCGAAGCATGCAATAGGCACAGGCTCCGCCTCTGCCTCCTCCACGGGCTTCGGCTCCTCCTCCTTCGGCTCTAGTGAATCTGGAGGCAGGCCACTGCCAACCGAGCGGCACACCTAGCCTGGATCTCCTCGAGCAGATAGAGGTGCCGCTCTGGCGTAAGCTTCGTAGGTCATCTTTTTCTGGTGGGCCATGTTGGAGCCGGATGACAAGAGGAGGAGCGGAAGCGGGTGTGGACGATGGCGAGAAGTGGATGGATGGGATCAGGCTGGCGGCGTGGAGAGGGAGGGAATGGATGTGCCTATGGCTAGGGGACGCCGTCCATCTTAAATAGTCGGGCCCTAGCCCTTGGGCCGCGAGCTGGAAAGGCAACACGCGAAATTCACACCCCCACAATGTAGAGATACCCGCTGGACCGTTCGGTTCCTGAGCGTTTGTGTGTGGGACCCAGCTGTCAGCACGATGTGCCAGATGAGCTGAGCCACCCCGTGTTAGGCTGGATATGAGAGGTGCTGGTTAGCGGGCGTTTGAGGCCGGTCCGAGGCGTCCGTCTGACTCGCATTTTTTTCACTGGTCAATGATCGGCGTTAGCCGGACGTTTGAGGCCGGTCCGAGGCATCCGTCTGGCTCGCATTTTTTTACAGGTCAATGATTGGTGGAACGCTTGATGGCGTTTTACATGCTTTAAGGCTAGCTATAATGGGGAGAATCATATATTAGTGTCATGCATATGATACTACTCACGTAATGCACATTATCATATGTTAGTATCTTAAATTGACTTATTAATTGTCACGCATGATACAAAGTAATAGAACATTTAATATGATACGGCATCATGATATGGTTACCACATCCTTCCTTTCCTTATTTAGTTACGCGTCAAATAATTTACAAAGTCTAGTTAGCATATATGATACCGCTTATGTTACTTTTGGGACATCGCTAACGCCCACATGTGTGGTGGGAGCCAAACCCGTCCACACACCCTATAACACACAGACTGCGCCACGTCACCACATGCAGGCATGTGGAAATCTTTTTGGATTTTCAGTTTTTAAAATGTTTTATCTCTTAAATGAAAGATCCGATTGAAGATCTTCACCATTAAATTCCTCGCGACGAGATCTTTGAAACTAGATCTCATATCAATATATTTTGATGAATTTTTTTGGTGTTAAAAGTTGCCATGTCTATTGTACATGAATTGCCATGATGTTTGCACTGAAGTTGCCATGATACATTTCAGCTATTTTCTTCTACATTTAAAAGTAAATTTTGACATATTATTAAACGGGAATTAAGAAACTAGACTTGCCATGCACTATAAACTAAAATTGCCATGGTTTATACAAAAATATATTTTCGTGGTCAAAGTACTGAATTGCCATCACCAAAAAACTAAAATTGACATGCTCTACAAACTAAAATTGCCACATGGCAACTTTTGTTTAAGCACTATGGCAACTACAGTGTAAACATCATGGCAACTTTTGGGGAATTTTTTTTTTCGTCGAAACATATCAACATGGGGTCTAGTTTTGAAGATCTCGTCGAGACGGATTTAACTGTGAAAATGGATTTTTAATTCAATTTTTTAATTAGGAGATAAAACTTTTTTTAGTCGAAACCAAAAAGATTTCTGCTGATGTCATTTATTTATACATGATAAAATAAGTGGTGATGGAGGCGTGTGGGCGATGTGCAAACGCCCACACGTGTGGGCGTTAGTTTTTTCATACATTTGTTACGACCAGCCTAAGGGCATGGCCAATGGGCCACGCTGGACGGGTGCCCCATGTGCCACCTCCTCCTGCTGAGTGCCACCTCCACCAAACCTATGGCTTCCAGAGCGAAACGGGCTCCTGCAGAAGAACTCGCTTCTTCCCTGGCGAAAGCCACGAGGCGGCCGCTTGGGCGACACGGTGGGAGGTCCGTCGTTCCGCTCGATTCGGGACCACACTCGCCCAACAAAATCCCGCGAGCGAGAGGGGAAGGGCGCGAAAGAGAGAAGGAAAGGGTGGAAGGGGAGAAGAGAAGGACGCGAACCAGGGAGTGGAGGCGCGGCGCACGAACGAGCGAAGAAGGTGGCGTACCTCGTCCTCTACCTGCGGCTCACCTCGTCCTCAACCTGCCTGTCACATCCCTAGCTAGCACTTGCATTAGGACCTGACTAGAGTGTGCATCATGTTTACTTTCAAGAAAACTTGAAATGGGATTAACAGAAACCCCAGCACCCCTCTCCTAACAACTAGGGTTTGATAAAATATTTTCCAATGTACCCAAAATGCCCTTCAAAATGTTCATCATTTCTGCCTTGGTCCTAAACCTCTGCCAAAAATGGTGCACATTTTTCTAGGACAATCTAGGGCTTTGGATTAATTCATATGGTATTTGAATTTGGGCATTTAAATGCTACAAAATATTTTAAATGCTCAAATAATCATAAACTATAATGTTTCCTGCTGTTCATATTATATACAGCAGGTATGACAAGTGTTATGAGTTACAAAAATGCTTTGGCATTTTATTTAATTAAACAAAGTTGCAAAAGAAATGAAACAGAAAAGAAAATAGAAAAAAAGGGAGAGAGAAAGCTTACCTGGCGCCCACCCGGCCCACCTGCCGGCCCAGCCCAGCTGCCGCTCCAGCGAGCTGCTTGGCTCGGCCAGGCAGGCAGGTGCTCGACGGCGACCGCGCCGCGCGCCACGCAGCTGCCCGCCGCCTTGCTTCACCCCCTCGCCGTCCTGGAGGGATGGTTCGACCCTCCACGTCCTCCTCGACCCCGCAGACACCTCCACCTCCCCCCAGTTCCTCTCCTCCGCTCTCCCCGCGCCATGGCCGACGCCGCCGTGATCGCACCGTCGTAGAAGCCGCGTCCACCGTCGTTCCTGAGCTCCGCCTTGGTGTCCATCGTCTCCGCCGTCCTCGACTGCTTCGAACAGGCCGAGCCACGAGCGCTCGCCCGCCCTGGAGACGCCCCCGACCTCTTCTTCCCCAACTCCGGCCGCGGAGATCCCCCTCGCCGTCCTGCTCAGCTCCGACCACCCCCGAGCTCGCTCTGGTGCTTGCCGCAACCCCTGTGAGCCTAGCTACCTCCTCCCCCTCTCCGTTGGCTCTCTTTTGCCCTGGAACACACTGCACAAAGCTCAACCGCACGCACCGCCGCCGTGCTCGCCGCCGGTAATGCTCCGGTGACCATTTGGTCACTGGCACCCGTCCAACATACTCACCGTAGCACGTAGATGCGAACGGTGCTACGCACGCATCGCCTAGGCCCCTGCAGCCGTTTCTCCACACACGCCCGACGCCGGTCGCCGCCGTCGAGCTCGTTGCCGTCGTCTCCGGCCACCCCAGGTCCGGCGACCACCTCCATCCGACGCGCAACAGCAAGGGCTATCCAACGCACCCAACCGCAGCTCGAGCCGTGCACCGTAGGCGTTTTCCGAAGCCCGCCGCCGCGTTTGGCCTCGCCGGCGGCTAAACGCCGGCGAGTTGGACCTGTTTTGACCACGGGTTTGACCCCTGGGTCAATGACATGTGGGCCCTGCCCGCAAGTCAAACCTAGTTTAGGTGTTAATTTAATTTTAATTAGTTAATTAGTTTAGTCACTGAAACGTGGGCCCTGGCCCCACTGACAGCTAATTAGTTTTAGTTTAACTCTAATTAACTCAGTTAATTAGCTATGACACTGACATGAGGGACCCACTAGTCAGGTTTGACTTGGACTGGCCCTGTTGACTGGCTGACGTCAGCATGATGTCATGCTGACGCAGTAAAGGTTTTTCCGGGATTTTTAGATTTAAAAATAATTCAGGAAATTCCAGAAAATACCCAAAACTTCTAAAAAATCATATAAAATCAACCATAGCTCAGATGGAAAAGATTTATATATGAAAAATGATCAGAAAAATCCAATCTTTCTAATGGCACTGGTTTCATGCATGTTTGAACAAGTTAACTTGCTGTATATATCAAAAACATGATAATGCACTTATTTAAATAATAGTTTGAACTTCAATTTGAATCCTTGATTCAAATAGGTTCAAACCCTTCTGGTTTTAGTTGCATTAGCCAACACACATGCATCTTGCCATGTCATAAACATGCATCATATTGTTGCATTTGTTTGTTAATGATTGTATCATCGTTATTCCCTGTGTTAGGTCCTGCTCCCGAGGATACTGCTGCGTATCCAGTTGAAGAGCAGTACCCGACAACTACCTTGTCAGGCAAGCAATCATTGATCATTCCGATACAAAGCCAATCTTCTCGCTCCTGCTCTCTTTTACTGCATTAAGGCAACAGCGCGTGAACTGCTACTTGCTGCGGTAGTTGAACCCTATCCCTTGCATGACCTGTCATTGCCACAGTAAATAGTTGAAACCCACTAGCATGTGTAGGAGTTGTTTGAGCCATGTGATGTGTGATCCACCATACTATTTACTTATGTTGCCTGCTATGCTTAGAGTTGTGTCTGGTCTGGCTCATCTGGGAGATGGATCAGAGTGAAATGATCTTACCGATAAAGAGAAGGAAGTGTGGAATACGCTTGGTAAAGGTATCGATGAAAGGCCATGTAGGAGTACATGGTGGGTTGTTTCATTGGAATCGTCCATAGGACCCGAGATCTGTGTGTGTGATTCAAGTTACAGTTACTACCACACATTGGGCCCTGAAATATGACCCCGCTCGACTTATTGACTGCCCTTGTACTCTGTCCAGGAGTTGCAACTAGTTTCTGGTGTTTATAGTTTACTGGAGGTCGTGCGCAGCGCTGACCCACGGGGTGGGCTGTGATGCGACAGGTATGTGGCACGGTGTACCGGTTGCCCGTTTGGTGACTCGGGAACCCTGTACACATCGTTTGGGGCCGTGAGCGACACCCCGGCCGGATCTCCCCACGGATGGAACCCAAATAGGCGATAAACCTGGATGAGAGACTTGAGTGTTTGGTTAGGTCGTGGTCTACACCCACGTCGGCTTTCGCTTGAAGTCTGCCGAGCACATGTCGTGTGCAGACGCTAAATGGTGAAAACATGTGTGAAGAAGTACACCCCTGCAGGGTTATCAATCTATTCGAATAGCCGTTGTTCGCGGTACGAACTACTTGGTTGCTCTTACAGTTCATAGACAAGTTGATGGTCACTACTAAAAGCCTCAAGATAAGTGTGAGTGCCGTGGATGGCCCTTCCGTAGGATGACGGAAGAGGATCCTCGGTAGTGTATTGATGTGGTGAGTAGAGGACTCGTGTTCATAATAACATCTTGCAATCTGTTGAGAGTTGTAGTATAGGTTAGCCAAGGTCAAAGTTGGCATTCTGCTACGAACTCCACTACCCCCCTTGATAATGTTGCATGTATGATAGGTTCTGTGGTAAGACTTGCTGAGTACCTTTGTACTCATGTTTGCTTAATAACTGTTGCAGAGGAGAACCCTGCCCCTGCTGATGGGTTCTACATAGACGTTGACGTCGACGAGTAGCTTGACACCCAGACGGTGATCTGGAGCTTGTGAAGGGCCTTGTAGATAGTCAGGCTACACCAAGCCTGTTTTATTTTCTAAGTTGTCTGTACTCAGACATGTAGCTTCCGCTTGTGCTTGTGTGACTGTATGACTTGAGTGTTGGGTCATGTGACCCCTACCTGTATGAATATGTTATGTATGGCTCTTGGAGCCTTTTAAATAAAGTACTTTGAGTCATAGAGTTCTGTTGTGATGCAATGTTGTATTTGCACATATTGAGCATATTGCGTGTATGATTGAAATGCTTGGTATGTGTGGGATCCGACACCTAGTTGTTTTCCTTTGGTAGCCTATCTTACAGGGAAATGCCTCCTAGTGATTCCAATGAGCCTTGGTAGCTTGCTACTGCTCGGAACACGTAGGCTGGCCGGCATGTGTCCTTCTTCGTTCCTGTGTCTGTCCCTTAGGGGAAATGTCACGCGTTGTTCCTTTAAGTCCATGTAGCTTGCTACGACTTGGGTTCATACGTTGATGACCGACACGTTCGTTGCTGGGTCATGGATGCCTGTCTCTGTAATTTAGTGCCACTTTTGGTTTATAACTAGCCATGTCGGCCCGGGTTCTCTGTCATATGGATGCTAGCGACACTGTCATATACGTGTGCCAAAATGCGCAAACGGTCCCGGGCCAGGTAAGGTGGCACCCGTGGGGTTACCGTGCGTGAGGCCGCAAAGTGATATGACGTGTTACAGCTAGATCGGTGTGACTTAGGATCGGGGTCCTGACAGCGTTGGCATCAGAGCTAGACTGCCTGTAGGTTTCTCAAGCCAAACTGGTCGATGTTGAGTCTAGAAAAATTCTTAGTTATATGTAGGGGAATTGATTGTGGAAGGGAACGTAAGGCTCTTTTTACTCCTTTACCTTATGCCCTTCTGATCTGAGTCAGTCTATTCTTTCTACGGGGAATTAGGACTAGGCCTCTTATCCTTACTAGGTTCACGTGTTACTAATCCGTAGACTCTTAGGATTGTTGGTTTCAAGCCTCAGTTCAGTTTCTATCCTTTTAGTATGATGATTGTTGAACCGGAACCTTGATATGGAATTGTTGAGTGGCTATGCTATCATTTGTATGATGTCTCAAATCTTTGTTTGAGCATTTACAGTTGTTATGCTGCCCGATTTCTTCCAGAAACACTAATGCCTTTGCATTACTTCGTGTTTCAGATGTCTGGCCGCATCCCTCACCAAGTGGTTCGTTTGACTCGGTGCATTAATGTGCCCGGTCACACGGCCATGTTAGTCCGTGTGATGACTGAGACCGGTTATCGCTGGTATCCTGAATACACTGTGGAGGAACAGTACCGGGATTTCAATCAAAGTCAGTATTTCTGCACAGTCCGGATATACCCCTCATATCCTGGAGCTAATGACCCCATCCATTGGTCTTATGGACTCGGGATTACCATCGAGATGGCAGTGCAGGATGCCGCTTATTCGATGATGACCATTCTCTGTGCTAGGCATGCCCTGTTGCTGAACACTGAGTTCTGTTACATGCCAGCCTCACTTCCCGGAGAGGAAGGCTACTACACTGGTCTGTATACTGATGCTGCTCATGAAGAGCCACTGCTTCAGACCACCGTTCAGATGTTGGAGGATAGGGACCGTGAGGTCCGTGCCCTCCGAATGGAGCTGTATAACACTCGAGCCGCTCACTGGACTACTTTGACACGGCTTGCACCTGCTGTGCACGCCGGATATCTGGACATGCGGGATTTGTACCCCGTGCGGACTCATCTGCCTGATCGCATGGATTGGCGTGACGTTGGGGGTATTACACCTCCACGTGGGCGTCGGTTACCACCAGCATCGGGACCGAGACCACACCCAAGCCCCTATGGTCCACAGCCTTCGAGTGCTCCCGAGTTCCAAGATACGTCTGTACCACTTCCAGGCTACGGTGGTAATCTTTACGAGGATTACTACGCGAATGTCTGAGCTAGTCCGTGGTTGTAGTAGTATTGTAGTAGTTGTATTTCCACAGTCCTGCGCGTCTTGTGGAATATGACTTAGTGTGTACTGAGATCCGGAGGTGTAGTTAAATAATGTATAGGAGCTCGGAATGCCTCTGATGGGATGTATCGTCTTTCACCGCAGTTGTACTTTAGCCTTGGCTTGTACTAAACTTTGTATGGTGTGTATGACCACTGGTGTATATATAGCAGTTCCTATATTACCATGTCGTACGGATGAACATCTCTGCATTCTGTGTCATCCATTACATTCTGCACTTCTATGTCAAATTTTTGCCATCCTTGTCTAAACCGTTGTTTTGTTTTCCTAGGATGGTCAACACTCGCAACACTCCTGCTGCTCAGGAGCAGGGTGAGGCTAGTGGGGCTAGAGATGGGAATCTGCCCCAGCCACCCTCTTTGGCGGAAGTTATGCTTGAAGCAGAACAGAACAAGAGAGAGACCAACCGTCTGCTGGAACGCATAGAGCAGAACACTGGGTTCCGTCAGAGGAATGACGTGGTGTCAATCCACGATTTTATCAAGATGTGTCCACCAAAGTTCCATCACTCCACTGAACCTCTGGATGCTGATGACTGGCTACGTAGTATCACCCACAAGCTACACTCTGCCCGTGTGGCCGAAGCTGACAAGGTTATCTATGCCGCCTACCATCTTGAGGGCCCTGCCAGTCTTTGGTGGGAAAACTTTGAAGCTATGCGTCCTGCTGGCCAAGTCACTACCTGGGTTGAGTTCAGTGAGGCATTCCGTGAACATCACATTCCGGAAGGTCTCATGGATCGCAAGCGGGAGGAATTCTGCAATTTCACCCAGGGCTGTTTAACTGTGGATGGCTATAGTCGTGAGTTTGGTAATCTGGCACGCTATGCACCTGAGGAAGTATCCACCGATGCCAAGAAACAGGCGAGGTTCCGCAAGGGACTCAGCCCTGAACTTCGTCGACATCTACGTCTGCACGAGTGCACTTCCTTCCAGAAGTTGGTTAACAAGGCTATCAGTGCTGAGACAGGCCAGACCGACTTCGAGGCCACCCGCAAGCATACTCGAGACCTTGGTTCCTCATCCCGCTCTGGCTCTCACAAGCGCCGTGTGTGGGTTCCCAACACTGCTCTACCACCCAAGTACACACCGAGGCCATCCTATGAGGCGCCTCGCCCAACTCAACAGTTTGCATCTGCTAAGACCTATGGAGGTCCACCCTCCAACTTCGCTCCACGCACCACCACTGTGACATGTTTCAAGTGTGGAGAACCGGGACACTACATGCGTGATTGTCCCCAGAATCAGCCAGGAAAACCCGTTGGCCGTGGTAAGCCAACCGGCAAGGTGAACTATGTCAAGCCAATCCCCACTGCACGTGGTCATGTCAACTATGTTTCTGCCGAAGAAGCTTATGAGGATCCTAACGTCGTCCTTGGTACGCTTCTCGTAAACTGCCATCCGGCATCTGTTCTTTTCGATACTGGAGCATCCCATTCGTTCATATCTGAGAGCTATGCTCGATTGCACAACATGACTTTTTGTGACATGCCTACTTCCATGGTTATTCAAACTCCTGGTTCAAAGTGGCAAACCTCTAGGGTAAGCCATGGAAATGAAATCCTTGTCGATAGACTTGTTTTCCTTGCATCTTTAATCGCTCTCAAGTCCTCGGACATAAATATCATTTTGGGTATGGATTGGATGACAACCCATTACGCCAAAATTGATTGCTTTACTAGGACCGTTCAACTTACACATCCATCCGGCAAGATAGTCAATGTCTTGACTCGAATGGCTGAACGTCAGCTCTACTCTCTTAATGCCAGCCCTCTACCAGAACTCGAAGATATCTCGGTAGTTCGTGACGTTCCGGATGTTTTTCCAGAAGAACTGCCAGGAGTTCCACCTGACAGAGATGTCGAGTTCGTGATAGATCTTATCCCTGGAACTGTCCCAATCTCTAGGAGACCTTATAAGATGGCACCACTAGAATTAGCTGAGCTAAAGAAACAACTCGATGAGTCTTTGCAAAAAGGTTTCATCCGTCCTAGTTCTTCCCCTTGGGCTTGCCCCGTCCTCTTCGTCAAGAAGAAGGATGGAAAGGAGCGGATGGTTGTAGATTACCGACCTGTCAATCTGGTCACCATAAAGAATAAGTATCCGCTTCCCAGGATCAACGACCTGTATGATCAGCTCGCTGGATCCTCAGTCTTCTCTAAGATGGATTTGAGGTTGGGCTACCATCAAATCAAAATCAAGAACGGGGACATTCCTAAAACGGCTTTCGTTACTCGTTATGGCCAATATGAGTACACCGTCATGTCCTTCGGATTAACCAATGCCCCAGCTACCTTTTCTCGGTTAATGAATTCTATATTCATGGAGTATTTGGATAAATTCGTCGTGGTATACCTCGATGATATACTCATTTTCTCCAAGAACAAGGAAGATCATGCCGAGCATTTAAGGCTGGTATTGACGAAACTTCGAGAGCACCGCCTTTATGCCAAATTCTCTAAATGTGAATTTTGGTTGCCAGAAGTAACCTATCTAGGTCATGTGATCTCTGGCAAGGGTATTGCTGTCAATCCCGAGCGAGTTCAAGCCGTACTTGACTGGACTCCTCCTGAATCGGTCAAGCAAGTTAGGAGTTTTCTTGGCTTAGCGAGCTATTGCCGACGTTTCGTCGAGAACTTCTCCAAGGTTGCTAAACCTCTTACTGAACTCCTCAAGAAAGATAAAAAGTTTGAGTGGACCCCACAGTGCGAGTCCAGTTTTCAGGAACTGAAAAGACGCCTGACATCTGCACCTGTACTGGTACCACCAGATTTTTCCAAGGATTTTATAATCTATTGCGACGCCTCACGATAAGGACTAGGTTGCATTCTCATCCAAGATCGTCAAGTGATTGCATACGCATCCCGACAGTTGCGTCCACATGAGGATAACTATCCTACTCATGATTTAGAGCTTGCAGCTGTAGTCCATGCACTCAAAACATGGCGACATTACCTCCTTGGTAATCGCTGTGAAATCTTCACTGATCACCAAAGTTTGAAGTATATCTTCACCCAACCGGATCTAAATCTCAGGCAAAGACGTTGGGTTGAGTTGCTCACCGACTACGACTTAGGAATCACTTACACTCCTGGAAAGGCCAATGTCATGGCTGATGCACTAAGTCGTAAGTCATATTGTAACAATTTAATGTTACAACAAAGTCAACCACTTCTCCACGAGGAATTTCGTAAGCTTAACCTTCACATTGTTCCTCGAGGATTCCATTCCACCTTGGTGGCGAAACCTACCCTTATGGATCAAATCATAGCTGCCCAGAAGCGTGATAAAGGTGTATCACGACTCCAAGAGAACATTGCTAGCGGACTCGCTAAAAGTTTCTCCATGGATGACCGAGGTGCTGTTTTCTTTGAGAACCGTGTAGTGGTTCCCAAGAACCACCATCTACGGCAGTTAATCCTTAAGGAGGCTCATGAATCTCCTCTCACGATTCATCCTGGTAGTACCAAAATGTATCAAGACCTACGTCAAAGATTCTGGTGGACTAGGATGAAGAGAGAAATCGCTCAATTCATTGCTAACTGCGACGTTTGTCGTCGAGTCAAAGCAGAGCATCAACGGCCTGCTGGCACCCTTCAACCTTTAGCTATTCCTGAATGGAAATGGGATAAAGTCGGTATGGACTTCATCACCGGGTTTCCCAGGTCCAGGAAAGGGAATAATGCTATCTTCGTCGTTATCGACCGCCTCTCTAAAGTAGCTCATTTCCTGCCTGTTCGAGAGAGTATTACCGCTAGCCAGCTAGCAGACTTATATATCTCTCGAATAGTATCACTTCATGGTGTACCGTTGGAGATTAACTCAGACCGTGGAAGTCTTTTCACTTCACGATTTTGGGAAAGTTTCCAGAATGCTATGGGAACTCATCTCTCTTTCAGTACTGCCTTCCATCCGCAGTCAAGTGGTCAAGTGGAACGAGTCAATCAAATTCTGGAAGACATGCTTCGAGCCTCTGTCATTTCTTTCGGTATGGAATGGGAAAAGTGTCTTCCATTTGCCGAATTCGCTTATAACAATAGTTATCAAGCCAGCTTGGGTAAAGCTCCCTTCGAAGTTCTATATGGACGAAGGTGTCGAACACCTCTTAACTGGTCAGAGACCGGGGAAAGACAATTCTTTGGCCCGGACATGATCCAGGAAGCAGAGGAACAAGTTCGCATCATTCGTGAGAGATTGAAAACAGCCCAGTCTCGCCAAAAGAGCCAATATGATAGTCATCATAAGGCTGTGACTTTTGAAGTCGGCGATAAGGCTTACCTTCGGGTTACCCCTCTTAAGGGAACCCATCGCTTCGGTATCAAAGGCAAATTGGCCCCTCGTTACATCGGTCCTTTTCGCATTCTTGCCAAACGAGGAGAAGTTGCCTACCAATTGGAACTACCTCCGCACCTCTCCAGAGTTCATGATGTTTTCCACGTTTCTCAACTCAGGCGTTGCTTCTCGGATCCTATCCGCGGAGTGGACCACGAAACACTTGATCTCCAAGACAATCTCACATATCGAGAATACCCTGTTCGTATTCTTGATCAAACTGAGCGTACCACTCGACGCCACAATATCAAGTTTCTCAAGGTTCAATGGTCACATCATTCCGAGAGTGAAGCTACTTGGGAAAGGGAGGATCGTCTTCGACTTGAGTACCCCACCCTCTTTCCGGAGGAACCTGAATCTCGGGACGCGATTCTTTTAAGTGGGGGTGAGTTGTCACATCCCTAGCTAGCACTTGCATTAGGACCTGACTAGAGTGTGCATCATGTTTACTTTCAAGAAAACTTGAAATGGGATTAATAGAAACCCCAGCACCCCTCTCCTAACAACTAGGGTTTGATAAAATATTTTCCAATGTACCCAAAATGCCCTTCAAAATGTTCATCATTTCTGCCTAGGTCCTAAACCTCTGCCAAAAATGGTGCACATTTTTCTAGGACAATCTAGGGCTTTGGATTAATTCATATGGTATTTGAATTTGGGCATTTAAATGCTACAAAATATTTTAAATGCTCAAATAATCATAAACTATAATGTTTCCTACTGTTCATATTATATACAGCAGGTATGACAAGTGTTATGAGTTACAAAAATGCTTTGGCATTTTATTTAATTAAACAAAGTTGCAAAAGAAATGAAACAGAAAAGAAAATAGAAAAAAAGGGAGAGAGAAAGCTTACCTGGCGCCCACCCGGCCCACCTGCCGGCCCAGCCCAGCTGCCGCTCCAGCGAGCTGCTTGGCTCGGCCAGGCAGGCAGGCAGGTGCTCGACGGCGACCGCGCCGCGCGCCACGCAGCTGCCCGCCGCCTTGCTTCACCCCCTCGCCGTCCTGGAGGGATGGTTCGACCCTCCACGTCCTCCTCGACCCCACAGACACCTCCACCTCCCCCCAGTTCCTCTCCTCCGCTCTCCCCACGCCATGGCCGACGCCGCCGTGATCGCACCGTCGTAGAAGCCGCGTCCACCGTCGTCCCTGAGCTCCGCCTTGGTGTCCATCGTCTCCGCCGTCCTCGACTGCTTCGAACAGGCCGAGCCCCGAGCGCTCGCCCGCCCTGGAGACGCCCCCGACCTCTTCTTCCCCAACTCCGGCCACGGAGATCCCCCTCGCCGTCCTGCTCAGCTCCGACGACCCCCGAGCTCGCTCTGATGCTTGCCGCAACCCCTGTGAGCCTAGCTACCTCCTCCCCCTCTCTGTTGGCTCTCTTTTGCCCTGGAACGCACTGCACAAAGCTCAACCGCACGCACCGCCGCCGTGCTCGCCGCCGGTAATGCTCCGGTGACCATTTGGTCACTGGCACCCGTCCAACATACTCACCGTAGCACGTAGATGCGAACGGTGCTACGCACGCGTCGCCTAGGCCCCTGCAGCCGTTTCTCCACACACGCCCGACGCCGGTCGCCGCCGTCGAGCTCGTTGCCGTCGTCTCCGGCCACCCCAGGTCGGGCGACCACCTCCATCCGACGCGCAACAGCAAGGGCTATCCAACGCACCCAACCGCAGCTCGAGCCGTGCACCGTAGGCGTTTTCCGAAGCCCGCCGCCGCGTTTGGCCTCGCCGGCGGCTAAACGCCGGCGAGTTGGACCTGTTTTGACCACGGGTTTGACCCCCTGGGTCAATGACATGTGGGCCCTGCCCGCAAGTCAAACCTAGTTTAGGTGTTAATTTAATTTTAATTAGTTAATTAGTTTAGTCACTGACACGTTGGCCCTGGCCCCACTGACAGCTAATTAGTTTTAGTTTAACTCTAATTAACTCAGTTAATTAGCTATGACACTGACATGAGGGACCCACTGGTCAGGTTTGACTTGGACTGGCCCTGTTGACTGGCTGATGTCAGCATGATGTCATGCTGACGCAGTAAAGGTTTTTCTGGGATTTTTAGATTTAAAAATAATTCAGGAAATTCCAGAAAATACCCAAAACTTCTAAAAAATCATATAAAATCAACCATAGCTTAGATGGAAAAGATTTATATATGAAAAATGATCAGAAAAATCCAATCTTTCTAATGGCACTGGTTTCATGCATGTTTGAACAAGTTAACTTGCTGTATATATCAAAAACATGATAATGCACTTATTTAAATAATAGTTTGAACTTCAATTTGAATCCTTGATTCAAATAGGTTCAAACCCTTCTGGTTTTAGTTGCATTAGCCAACACACATGCATCTTGCCATGTCATAAACATGCATCATATTGTTGCATTTGTTTGTTAATGATTGTATCGTCGTTATTCCCTGTGTTAGGTCCTGCTCCCGAGGATACTGCTGCGTATCCAGTTGAAGAGCAGTACCCGACAACTACCTTGTCAGGCAAGCAATCATTGATCATTCCGATACAAACCCAATCTTCTCGCTCCTGCTCTCTTTTACTGCATTAAGGCAACAGCGCGTGAACTGCTACTTGCTACGGTAGTTGAACCCTATCCCTTGCATGACCTGTCATTGCCACAGTAAATAGTTGAAACCCACTAGCATGTGTAGGAGTTGTTTGAGCCATGTGATGTGTGATCCACCATGCTATTTACTTATGTTGCCTGCTATGCTTAGAGTTGTGTCTGGTCTGGCTCATCTGGGAGATGGATCAGAGTGAAATGATCTTACCGATAAAGAGAAGGAAGTGTGGAATACGCTTGGTAAAGGTATCGATGAAAGGCCATGTAGGAGTACATGGTGGGTTGTTTCATTGGAATCGTCCATAGGACCCGAGATCTGTGTGTGTGATTCAAGTTACAGTTACTACCACACATTGGGCCCTGAAATATGACCCCGCTCGACTTATTGACTGCCCTTGTACTCTGTCCAGGAGTTGCAACTAGTTTCTGGTGTTTATAGTTTACTGGAGGTCGTGCGCAGCGCTGACCCACGGGGTGGGCTGTGATGCGACAGGTACGTGGCACGGTGTACCGGTTGCCCGTTTGGTGACTCGGGAACCCTGTACACATCGTTTGGGGCCGTGAGCGACACCCCGGCCGGATCTCCCCACGGATGGAACCCAAATAGGCGATAAACCTGGACGAGAGACTTGAGTGGTTGGTTAGGTCGTGGTCTACACCCACGTCGGCTTTCGCTTGAAGTCTGCCGAGCACATGTCGTGTGCAGACGCTAAGTGGTTAAAACATGTGTGAATAAGTACACCCCTGCAGGGTTATCAATCTATTCGAATAGCCGTTGTTCGCGGTACGAACTACTTGGTTGCTCTTACAGTTCATAGACAAGTTGATGGTTACTACTAAAAGCCTCAAGATAAGTGTGAGTGACGTGGATGGCCCTTCCGTAGGATGACGGAAGAGGATCCTCGGTAGTGTATTGATGTGGTGAGTAGAGGACTCGTGTTCGTAATAACATCTTGCAATCTGTTGAGAGTTGTAGTATAGGTTAGCCAAGGTCAAAGCTGGCATTCTGCTACGAACTCCACTACCCCCCCTTGATAATGTTGCATGTATGATAGGTTCTGTGCTAAGACTTGCTGAGTACCTTTGTACTCATGTTTTCTTAATAACTGTTGCAGAGGAGAACCCTGCCCCTGCTGATGGGTTCTACATAGACGTTGACGTCGACGAGTAGCTTGACACCCAGACGGTGATCTGGAGCTTGTGAAGGGCCTTGTAGATAGTCAGGCTACACCAAGCCTGTTTTATTTTCTAAGTTGTCTGTACTCAGACATGTAGCTTCCGCTTGTGCTTGTATGACTGTATGACTTGAGTGTTGGGTCATGTGACCCCTACCTGTATGAATATGTTATGTATGGCTCTTGGAGCCTTTTAAATAAGGTACTTTGAGTCATAGAGTTCTGTTGTGATGCAATGTTGTATTTGCACATATTGAGCATATTGCGTGTATGATTGAAATGCTTGGTATGTGTGGGATCCGACACCTAGTTGTTTTCCTTTGGTAGCCTATCTTACAGGGAAATGCCTCCTAGTGATTCCAATGAGCCTTGGTAGCTTGCTACTGCTCGGAACACGTAGGCTGGCCGGCATGTGTCCTTCTTCGTTCCTGTGTCTATCCCTTAGGGGAAATGTCACGCGTTGTTCCTTTAAGTCCATGTAGCTTGCTACGACTTGGGTTCATACGTTGATGACCGACACGTTCGTTGCTGGGTCATGGATGCATGTCTCTGTAATTTAGTGCCACTTTTGGTTTATAACTAGCCATGTCGGCCCGGGTTCTCTGTCATATGGATGCTACGACACTGTCATATACGTGTGCCAAAATGCGCAAACGGTCCCGGGCCAGGTAAGGTGGCACCCGTGGGGTTACCGTGCGTGAGGCCGCAAGTGATATGACGTGTTACAGCTAGATCGGTGTGACTTAGGATCGGGGTCCTGACACTGCCGTCGACATCCGACTCTAGCTCTTGCTGCAAGGTACAAGTCTAGTTCTTCCCCTGCTTCTTTTTGTAGTCATGGACAGATTTATTTTATTCAGTAAACTAGGTTAGGGTTCCGAGAACAAATCCGTTCCAAGAAGATTGATTCCCTTGTGTGTGTGTGATTTTGGTTCAATCTATTTGAGTCAGGCGACCATGCTTCTGGAAATCCTGAAATCCCCATCTTTTTTCTTCTTTGCCCTGAGAGAAACATGTCAAATCAGCCTTGGTACTCTACTCTTTGCAATTGTGAAGAGAAAATTATGTTGATTAGCAGAACGTAGAGGAAATTATATAAGATTTAATGCTTCTATCTGCTATACTGGTCTCCCGATTGGTAGGAAGTTGTGCTACAATTTAATTCTGAGAGATTTGTACATGCTAGCTTTGTTTTTATTTGCTAACGGCTAGGTGCAGTTGCTGAACTCTTTTGCTAGATGTACTAGTAGTTGGTATATTATTAGACTAGCATAATCATAGGGATGCTGGTACTAGTAGTTGCTATACTAGGTGCAGATGTTGAATTCTTTTGCTAGACGTACTATACTGATAAAGGTGTTTTGGTACAGACTTAATATGAACAGAGTTCTGACTGTTAAAACACCTATGTACGTTGGTCAATTTGGTCCCTTGTGCTAGCTGCATATAATTTGGTCCCTTGTGTTAGCTGCATATGCTGATAAAGAAAGAGTGGTGCTAGTATGCTGAAGGTGCCATATATGTGGAATTTTTTTCTTGTTTGAGAAATGGCTGGTAGGATTAAGAGCTTAGAACACTTGGACACTTTGTTATCTTTTTATTGTTCTTTGGTAGTTTTGAGTATGCTATTTGCACATGAATATTATTCTTGCCGTCCAAATTATAGCTTCATGTGTAGTTGTGTGCATAATTCTTATTACTTGATTTTTAAATTGTAGCTCAACTTGCAATATGTCACAATTGAGTTCCGATGACTTCGAAGATGATATCGTTGACCCAACATAAATTTTCTCTCTAGAATATTACTTGGCACAACAGAATACTCTCAACAACTTTGCTACACAAATAGCCACAAACATTCATGATACACTAGGAGCTCCAAGGACTAGGCGTCAGTCAACCCCTTTGACAGGAAAAGAGAATTTCACAGTAAACTTCTCATAGCGGATTACTCCTGTGGTAATCCTACCTATCCTGATTACTACTTCCGTAGAAGGTTCCGCATGGGAAAACCCCTCTTTCTACGCATTGTTCAAGCTATTGGTGAGTGGTCTCCCTACTTCACTCAAAGGGTGGATGCCCTGGGCCGTCCAGGTCTATCACCTTTACAGAAGTGCACAGCAGCCCTGCATATGTTGGCGTATGGTGTTCCAGCTGACAAAACAGATGATCATATAAGACTTGGTGCATCTATGACACTCGAGTCTCTTGAGAAATTTGCTAAGGGGGTCATTGCCAAGTTTGGTGGGGAATATTTGCGAAGGCCAGCTGTTGAAGACATTCAACGTCTACTAGAAATTGGCGAAGCACGTGGTGACTGTATGCATTGGGAGTGGAAAAACTGTCCGGTTGGATGAAAGGGGCAGTTTACACGTGGCGACTACGGTGTCCCTACCATCATCCTTGAGGCTGTTGCATCCCATGATCTATGGATATGGCATGCCTTCTTTGGTGTCCCAGGATCCAACAATGACATCAATGTGCTCAATCAATCGCCATTGTTCACTGAAACTTTGCAAGGGAATGCTCCTAGGGTAGACTACTATGTCAATGAGAAACAATACAAGAAGGGATATTATCTTGCAGATGGAATATATCCAGAGTGAGCTATTTTTGTGAAAACCATCCGGCTGCCTCAAACTGAAAAGGACAAGTTATTTGTGAAGAAACAAGAAAGTGCGAGAAAGGATGTTGAACGTGCATTTGGAGTTCTACAACAACACTTAAAAATTGTGGCAGAACCATCATGACTTTCGGATCAAATAGATATCTGCAACATAATGAAAGCATGTGTGATCATGCACAACATGATACTCGAAGATGAGAAGGGCGTGGAGTTAACTTTCGATCTGAATGAAGATTTGGGATCATCCACTACTCTGCCGCCAACAGCTATTAGTGGGGCTACACCTTTTGTTTGCCGATGTGATTAGAAGAGATGTTGAGATACGTGACCGGTCCATGCACAATCGACTGAAGCATGATTTGATTGAGCATATTTGGAAGAAATTCAGCGAAGATAGAAACAATTAGATCCATCTACTCACCAACACTTGCTGTTATTCTCCGGCGACAACAGACGAACGAGTAAAATCTCGTACAGTCGTACTCCCCTCCGCGTGGGAAACAACTGTCGAGTCTTCCCTGCCTCCGTGTCATTCCCTTCCTAGGCCCTGCCGTCGTCCATCGCCCTGGTGCTCTCGGCGCGGCCTGGTCAACATGGTCAACGACCGACTTGCATCTGAAGTGGACTGTACGTGAAGAGGCTGACAGCTGGGTCCACGGCCGCACGCAAGGAAATGCCTCCTTATTACGCACAAAATAATGATTCCTACACCTGACATCTGGGACCCACTGAAAGGGCCTCTGTATTTCGTGAAAAAAATGTTACCGTCGCTGACAGCTCAGACCCACCAGCTATATCTTCACACGCAAGGAAGTGCCTCCTTATTACGCACACAAAAATGAATACTCCCCCTGTTAGCTGGGACCCAGTATAGTGGCAGACTGGCTTGTGGGCCTACTAAGTTGATGGGGACGGAGGGCTTTGTCAACTTAGTCAATATGCACGATTCTAGCTACAGTGACCATACGATGTCCATCCAACGGCCATAGTGCTTCTTCAACCTCTGGTCTTCTTGGTCCAACCGCCCAAACCAGCTAGCAAACCAGCGCCGGTCGTGCCTCGCGCTCCTGCCTCTCGTGGCCGGCTGTGCTGCCACGGAGGCCTCACCGCCCCCTCCTACTCCCATCGCTGGCCAGGCCATCCCTCCACTCACCCACACCCCCTGTTATTCTGCGGCGACGGCAGCCTCAAAACGCAGGTGGACCAATGAACCCTCGTACACCTCTCCGCGCAGGCTTCCACTGCCGCGTCTTCCTTGGCTTCGCGTTGTCCCCTTCCTAGGTCTCACCGTCGTCCATCGCCCTGGTTCTCTCGGTGCGGCATAGTCAACGTGGTCAAGGAACGGCTTTGCATTGGACGTGGACTGTACGTGGAGAGGCTGACAGCTGGGTCCATGGCCATAGCAAGGAAGCACCTCCTTATTACGCACAAAATAATTATTCCTCCACCTGACATCGGGGACCCACCGGACGGGCGACCATATTTTACGAAAAAAATGTTTCCCCTTGACTGATGGGACCCTCCAGCTACATCTTTGCACGCAAGGAAGTGCGTCCGAAAAAAAAGATTCGCCCCCTGACTGCTGGGACCCACCAGCTACATCTTCACACGCAAGGAAGTGTCTGACAGTCGGGACCCACCTGGTCGAAGCGTACGTAGCGTTGTCATTCTAGTCGCGAATGTGTACGTACATACTGGTCGATGTAGAGGCGCGCACGTGTCATAGTAGAGGCGCGGACGTTGCATGTACACGTACGTACAACGGCCAGGGTACAAGAAAGTAAATACGGCCACACACGTACATACATGCAGGGTCTCGAATGCCTACCCGCGCGTACGTAAGGACAGGGCTCGTGTACATGGTTGGGTCGGAACAGAGAAACATCGTCGTCATTGTGTTCATGGGGAGCCAACCGGTAGGGTCGGAACGGAATGCATAGTCGTGTTCATCGGAAGGGCTTGGACGGAACAGCCGATGGAAACGAGGCCTGGCGTACCACAGAACGGGGGAAATGGCCTTGGGTTCGACCGACCATGGTCGAAACGGGATCTTGTTCATCGGGAGGGGTCTGGCGTACCACAAAACGGAGGAAACGGACCTCCTACAGTCGAAACAGGGGTCCTGTTGATCGGGAGGGGTGTGGCGTACCGCAAAACGGAGGAAACGGACTTGTGTTGGAGCGCTATAGTCGAAACGGGGGTTCTGTTGATTGGGAGAGGTGTGGCGTACCGCAAAACAAAGGAAACGGACTTGTGTTGGAGCTCTACAGTCAAAACGGGGGTCCTGTTCATCGGGAGGGGTGTGGCGTACCGCAAAACGTAGGAAACGAACTTGTGTTGGAGCACTACGGTCGAAATGGGGGTCCTGTTCATCGGGAGGGGTGTGGCGTACCACAAAACAGGACTCCACGGGATACTGTTCATCACCACCGTCGACCCCCTCCAGCCTCCACGGGCTACTGTTCATCCACCGTCGACCTCCTCCAGCCTCCACCTGTGACTGTTCAGCCTCCATCGCGCGCTACTCCACCCGCTACTGTTCAACCAGCCCTCTCCACGGGCTCCTGTTCAACCACCCCTCCATGGGCTACTATTCATCTAGACCTCCACCGTGTACTGTTCATGCAGCCCTCCATGGTGTGGTCCTGTTCATGCGGCCCTCCACGGGGTCCTGTTCATGCAGCCCCAATCGGCTCGATCGAACGGGGTCCTGTTCATGCAGAGGCAACACCACGTGGTCCTGTTCAGCCATCCCCACCGGAAACTGTTCATCCAAACCCCCCCAGCAACGCTCACTGTTCATGCAGAGGCATCATCGATTGGCTTCAGTTAGCAGTAGTAGCGAAGGAATCGCTCGATCGGGTTCAGTTAACAGCCATCGATCGATCGCTCCGGTTCAGTAACGCGTAGCCTGCAGTGCAATCACTCGGGTTCAGTTAGAGCCCAAAGCCTCGCACCCACGCGCGTGCGTGTACGAGAGAAACGCGCATCGCTCGGCCCCGACCACCCACCATAACCGGGAACACCCCAATATTTTCCTCGCCCTCGCTTCTAATACGGTTTTTTCCGTCATGGACGGCCCAAAGAATGTCATGCAGCTGCGTCTCCGGCCCGCCCAGGAATAAAAGCCCATTTTCTATCATGATTTTTTGTCATAGAAGTAGGACCCCACCACATCTATGATGATACCATGTTTTGTCACAATTATTGTCATAGAAGTGTCATAAGTATGACAGAAAAAAGTTTCATTCGACCCAAAATGTCACAGATGTGTCTTTTTTTTGTAGTGTACCTTCAGACATCCATACAATTCTACCATCAGGATAAAAGTGATCTGTGGAGTAGAATTGCATGATGAGTTCATCATTCCATTTTGTTAGCTGCTGACCGACAAACTTGTCAACACCACATGCTTTGAAACTTTCAAGCACACTTGGAAAATGATCTTCATTGTTCTTGATGTAATCCCAATCAACCCATCTCATATCACACACTATGGGTTTCTTGTCAAGCAGAACTGTCTCATAGAAGTCTTGTTGTTCTTTGGTATGAAATTTGTAGTCCACAACAATTCTTCTCCTCGCAGCATATGGGTCACTTTGGCTCCATCTTTTGAGACCTGCATCCTTCCTCAACTTCATGTCCTCAACAACAATATGGGTATTATCACGATCAGGGATCTTGGGCTTCAACTTTCCGAGCACTTGGACCTTAGCATCTTCATCAATCTCAGGCACTGGGGCCCTGTTCTTCTCTGAAGCTGGAATATCCCTAGTGCTTCTCTTGGGTGCACACTTGGTGGCTTGAGCAGCTTCGGGGGCAGTCATTGGCTTTGAAGGAGCAGCCCCTGACTTGATTGCATCTCCCATAAGCTTCTGAGCATTAGGTGCGGGTGCAGCAACTTCTTCTTCTTCAGCTTCATCATCATCATCCTCTCTCATGGATGGCTTGCCAATCACTCTGGTTGTTGTCTTTTTAGCTCTCTTCTTTGCTCCTCCTGGCTCATCATCTCTGGTTTCAAGTGTGAAAACCATTGTCTCCTGAGTAGATGCTCTGGCCTTACACATTGGAATCCTCTTGGCATGTGCATTCTTGTTCAGACCTAGCTTTGTTGCAACAGTTGTGCCATACTCTTTCCTGAGCACCTTCTTCTTTGAAGTGGCCTCATCAGCCACAAAGTCCTCATCATCACTGTTAGAAGCTTTCTTCTTCCTGGTCTTGGTAGCTGCCTTGGGCAGGTTGCTTGGAGTGCTCCTGCTACCCTCATCAGAGCTGCTAGAGGGACTAGTGCCCTCACTCATGTTAACTTGCTCCTCACACATGTTCTGGTTGTCACTCTGGTCAGACATCTTGGCAAATACACTGATAGCAAACCCTGTGAATAGATGTAGATGAGGTAGAGTGGATGAGCATCACAAAGTGCAGAGTTTTTGCAAAATAGATGACTCATAAACTTAGTTTTTGTTCTCTACGGAAAGCATTTCGGAGCTACCGATTTGTTAAACTCGGTGATACCGAAGCAATTCTGGAACCTAAACTAGTGAACTCGGTCAGACCGAGTCACAGTTCGGTGGCACCGAGATTGCTAGGGTTTCACAGAGAGTTGAACTCGGTCGCACCGATTTGCAATTTTCGGTCATACCGAAAATCACATGTGCAATGGCCTAAGCCAAATCGGTGAGACCGATTTCTACAACTCGGTTGGTCCGAGATGAGTTTGGCGGAGACCTAACCCTAAATTTTCCAAATCAAAACTAATCTAAGGGTGTTTCCGCTGGACAGGATGATTTCGATCGTGGCAAGAATCATGGCAAAGCAATGTCCTATGAATCAGAGTTAAGGAATAGCACAAAGATCAAGTTCATACCCTAACTCGGCGGTGAACTCGCTACGACGGCAACGACGGGGCAGATTGTCGTTGATGGTGGCGGTGACCAGTGGCGGGAGGTCATTGGCGATGAGGAGATGACCCAGAGACCCGAGACGGCTGAGCAGGTCACGCACGGGCGAGAGGGTTTGGGAAAGTTTTCCTAAATTCAACCCATCGGTATATATAACCTGACCATGTCGGTGTGACCGAGTGGAATAACTCGGTGGCACCGAGATGCAAAACTGCTAGCAGTTACTGCAACTCGGTGAGACTGAAAAGTTCAAATCGGTTGCACCGAGATTGAAAACCTAGATCAACTTAGTGAACTCGGTGTGACCGAAGTGGATGACTCGGTCATACCAAAATGCACAAAGTGGCTTTGGAAGTTTAAGTCTATGACGAATCGGGGACTGCGAGTGCTCCTCATACAGATGGTTCGAATCTGACTTGATCAAACTTTGTGATGTAGCATGAATAGAGTTTGAGACGATAAAAGCATAGATAGCTAGAGGGAGTACTTAGGCATTCTTGTCCATCCATTTGGCAAAAGAAAAATAGCCAAACAATCAAAGCAACAAATGGATGCCCTCGAATGAGAAAAATATGCATTTAACATGCTCACACAATAAGATAGCAAATGAAACATGTGGCAAAGCATGCACAACCATTCTAGCATCTATCAAGCTACTGGTGATGACTAGGTCATCTATATATGAGTATATTGACTTAGGAGTCAAATGAGAACATTTGATCATAGGTCATACTCATCGTTTAAGCACAAGTGCGGTTACCACTTTTACATAAAGCATTGTTGTGTTCACATCATTAGAGTTGCTTTAGCTCAATTGATTAGAGTAAATTGATGACCGACAAGTGTAGGGGATCTATCATAGTCCTTTCGATAAGTAACAGTGTCGAACCCAATGAGGAGCAGAAGGAAATGATAGGAAGTTTTCAGTAAGGTATTTTCTGCAACCACTGAAATTATCGGTAACAGATAGTTTTGTGATAAGATAATTGGTAACAAGTAAATAATAGTAAAAGTAAATGAGGTGCAGCAAGATGGCCCAATCCTTTTTGTAGCAAAGGACAAGCCTGGAAAAACTCTTATATGAAGGAAAGCGTTCCCGGGGACACATGGGAATTATCGTCAAGCTAGTTTTCATCACGTTCATATGATTCACGTTCGTTACTTTGATAATTTGGTATGTGGGTGGACCGGTGCTTGGGTGCTGCCCTTACTTGGACAAGCATCCTACTTATGATTAACCTCTATTGCAAGCATCTGCAACTACAAAAGAAGTATTAAGGTAAACCTAACCATAGCATGAAACATATGGATCCAAATCAGCCCCTTACGAAGCAACGCATAAACTAGGGTTTAAGCCTGTGTCACTCTAGCAACCCATCATCTACTTATTACTTCCCAATGCCTCCCTCTAGACCCAAACAATGGTGAAGTCTCATGTAGTCGACGTTCACATAACATCACTAGAGTAAAGACAACATACATCTTATCAACATATCGAACGAATACCAAATTCACATGACTACTTATAGCAAGACTTCTCCCATTTCCTCAAGAACAAACGTAACTACTCACAAAACATATTCATGTTCATAATCAGAGGGGTATTAATATGCATAATAGATCTGAACATATGGTCTTCCACCAAGTAAACCAACTAGCATCAACTACAAGGAGTAATCAACACTACTAGCAACCTACAGGTACCAATCTGAGGTTTTGGTACAAAGATTGGATACAAGAGATGAACTAGAGTTTGAGAGGAGATGGTGTTGGTGAATATGTTGATGAATATAACCCTCCCCAAGATGGGAGAGTTGTTGGTGATGACGGCAGTAACGATTTCCCCCTCCCAGAGGGAAATATCCCCGGCAGAACAGCTCCGCCAGAGCCCTAGATTGGTTCCGCAAAGGTTCTGCCTCGGGACGGCGACGCTTCATTCTGAAAGCCTCCTTATGATTTTTTTTCTAGGTAAAAACACCTCATGTAGCAGAAGATGGGCATCGGGGGGTCACCGGGTGGCCCACGAGGCAGGGGGCGCTCCCCCCACCCTCGTGGACAGTGGGTGGCCCCCTCTCATATCTCTTTCGCCAGATATATTTTATATTTTCTGAAATGGTGTTTCGTGGAGTTTCGGGGAATTTTGAGTTGTGTAGAATAGGTCTCCAATGTTTGCTCCTTTTCTAGATCAGAATTGCAGCTGCCGGCATTCTCCCCCTTCATGTAAACCTTGTAAAATAAGAGAGAAAACTCATAAGTATTGTGACATAACGTGTAATAACAGCCCACAGTGCAATAAATATCAACATAAAAGCATGATGCAAAATGGACGTATCATAAAGCTCTGTGACGCCCCCGATTTGACCGTACACTAATCATGCACACAGATGTGTACGACCAAGACCAGGGACTCACTGGAAGATATCACAACACAACTCTAGACACAAATTAAAATAATACAAGCTTTATATTACAAGCCAGGGGCCTCGAGGGCTCGAATACATAAGCTCGAATACACAAGAGTCAGCGGAAGCAATAATATCTGAGTACAGACATAAGTTAAACAAGTTTGCCTTAAGAAGCCTATGACAAAACAACACGATCGAAAAGGCAAGGCCTCCTGCCTAGGACCTCCTAACTACTCCTGGTTGTCAGCTGTGTCCACGTATTAGTAGGCTTCGTCGGGGTAGTAGCAGTCGTCAAGGGTGGCATTTGACTCCTGGACTCCACCATCTGGTTGCATCAACCAGAAAGAAGAAGGAAGGGGGGAAAGGGGGAGCAAAGCAACCATGAGTACTCATCCAAAGTACTTGCAAGCAAGGATCTACACTACATATGCATCGGTATCAATGAAAAAGGGTAGTATCTGTGGACTAAGCTGCAGAATGCGAGAATAAGAGGGGGAGAAGCTAGTCCTATCGAAGACTAGCATCTTCTAGAAACACCGTCTTGCAGCAACAGGGGGGAGTAGAGTAGTATAACATAAGTCATATTTATGTTGTTGTCAATGCCCCAAGATCCTTCTCGACTCCCGGAGCAACATATCCAAACAATGTCTCAGCATCCAGTTCTAGTTGTAGCGATCGGGATACAACTCCAAGTGTCCGTTATCGTAGGACAGGCTATCGATAGATGTTTTCTTCCCTACAGGGGTGCACCAACTTACCCACCACGCTTGCTTAACTCTAGCCGGAAACACCATCAGGTCATGCCGGCCAAACAATACGCCGCAACCCGACCTAGGCTTAATAGAGAGGTCATGCACGCCGGACTAAACCCTATGCCCCCAGGGGTCATGGGCCAATCGTCCCGAGAACTCCTGCACGTTGTGTACGCGGCTAGTGAGCATACCTAGCTACCCCCTTTAAAAAGGTAGGTGCATAACCAGTCCAACCCGGCGCGCGCCCCTCAGTCGCATGACGTCAATTAAGCTTCGGCTGATGCATACGACGCTGGACGCCCATACTATGCCCACGAGATGGTTAGCGCTATCAGGACAGAGGCCGCTCGGATCAAATATCCAAACAATTTAGTGTCTTGGGAACGCGCGGTAACGAGCAGAGGCTCACGAACATGTGACCCCATCGCCTCGTCTCAAGGACTTGCGGCAAGGGCGAGTGCCAGGCCACGCCTCGTATTTATCTCTCGGGCACCTTCCATGTCAACCCGACTACACATCACTCGCAATAAAGCTCGCGCGGGTACCCCTCAGGGCCGACCCATCTTTAGTAACATGGTTCAGTGTAAAGTCATAGTAACCATAGTAACTATGTGTCTAACACCAAAGGGAAAACCTGAGGAAATCACCCTCGATGGAATTCCACCGCATGTTTATTGTCAAGGTGAATGAAAGAGGGGTCACCCTTGACGTCCATTCTTGAGGAGTTGCACGACAGTGTCGTTATCGGGAGTGGAGAAGGAGGAAATCACCCTCAATGACCATAATCGATGAACTAACCTACAAGGTTAACATCAGAAGTGCTCATGAGGTCCCACCCTCGGCACTCGATAGTAACATAGTAGTGTCGAGCAACTAAGGGGAAGTGATGTGCGGTGCCAGGGCATGGTCTTCGATCCCATTGATCGGGTCTTCTGATAATCCAGCAAGGCAGACAGGACAAAGTGGGGGGTGTCTGATGGATCTCTAACCAGCCTATACTTAGCAGTTTAGTATAAACATGTAAGGTATGAAAGCAGGTATCAACAACAGGCTATGCATCAGAATAGGATCATACAAAAAGCAGTAGTAGTTCTAATGGAAAAATAAGAGAGAAGAGAGTGGGCTATATCGGAATGATCAAGGGGGGTTGGCTTGCCTAGTTGCTCTGGCAAGAAGGAGGGGTCGTCAACACCGTAGTCGATCACCGGGGCATCATCGGTCCCGGTGTCTACCGGAGAGAAGAGGGGGAAGAAGTAGTAAATATAAAGCAAACAGTTGCATGTCAAGCAAAAAGCAACGCTCGGTGTGGTCTAACGCGGTGCTACATGATACCGGTGAAGGGGGAAAACATCCGGGAACGTTTTACCGAAGTTTGGCCTTTTCAACAAATGAATTGGAGGGGGGGGGAAGTTGCAGGTTCGCTATGCTAGGAGCATGCGGCGGATGAACGGACTGCGTACTCGGATTCGTCTCGTCGTTCTGAGCAACTTTCATATATAAAACTTTTTCATCTGAGCTACGGTTTATTTTCTATGATTTATCAAAGTTTTTGGGATTTTCTGGATTTATTAATTATTTATATCGAACATTGTCCAGAACAGTAAAAGGTGATGTCAGCATGACATCACCATGACGTTAGCAGGTCAACTGACCTGTTGACCAGAGTCAAATCTGACATGCGGGTCCACTGGGACCCACCTGTCATGTACTAAACAGACTAATCAGGGTTTATAATTAAGCAGAATTAATTAAGTTTAATTAAACAAGATTATTTATTTATTTATTTATTTATATATTATTATTATTTATTTATTTTTAACACGGGCGGGCCCCAGGTAGCAGTGGCCCAGGGCCAGTGGGGCGGGCGTGTTAACGGGCGCCGGGGCGGGGCGCACCTAGGCCCCATCGCGCGCGCGGGGGTAAGGGGAGGCGAGGCCAGCCGATCGGGCCGTGCCCGGCGGCGGCGAGGCCACGGCGGGCCGGCGCCGGGGAGCGGGCGCTGCGGGCGGCCAGCTCCGGGGCGAGGACCGGCGGCTAGAGCCAGCGAGGGCGGCCGAAAGCAGTGCGCAGACGGGTGGCGGAGCTAGGTGCGGCGGGCGCAGGCTGGTGTGCTAGCACGCAGGCAGCCAACAATGGCGGTGCAGGAGTAGGGCGCAACATCGACCGACAGCAGGCAGCATGGCAGCCCGGCAGTGCAGCAGAAGCTAGCAGGAGGAGGGACGCGACCTGGGCGCGGGCAAGGATAGGCGGGCACGGCTAGGAGCGACAACAATAGGCACACACGATGTACGCGTACGTGCGAGCTCCGATGAGCTCGGGACAGAGGGTACGGTGAAGAATCGAAGGGGCAAGCAGGGGGAATAGAGGAGGAGCTCACTGCGGTGCCGAAGACGAGCTCGAGGTGGCCAGGGACGGACCGGAGCGGTGGCAATCGACGATGAACGACGGTGATGTACGCGACGGAAATGAGGCCGATGGTGAGCGTACGAGGCGGCCCCGCTCAATTTGACGCTCTGGATGGACGAAGACGGCCACGCCGGACCTCCTAGACGACCTCCCGCGCGAAGGCGACGACGGTGGCCGCGATGGTGACGATGGCGCGGCGACGATAGCTTCGCGTGTGTGCGGGGGAACGAGCAACGGCGTGAGGGAGGAAGAATAGACGGCTAGGGTTTGACCAGAGGAGAGAGGGGGGGCTTAGGGTTGCTCTTATCCGAGAGGGGGGGTCGGGGGATGGATGGCACGTTGCCGAGGAGCGGCCACGGCCCTGGGATGGCCACCATGCCCTCTCCATGTCTCCTGTAGCGTGAGGAGGGAGAGGAGGTGTGGTGGGCCGGGCCTCCTAGTCCCACATGGGCCTGTTTCTTTTAAAAGCTTCCTTTCTTCTTCTATTTTTTTCTACATAACTTTCTATTTATTTTTATTTTAACAGACGCTATTAGAGTTTACATAAACCACCAAATGCCTTCAAAAAAAGTGGATCTGGTCAAAACAAAAGCTAGGGGATATAGAGCACTGCCAAAACGTTTAAGAGTGATTTGAATTCGCTTGGAATTTTCATAAATTAGGAAAGGATTTAAATGATGTTTTAGGCACTGTTTTATTTATTATAAGGCATTTAATATCTTTACAAAATAATTGGTTTCACCATGAAAAATAACCAGGGATTATTTGCAACACTTTCAACATTTTAGTTTTGTCATTTGAAAACTTTTATGTTTGACTTTAATTTGTATTTAAAATTTGAATGGACTTTGAATGCAAGGGAGGATTAGGAATTGTAAGAGTGATGACCTGGCATTATTAGCAGGGGATTACTGTAGCCTAATTACCCGGGCGTCACAAATCTCCTCCACTGCAAGAAATCTCGTCCCGAGATTTAAGAGGTAGCGTAAGGGGAAAGATGTGGTTACGAAATTTTAATGAGTCTTCACGGTCTTGGTTGCCCTTCTCGAAGAAGTTGATCCCTTTCGTTGATGCCTTCATTTATTTATTATAATGCCTCATGATGAAGTTGTCGTCCTTTCTTTGGGAACTACCTCGTACTTACGAATAGGTAAGGGGCAGCTCTACAACGATAGAATGTTACAAGGAAAATCATCTGGGGGTATCCCAAGAATGAACACATGATTATCTCTCGAGTTGAACAAATGAAGCCCACCGAGAGCAAAGTAAGAAGGTATCATAAGAGGTTTCAAGCGAATAGACAATCGTCGTTGTCTAAAACAGGGTGTGAAAGGGGTCCAGAGCAACGAGAATAAGTATTGCGTCTGATACCGGAATAGATCACTAGGAAGGTGGCTCGCGAATTGGACACGAAGCCAAGCATGAGGAATAACCTTGGAAACGGGGACGTACATGAGAGTCAGGTTTTGATCCTATGTAACTGTGGGTTATGGGCCCACCATGTGAGTTAACAGTAGGAAGGGCGGTGACGTCTTGCACGATCATGTAAGCAAGGCATGTCAAGGGATATCATGTCATTTATGCCGGCAAAAATATCGGTACCAAGGGCGAGGGACGAAGAGTACCATTTTCCTGCTCGTTGAAACAAGGCGGACCAATAGGCAAGGTTCTCGTCCATCAATGGTTATCAAAATGTTATCAACAATAGTAACAGGGTCTTACTGACAGAGTTGTACACCAAGGTGTTTACATAAGCAGAAAATTATTACTACTTAGATTATATGTAGATCAAAGAAAGGTTAAATAAACAAATGGAAAGGAAAATGTGTTTAAACACAATGAATAGGAGTAAATCATCCCCCTAGTTAAGCAGGGCATGATATACGTGTCAGGAGATCAAAGTCATGACCATATAGATAAAATGGGTAAGAAGAATTACGATATGTACCCACACAACGATGTTGGATAGTTGATCAATAACATTTAGCATTGCGCTTACCATGTTCTTGTGGATCTTCGGAGTAACACATACATGCTTCGAGATAGCACTGACATGATCATTAGGTAAAGATCAGACTTTGGATACACCAGGATATATAATGAAGTGTGTTCGTGGAGAACATCCACAATTAAGTATTGAACGAAATGCACCTAGAAATAGGTACCAAGTAGCAAGATCGATGTTAGCATGGTGGTTTAATAACCAGTAGGGTTGGAATGAAACTATCGACCGTTCACTTCAAAGCATTCGGTTTGCTAGAAGTTTTGGATTCGCACGTCATACTTCAATTGTTGGGTTTCCGGTTAGAAACAACAAGGGGACTAGGGATCGAACGAGGATGGCGAGAAGTATTACTTGTATCAAGAATTCATAAGGGGTGGTGAAATTCTCATGACATTCTTGACATGAAAGATGGTAGTACTCCAAGGTAGAGCATATCATAAGTCGGATAACAAGAAACTCAAGGTATAACACAAAACAAGAACAAGTTTATGTTGGAGGGAAAGCTAGAATGTTGTCAATGTTAATACAAATCATCAAGGGGAAAGGATGGTATTTCCCATCATGACTTCGACTCACAACTTGGAAGAAGGCAAATCATTGCTGATGATGATCACGACACATTTGTCGAGATATTTCATTAGGATGTAATCGATCGGCGATGACATCAAGTCAAATGAATGATGGAGCGAAAGGTTATTGAAACCACTTAGTACAATACAAACTTGAGATTAATCTAGTTATTTAAGGCAAAATGATGTGCCGAGAAAGATCGACATAAGCATAGCTCATTGACAAAATTGTGCTCCGGGAAGAAGGACCAGGTAGCACCGTTAAAAGGATGCACGATAATGATATGGCCGATCAGGCTAGATATGACTTGAATAATTAATAAACTCATAAGCAATGGAGATTACTTAGAGTTATGGAATCGGAGTGCGGAATTGATTCACTTATCGATGTCCTTGAGTGTCTAAAAACTTAGAACTCGGGGAAAATTGGAATCGGTGAGAAGCAATACTTGAAGAAGAACTCATAAGAAGTAATATGGTTCCGTGACATTATCGAGATGCCATAGGGTAATACTCGATGGTAGATCATAATAGAGGTTGGACAGGTGCATTGACCTGCAGAGGACAAGTGGCTTAACTTGTCAGAGGGATAATATTTAAAGGAGAGCATGGTCGGAACCATGATTGCAAAAGGCCAGATCCCTGATATAAGATGAACTTATATCAAGGGGATAATTAATTTGAAGAGAAGTCTTAATGATAAGATTTACATCGTGTCCATGGGCATGAACAGAAAGTTCAAGGTTGACTCCCACTTCTTCAATGCATAAGCTTTCATTCAGTGTTATATTAAAAATGAATTGATTTCGAAGACTTGCCTGGTGAATTACAAGAGGAGTATGAACCTTGGAAAACTTTTGGGTTCACACAAATTAAGGAAGGCATAAGTTCAACCCATCGGGCATCTTAGACTCATACTACACAAACTTCAGGAGCAATTTATACAAGCTTGAAAGCAGAGCATGGTTGAGAAAGCAGATGATATATTTTACCCAAGGCATTATATATCATGGCAGAACTCACAAGGTATTTGAATATGAAGGACGTTGTCGGATAAAATCCAACAAAGGATCCAGTGGTCTACAAGGGATCTGATGTGAGCATCGGTACTCAACCAGAAGAAGAAAGAATGCAAGGATATCAGTTTATATAAGCAACTGACTATTTCAAAACTCAAATGCAAAAGGAATTATGATTTCCAAATCAAGGGTTCAGAATCAAACGCCCTGATTAAGGATGGGTAAGTTGTAATGACTTAGAGGTGCAATTGACAGCAATTTGATTGGTTGAGAACCCGCTCATATTCGGAATGACGTCTCAGCTGGAAGAACAAATTCTAGTTTGACCGATGATTGCGAGTATTTGCAACCTATTGAATCAATAAGATCAGAAAGTCAATCACAAAGGATTTTAATGAATATTCATATACATATGGAGTTAACCATAATGCAAGCAGGTAAAACTTTCCAGAGAAATAGGTTGCTGAGGATTTTGGAAGATTGAATAGCGTTTCGAAGAACTTTGTGAAACGCATGAACAACTGGGGAAGAACGAATCCCCAATGAGTGTGAGGAATTATTCATACACTAGTCGTCAACCCGTGCATTCGCACGGGCTAGTATATTTAGAACATTAATTTGTACACTTGGAAACAAATTTTATAACTACAATGTTGTTCATTGACATTGGATTTGCAATTACTTTATAGTTTCACTGCTCTGGCAAACTTTTACTTTCCAGAAAGGTACGACAATGGTTTCATGAACCCATTTTGTTGATACACATATCAATCGATTTAGAGCCATTGTAAATGTAAGGCGTCCAATTTGGAACATTTGTGTCTTAGTTTAGTCCATATTAGGGCACATTACATGAAACACTTAGCTGTAGTGTCTCATTGCAAACATGGATGAGATGTGCAATATAGATATAGCCTGAGATTTTCCTATAATGTAGACCGGAACTTCTTGTATACCAATGGACTGAACATGTTAACCATATATTTCAATACCTTCCCATGTATTATAGTCTCCTCAAACAATTACAATAATGGAGTGAGAAGATGCCTCGATATTTACAATAACTACTATAACACTTTTTAAGGGAAACAAAGTATTGTAGTTCATCATAGCATGTTTATGTTGGAAAAATCATATAGCTTTATCTATAAACTGGCCTCTTCATCTAGTAGTATCATGTCAACCAGGGTCAATAATAAGTTTGTTGTTGTCAAGGTTAACGATATCCCATAGCCAAATTACTCTGACATTCACTTTCTAGGTATCCGTCTCATGGCTAATCTTATTGAGCATATTGCAAACCATTGTCTTAATCCTTCAATTGTGAAAGGAAGAGGAAATACAAACCGAATATAAAAAATACCGCTAATTATACAGTTGAACAAAATGTAATGTCGACATAATCTGTATTTGCAAACCCAAAGTAAAGAATATTGATACAATTACACAAATAAAACAACAATTCTTTTATAAGATATAGGAAAACAACCAAATTTGCCCTGTAAAATAACATAATTTTAAAATATTAGTAAGTGTTTAGTCTTGCATCATGGACCCTAAATATAATGTATTAGACATAATCTGCATTTGCAAATCCAAAGCAAAACAAATCCGTCGAACTAAACAAATAGAACAACAGTTTAGTTGTAAGAATAACATTGGAAAACAATCAAATCGGGCCTGTAAAAAAACATAATTTTTCAACGTTAGTACTTCTTCAGTCTTTATGTACCCAAAATATAATGTGTCAGAAATAATCTATATTTGCAAATCTCATTCAAAACATATGCTTAGGACAAAGAAAATACAACCTCAGTTTGGTTGTAAAAATTATATAGGAAAACTGCCAAATTTGAAGAGTGGAGAACACAAATTTGTTACTCCGGAGAAGCTGCCAGACCCAAGGCTTTAATGGGAGAGAGGAATAAATAACTTTGATCAGCTCATGATTATCGTGGAATATGAGAGCAATAGGTTCTGCATGTTCTAATAATTTGATTAGAATTTCGTAGAACAAATTTCATCTGACCAACAGAACAAATAATAATTACGAAAAATTAGGCAAGAAGGTGATTCGCTAACCTGAACAATTACAACAACTGATCAGAAGCAACCTCTGCTCGCAGTGGGAGAAGCTTGACCAGCAACGTCTAATATCATGGACCTTTTAAATAGAAGGGTTTAGACATAATCTGTATTTGTGGCAAAAACAGATGCGTACAACTAAACAAATACAACATCTGTTAGGTTGTAAAAATTTAGGCAAGTAATGAAATATGATCAGTACGAGAACACAAATTTTGAAGATTGGTATCCGTTATTCCAGAGAAGCGGCAAAACCCAAAGCTTTAATTGCAAAGAAAGGAATATATAACTTTTTAGTTGTTTGGTTATTGTGCAGTATGAAAACAATAGCCGCTGCATAGTCTAATGATTTGGTTAGATTTACGTATACGACATTTCATTTAACCAATAGAACAAATAATTGGTAGAAAAAACATGTGTGAAAATACGCAAAGCTGCACAGTTAATTTAAGAGAGTAGACACAACCTTCACATAGGCACCACTGAATTCTGAGTTGTGTTACCGGCCTTAGATAGTCGTATATCTGTAAAAGCATGTCATGAAAGAAGCTACCAAGTTATCTGTTTCTTATTCCTCTCATCCTAGCGTAATAAGAAATGATGCAAATTTTGGAAAGGAGTACTCCATGTAGCAATTTAATAATGTACGCACACATATAAATATAAGTGGAAGTGTTCCCAAACAATCATTATCAATTTAACGGAAGTACTAATCAGAGATCACGTCAGCTAACATGATAATTAACTTAAAAAAATACCTAGTCAGTTGACCTATCTAAGCATAGTTCTTGCGTCTGCTGACTTTCCTAATATGTATACCATATATAAGTATGAATTTTGGAGAAATGAACGGCGTACCATGATTCATATTTCTAAAAATAATATACAACTGTAGAACCAAATTCTATATATTCAGATATTGCAACAGAACTGTGCAGTACTATTCTTTAAAAATGGTGTGCCTTGAAAGATAAATAGTACTGCCATACGACCAAATAAACTCAACAAAAATGAGCTTAGAGGCTGCTGACCACCTGACACGCTAATATGTTGACAAACACATTGTTTCTTCATGCATACTCCTACTATAGTATCAGTGTAACTGCTGAATGATAGCACCGAAGATCACAAACGTAGTTAGTCTCTGAATATTTTATCCAAATAAATCAGTCACACTATTTACACATTTAGTAGTACACACTTAGAAAAAAGATACACAAAATTGTCAAACAGTTTGTCTCCAGATTCTTCTCTTACGTGAAGCACGGATATATCTATACAATTAAAGGAGTAATATTGACAAATGGCTATACAGAATAAAGCGTTCTTTGGTGGTGCCACATTCAGACACTTGAGAGCTGTTTTCAGGATAAAAACTGTTGTTGCGAGCAATCTCATTGATGTTGTGTGATGCACACCACATCACAAAATATTGAACAAAACTGAATAATTGTCGCAGCAAGAAAGAGAAAAATATAGTGTGGGTTAGTAAGATAATTTTTTGATGAATGATATATGTAGACGAACTAAAATTACTTTGTACTATGAAGAAGCTAAGTAAATATATTTGTTAGTGTTACCTTGCTTATGGTTTGTAACACCAAGTCGACCTTAAAGAAGAGTTCTATATTGACATCCTAACCAAGTATAATTTACCACGTAAATGGGCAATAATGTATAACTTGGAATATTCGCAAGAACCTAAACCTTAGAAAATCGAAATATTTCATGACATAGTAATTAAGCTACTTAAGGTCTCCCAATGAACAGATATACCTAGATTAAATCTGAAGAATTTCATTATCAATAACACGGGGACAACTGTTGAACAACTAAACACAGAAGATTGTCAGTTCAGCAGAGAAAATTCTAATCTGAAGCACGTCTTCCTACTAAAAAGTGCACATTAGGCGTCTGCAAGCGAGTCCATGCTTAGTTCTCATGTGGATTTCATCAAATACATTACATGGGCACTGGAAATCGAGTACTGATTGTAGGAGAGAAGACCAACAACATTATCCATACCAAAGGCGGAGTTTGTTCTGATAGCTCTTGCTCCGAGATGAAGCAAATCCGACTGATGCAGCCGCCAGCCATGCAGGGATGAACGAAAATACTTCTGTTGTATTTTGTAGATGAAAGCATTGGAGGTTCTGTAAGCGAAAAGTAGATCATGCAGCCGGCCTTTGTACCTAATCTAGTATACGTTAGCTTCGTATCGGAGCCGAGTAGAGGGTGCACAGAACCGTCTATGGTTGATGGAGGCTTCATGATGTTGGTGTGACGCCCGAAGACCGGCGTCCCAGAAGATTCTAGAAGATTCCAGATGTTCCGGGTTCTCCCGTGTGTTTCTTTTGTGCTTGTGTTATTTATTTTGCATTGCATCATGTCATCATGCCATCATGTCATTAATCTTTTGCATCTCAACCTAAATAAATTGTGTGGACCTTCGGTCCATTTAAATCGAGGGAAGAATGACTTCTCTTTATAACATATCCTCCTAATAATTATGGAGCTATATTATAAATATTCCATTGTTTGGAATTAACCAACACACTCACATATTTTCCCCATGCCTCTTTAATTCAAGTTTCACCGTCAAAACCTCCCTATATTTCTTTTTCCATTTATCGAGGTTCCTCCAAAAACCTCAACATTTTGGACACTTCAATAATCAAGTCTTAGTTCAAACTCTTTTGAATTAAATTCAAATAAGTTTGAATTATATCTTGTTCATGCCTTTTCTATTTTTCTCGGGCCGTGCTCATTTTATGATGCCCGAGAAAAATAACCTCTTGTGCTTTTGCCCTAACCCCGCTCCTCATTCTTTTCTTCTCTTAGTTGTTTTCTGCTAAAAGGGAAAATAAAAAGAGAGACAAGGGCCTAGCCACAGCTGGCCTAACAGCCGCCTCCCTCCTTTGGCCCATCAGGCCACCGCACCTCCTGGCCATCTGGGCCTCAGCGCCCATTCCCCTCCAGGCCCGCAGCCTCTCTCCCTCTCTCCCAAACCCTAGCCCCTAGCGACAGGTCGCTCCTCCCTCTCCTTCCCTCGTGCCGCCGCACCCCTCGTCCCCTCGCTCATCTCTCCCTCGCATCGATCTCCCTCTCCCCTGCCTTCCTCAGCGCTCGCGATCCCGTTTCCCGATCCTCCTCCCGCATCGATGCCTGGCTTCTCTCGCACCATCTCAAGTGAGCAAGGCCTCCCTCGCCCCAAGCCCTCGCTCCCTCACCCCCAGGACCCAGGCCCGAGCGCCTCCCTCCGTGCTCCACGTCCGCCGCCAGGTCGCCCGTCGAGGCCCCGAGCACCCCGGTCTCCTGTGCCCGCGACCGCTCCCTCCATCCCCAAGGCCGGCCCGCGCCCCGTCCTCAAGCCCTTCGCGCCTGGCGCCCCGTCCAGCGCTTCCTCAAGCTCGTCGCCCGAGCTCCTGCTCCACCCGACGCGAGCTCCTCCGTCCTCTGCCTCCACGCCTCTGCCTCGCCCCGTGCGGCCTCGTCCTCCTTCGCGCCATGGATGCGCCCTCCTGCTCCGTCTCCGCGGCCACCTCTCCTCCGCCCGCGCCCCTGCCTTCTCGCCATGGCCGCAACCTGCACCTTCAGCGCCCTCCACCCGCCATGGAGCCGAGCTCCGAGCTGCTGCTGCCATGGCCGTCTCTTCCGGCCAGCTATGCTGCTGCTGCCATTGCCATGGCCTTGTCGCCCCCTTGCTGCTGTCGTTGCCATGGCCTCGTCGCCCCCTTGCTGCTGCCGTGCGCGGTGTTTTTGTGTTGCCTGTGCTGTTATTTTGCCAAGTACCACGACATGACGGCTTGAACATCTACAAAATGTGTGCCACGACGACCCTCAAGTACCCCTACGGCAAGTACCACGACGACCTTGTGACAAGTACCTCGACAACGTGTACATCTACAACGAGTAACGAGGGACCCCAATATCCGTCAAGTTCATCTACATGTGTGTACGACTACATCCGAGGTTGTTTTCGGCAAGTACCTCGACACCGACCCGAACATCTACGGAGAAACAAGCTCCGTGAACGACTACCGTCGCCGAGTACCACTACCGTCGCCAAGACCCGCAAGTTCAACTATGACTCGAACCGCTCCGAGAACGAACGCTTCGAAGGTATAACCCCGAGACGATGACCCGAGAACGTTTGTGTTGTATGAGATGTTTCCCTTGTGTGCACCGTGCCCGTTTCGTCCGTTTGTCATGTTCCTCGGTTGCCTCGTCGCCGATCCGTGGGAACCCGGTGACGGGATCACCCCACCTTTCATCTTGTTTCGCTCGCTCTCCACCACCTTTCTTTTGCACCGGACTCCCAACGAGTTACCGGAACCGAGATGTTGCCGTTGCATCATTTTCGGATCGTTGTCGTGGCACCCTTTCTTCCACCATGGTGACAAATACTCCTTATCTCATCATGTTCACTTTTAATAAAAATGCATAAAACTTGATCATGCCATTCGCATCATGATAACAACTTTAAGATATGTGTGATTGTTGTTGCTTATAAATTGCTAAACATGCTCATGGGGTTTTTCCGGAATTGTTGTTTGTCTTTCCGGCCTCATTTAAAATGCCTAATTAGTGTAGTTTTATTATGCTTCACCTCTTGCTATGTTAAAAACATTTAATCTTGTCTTGTAAATAAACGAGAGTCAACTAAATAAATCAATGTGGTGTTTTGTCAATATGCAACTCGTTGCATATTGAGCTACACTTAACTTGTAGTTTTGTTTGTGCACATTGCCATGCCATGCATAATTAAACCGGACATGCATCATGTTTGCATGTGCATCGTATGCCATGTTTATGCTAGTGCGTTTATCGTGTTGTTTGCTTCTTTCCGGTTGCTTCTCTTGTTAGCTTCGGATTCGTTCCGAAGTTGTGAGGATTCGCTCGACTGTTGCTCCGTCTACTTCATGGATCCGTTCTTCTCCCTTGTGGATTCCTAGGCAAGATGATCATACCCTTGGATACCTTTACTACCATTGCCATGCTTAGTTGTCTCGATGCTATCGTTACATGTCGCGCTACCCATCTTTTATTGTCAGCCCTCTCCTTGTTGCCATGGAACCGCTAACCTTTTGACACCTTCCTAGCAAAACCACTGTTTGGCTATGTTACCCGCTTGCTCAGCCCCTCTTATAGTGTTGTTAGTTGCAGGTGAAGACGAAGTTCGTTCCAGGAGGGAACTTGTTGTTGGAATATCACAATATCTATTATTATTATTAACACACCTATATACTGGGCATGGGTGGAAGGCTTGGCCTTTTGCTCGGTGTTTTGTTCCACTCATGCCGCCTTAGGCGCCGATAAACCGGCATTATGTTCCTTGATTTTGCGTTCCTTACACGATGGGTGGATGGGGACCCCTTGACAATTTGACTTTGAATAAAACTCCTCCAGCAAGGCCCAACATTGGTTTTAATTTGCTCATAATAACAACTTAATTAATTAATTAAATTGCATAGGGAGTTAGCGCTACCCGAGGATTCTTTCTACATAGTAGGGGGGCCAGTGCTCATGGTGTTGGTCCCAAACGGGGAGCCTGCGGGGCCACCACGGGGAAACTCGAGGTTTGGTTCCCGTAGCTTCACCCATCCGGTCGTGGCCTGAGACGAGATACGCGCGGCTACTATCAGGGTGTCGACACACCGAGAGGTCTTGCTGGACTTGTTTTACCATTGTCGAAATGTCTTGTTCTACCGGGAAGCCGACCCTGATCGGATTTTCCCTAAGATAAGGGGTGATGATATTATAATTATCACTTCAGCTAATCGTGAGAGCTTGTGATGGGCTAAGTTGGGACACCCCTGCAGGGTTATGATCTTTCGAAAGCCGTGCCCGCGGTTATGTGGCAGATTGGAATTTGTTAATGTCCGGTTGTAGAAAACTTGTCAAAGGATCCGAAGTAAAACACACAACTGTGTGAGTAACCGTGACTGTCTCTTTTCACTTTGAGAAGAGAACACGATGGGGTTATGTTTGATTCGTATGTAGTTCAGGATCTTTAGCGATCACTACTAGTTACGACCGTTTGCGTATATGCTCATCTCACTCTTGTACTCGTAAGTTAGCCACCATATTATGCTTAGGCGCTGCTGCAACCTCACCACTTTACCTCTTCCTACCCACAAAGCTTTGCTAGTCTTGATACCGATGGTTATGGGATTGCTGAGTCCTCGTGGCTCACAGATACTACAACACCAGATGCAGGTTCAGCCGAGAATGATGCAGGAGCTGGTTCAAGTACTTCACTGGGAGCTCGCTGAAGAGAGTGGCCGTATGCTTGTGACGTTTTCGACGATCAGTAGTGGTTTCTACTAGGGGCGATTCCGACCTGTGGCTTTATGTTGTTTTTGGTATCTTTCTTTTGGATCTTCACCCGTAGTCGGGTTGTGATGTTTTGAATGATGTTTTGCTTATGTAATGTATTGTGTGAAGTGGCGAGTGTAAGCCAACTATCTCCTTTTGCAATTTAATCCCTCTTTTACATGAGTCGTGCAAAGATACCAAACTTGAGATCATTCCAGAATGGGCTCATACCTTTAAGTCGTGCCTCGACACGTAGGAGGTATAGTCCCATCCTGGGCATTACAGTCGGCGTCTGGGACTGGCCAAAGTGCAGCTATAGGAGGCATTCTGTATATGATTGGGCATGGCCAATAGGAGGCAAGGCGTGTCATTCTTGCATCGGCATGACACGAACAAATATGAGTAGACCACGAAGATGATTTCCCATTCTAGCTCATCGCCGCTAGATGGAGGCGGAGCCGTCAAGGCTCCTATTAGCTATCTAACTAATTATTCGTGACTTCAAACCATTTAGTAAAGAAATCAACTAAGTCAATTATTATAAGAGAAAGAAACTAAGAAATAGAAGTATCTGATGGATAATGTCCATAACAAAAAAACAGTCCAACACACCATCTGTATAGAAAAACTGTACATAGCCATTATGCATGAATATAATGCTTGATGATTAGTTTAATCCATAACCAGCTGAAGAGACAAAACTATACATCTATATACGATGTAACATAGCCACCCATATGCCCACAGCATCGGTGCATGGACTAAGAATCATCTTGCATGCTTGAACATTAGTAAAGCAATATAAATTAATAAGAGCGGATTAAAATCCCAACCATAGATTACCACTTCTGTGAAGTTGCAGATGCCCCAAAGGCATGAAAACCATAGATTACCACTTCTGTGAAGCTGCAGATGCCCCAAAGGCATGAATGCAGTGCAAACCTGATGATATTGTTGGTCACGCTTGTGTGGAATCTTCCCCTTAACCAGCTAGACATCGTAACTGGGCTGGTTAATCGACCTTCTCTGTACTCGTAGATTTGCAACGGACAGTGGGGTGGGTGTGCAGCTCTAGGGTACAAAGGCCAAACACATGTCCGTGAAGATACCATGACACCATTACAGAAGAGCTCCATAATCGCTCCAGCTTGCGAGGAAGAAGTCAGTATGGATGCCGCCCAAAGGAAAGCATCATGGCTGATGGCGACGGCAAGCCGGCAGACTCGCTAGGCCTTTTCTTTAGATGATCGCCCATCTATGGAGATTTTCGTTTGAGGGATGGTGATCTATTCTGAGAATAGATGACGTGAAAATATCAGCCTTTTCTAAAGGAAAGCATCACGGTGGCACGGCAGCGGCAAGCCGGCAGACTCGCTGGGCCTTTTCTTCAGATGATCGGCCATCTATGGAGATTTTCGTTTGAGGGACGGTGATCTATTATAATAATAGATGATGTGAAGATATTGGCCTTTTCTTTTGATGCTTGAGAAAGAGGCATGGCCGTAATATGTGAACAAAATCTTTTGAGAAAATCATCCTGATCTAGATGTTGAAAAGAACACACCAGATCCATGATCCAACTTGCTCGATCCTATTTAAGAGAGACATGGATTTGTTTATACATGAGAGAGAGAGAGAGGAACAAATTACTTCATGGTGTCTTTTATGGGGGGAGGAATAGACGTGGAGCAGCTGAATACATTGGGATGGAAAAAAATTCTATGAGACCAGGTCTCATAGATTAGCAGGTGAGACCCACTCTGAAGTATTTCAGGGTATCATGTAATAACAAGATCAATTGAAATGAAGGTATGTACGATAAGTGTATGCAGCTATCCTTAGGGATTTATCGGTGATATGGAATTGCAATGGCGAAGGGCAAAAGGGTCTCGTAAAAACATCGAATATTATCTCCAGAATCTTCTGATGAAGCGGGCGACCATCTTGGCTGAATGGGCTCTCCGGAAGGAAGTATTTTCGAGAACCTAAAGTTAGATTTTTCAAAATCATTTAACCCGAATAGAAGAGAGATCAAAGTCCCGGAGTAAAGACAAGGAATAAAAGATCCTAATACCACCCAATGGCGACATGGGTCCGTAAGCCACACAACCATGTTAGTAAAAGTTTTTCAACGACTAGACTCAACTTCGGCCAAGGAGTTGGAAAGGGGGATCCTACAGGAAGTCGGCTCTGATACCAACTTGTGACGCCCCCGATTTGATCGTACACTAATCATGCACGCAAATGTGTACGACCAAGACCAGGGACTCACTGGAAGATATCACAACACAACTCTAGACACAATTTAAAATAATACAAGCTTTATATTACAAGCCAGGGGCCTCGAGGGCTCGAATACATAAGCTCGAATACACAAGAGTCGGCGGAAACAATAATATCTTAGTACAGACATAAGTTAAACAAGTTTGCCTTAAGAAGCCTAGCACAAAACAACACGATCGAAAAGGCAAGGCCTCCTAACTGGGACCTCCAAACTACTCCTGGTCGTCAGCTATCTCCACGCAGAAGTAGGCTCCGTCGGGGTAGTAGCAGTCGTCAAGGGTGGCATTTGACTCCTGGACTCCACCATCTGGTTGCATCAACCAAAAATAAGAAGGAAGGGGCAAAAGGGGGAGCAAAGCAACCGTGAGTACTCATCCAAAGTACTCGCAAGCAAGGATCCACACTACATATGCATCGGTATCAATGAAAAGGGGTAGTATATGTGGACTAAGCTGCAGAATGCCATAATAAGAGGGGGAGAAGCTAGTCCTATCGAAGACTAGCACCTTCTGGAAGCACTGTCTTGCAGCAACATGGGGGAGTAGAGTAGTATAACATTAGTCATATTTATGTTGTTGTCAACGCCCCGGGATCCTTTCTCGACTCCCGGAGCAACATATCCAAACAATGCCTCAGCATCCAGTTCTAGTTGTAGGGATGGGGATACAACTCCAAGTGTCCGTTACCGTAGGACATGCTGTCGATAGATGTTTTCTTCCCTGCAGGGATGCACCAACTTACCCACCATGCTTGCTTAACTCCGACCAGACACACCATCAGGTCATGCCCGCCCTCGGCCAAACAATACGTCGCAACCCGACCTTGGCTTAATAGAGAGGTCATGCACGCCGGACTAAACCCTATGCCCCCAGGGGTCATGGGCCAATCGCCCCGGGAACTCCTGCACGTTGTGTACGCGGTCGGTGAGCAGACCTAGCTACCGCCTTCAAAAAGGTAGGTGCATAACCAGTCCTACCCGGCGCGCACCGCTCAGTCGCATGACGTCAGTTAAGCTTCGACTGATGCATACGACGCAGAACGCCCATACTATGCCCACGTGATGGTTAGCGCTATCAGGCCAGAGGCCCCTCGGATCAAATATCCAAACTGTTTAGTGTCTTGGGAACGCGCGGTAACAAGCAGAGACTCATCAACATGTGACCCCATCGCCCCGTCTCGAGGACTTGCGGCAAGGGCGAGTGCCCGGCCACGCCTCATATTTATCTCGCGGGCACCTTCCAGGTCAACCCAACTACACATCACTCACAATTAAGCTCGCGCGGGTACCCCTCAAGGCCGACCCGTCTTTAGTAATATGGTTCAGTGTAAAGTCATAGTAACCATAGTAACTGTGTGTCTAACACCAAAGGGAAAACCTGAGGAAATCACCCTCGATGGAATTCCACCTGATGTTTATCGTCAAGGTGAATGAAAGAGGAGTCACCCTCAAGGTCCACTCTTGAGGATTTGCACGACAGTGTCGTTATCGGTAGTGGAGAAGGAGGAAATCACCCTCCATGACCATAACCGATGAACTAACCTACAAGGTTAACATCAGAAGTGCTGATGAGGTCTCACCCTCGGCACTCGAAAGTAACCCGGTAGTGTCGAGCAACTAAGGGGAAGTGATGTGCGGTGCCGGGGCCTGGTCTTCGATCCCGTTGATCGGGTCTTCTGATAATCCAGTGAGGCAGACATGACAAAGTGGGGGGGGGGGTCTCTGATGGATCTCTAACCAGCCTATACTAAGCAGTTTGGTATAAACATGTAAGGTATGAAAGCAGGTGTCATGAAAAGGCTATGCATCAGAATAGGATCATACAAAAAGCAGTAGCAGTTCTAATGCAAGCATAAGAGAGAAGAGAGTGGGCGACATCGGAATGATCAAGGGGGGTTGGCTTGCCTGGTTGCTCTTGCAAGAAGGAGGGGTCGTCAACACCATAGTCGATCACCGGGGCATCATCGGTCTCGGGGTCTACCGGAGAGAAGAGGGGGAAGAAACAGTAAATATAAAGCAAACAGTTGCATGTCAAGCATAAAGCGGCGCTCGGTGTGATCTAACGCGGTGCTACACGATATCGGTGAAGGGGGAAAACATCAGGGAACGTTTTCCTGAAGTTTGGCCTTTTCGGACAGATGAATCGGAGGGGGGTAAGTTGCAGGTTCGCTATGCTAGGAGCATGCGGCAGATGAGTGGACCGCGTATTCGGATTCGTCTCGTCGTTCTAACAACTTTCATATATAAAACTTTTTTATCCGAGCTACGGTTTATTTTCTACAATTTATCAAAGTTTTAGGCATTTTCTGGATTTATTAAATTATTTAAATCGAACATTATCGAGAACAGTAAAAGGTGATGTCAGCATGACATCACCATGATATCAACAGGTCAACTGACCTGTTGACCAAAGTCAAATCTGACATGTGGGTCCAGTGAGACCCACCTGTCATGGACTAAACAGACTAATTAGGGTTTATAATTAAGCATGATTAATTAAGTTTAATTAAACAAGATTAATTAATTAAATAATTATTTACTTATATATTATTATTATTATTATTATTTAGCAAGGGGCGGGCCCCAGGTGTCACTGACCCAGGGCCAGTGGGGCGGTCGTGTTAACGGGCGCCTGGGCGGGGCGCATCCAGGCCCCATCGCGCGCGCGGGGGTAAGGGAAGGTGAGGCCAGCCGACCGGGCCGTGCCCGGCGACGGCGAGACCACGGCGGGCCGGCGCCGGGGAGCGGGCGCTACGGGCGGCCAGCTCCGGGGCGAGGGCCAGCGGCTAGAGCCGGTGAGGGCGACCGGAAGCAGCGCGCAAGCGGGTGGAGGAGCTAGGTACGGCGGGCGCGGGCCGGCGTGCTAGCACGCAGGCGGCCAGTAGTGGCGGCGCAGGAGCAGGGCGCAACATTGACCGACAGCAGGCAGCATGGCAGCCCGGCAGCGGAGCAGAAGCTAGCAGGATGAGGGTGCGGCCCGGGCGGATGCGGCCTGGGAGGCGGGCAAGGCTAGGCGGGCGCGGCCAGGAGCGACAACAATTGGCACACACAATGTACGCGTACGTGCGAGCTCAGATGAGCTCGGGACAGAGGATACATCGATGAATCGAAGGGGCAAGCAGGGGGAATAGACGAGGAGCTCACTACGGTGCCGAAGACGAGCTCGAGGTGGACAGGGACGGACCGGAGCGGCGGCAATCGACGATGAACGACGGTGATGTACGCGACGGAAATGAGCCTGATGGCGAGCGTACGAGGCGGCCCCGCTCGATTTGGCGCTCTGGATGGACGAAGACGACCACGCCGGACCTCCTGGACGTCCTCCCGCGCGAAGGCGACCACGGTGGCCGCGATGGTGACGATGGCACGTCGACGATAGCTTCGGGTGTGTGTGGGGGAGCGAGCAACGGCGCGAGGGAGGAAGAAGTGACGGGTAGGGTTTGACCAGGGGAGAGAGGGGGTTTTAGGGTTGCTCTTATCCGAGAGGGGGGGTCGGGGCATGGACAGCACGTTGCCGAGGAGCGGTCACGGCCCTGGGATGGTCGCCACACCCTCTCCCTGTCTCTTTGTAGCGTGAGGAGGGAGAGGAGGTGTGGTGGGCCGGGCCTCCTAATCCCACATGGGCCTGTTTGTTTTAAAAGCTTCCTTTCTTCTTCTATTTTTTTCTACGTAACTTTTTGTTTATTTTTATTTTAACAGACGCTATTAACATTTACATAAAGCACCAAATACCTTTAAAAAAGTGGATCTCGTCAAAACAATAGCTAGGGGATATAGAGCACTGCCAAAAAGTTTAGGAGTGATTTGAATTTGCTTGGAATTATCATAAATTAGGAAAGGATTTAAATGATGTTTTAGGCACTGTTTTATTTATTTTAAGGCATTTAATATATTTACAAAATAATTGGTTTCACCATGAAAAATAACCAGGGATTATTTGGAACACTTTGAACATTTTAGTTTTGTCATTTGAAAACTTTTATGTTTGACTTTAATTTGAATTTGAAATTTGAATGGACTTTGAATGCAAGAGAGGATTAGGAACAGTAAGAGTGATGACCTGGCATCATTAGCAGGGGATTACTGTAGCCTAATTACCCGGGCGTCACAAGCTCCCCCTAGATGTGATATCCCCCCTAAGAGGGATGAACTAACCTTGAATTTTGTCTATGATGACTTCATGTAGGTGTTGAAGATGTAGATGCTCAATGTTGATGTATATCATTTTGAGCAATCCATTGGAGTGAGTTGCACTTTCAATACCTACACGGGTTAGTCCCACAAGGAACAAACAAAGATATCCATGGACATATAGTGAATTGCACACAAGATGATGTCCATGAAAGCATTAGGTTACCTTGTCCCTTGTCTTACCAACAAGAGGGTTTGTGACTCCTTGAACTAGTGCAAGATATGGAAGTTGTTGGCACTTGTCCTCGCCAAAATGATATGAGTGAAGTATGTTGGCGGAGTCACCCTCAAAAACTCTCTAGTTATTCTTATTCGGATCCATCCCATCTTGATGGGAATCCTTGCAGTTGTAGTCGTAATTGATGAAGTAGAACTTGACGTAGTCTTGTGAACCCACTTGACCAAGGCCTTAGGAGCTTCTTCAAATGCATCAATCTCCACTTGAAGTTTGTCCTTGCTCGTTAGCTTGTGGTCTTGTGGTCGAAGATCATCTTGTGCTTGTGTCCCTTGAAAAAAGTAGGATCATACTTCTCTTGTTGAGGAACAAACTTCGTCTTGGGGTATTGATCTTCTTCCCACTCAACTCCATTGGCATTGAACTTTTGTTCAAAACCAACACCTTGATTCTTTCGGTGTCTTGCTTGCTTGCGTACAATTTCCTCAAATTTCTTACTCCCGGCAATGATTTTGTAAACACCTTTCTCTATAATTACCTTCAATAAACTATTTTTCTTGGTCAAGTGTAACTTGGCTAAGAGAATCGTTAGTGGAACCAAGAGAACTACTAGAAGCAACATTATTGGATTTAGCATGATTGTTGTTACTACTAGAAGTAGAATCTTTCTTGTTCTTGTTGCTATATTTTACTTGTGGCATGTAGGTAGACAAGAGTAAACGCTTGGCAATGTAAGAAGAACTTTTCTTGCGAAGATCATCATTGATTGCTTTTAAGAACTCGTGCTCTTGCTCAAGGTTGAGCTTTTCAAAGCGTAACTTCTCATGAGTCGTTAAAAGTTCTCGATGATCTTCCAAGGTAGTTTCATGAGCTAACTTAAGAGTGTTTAATTCTTTAGTTAGATGCTCAATCTTCTACTTATCATGGTCATTCATTTGATCATGATTAGCATGATTAATAGCAATTTCATCATAATTTTCATCATAGGTTTCATCACTATTGCTACCAACAAGTAAATCATCATATCCTAGCAAGTCTTCTCCATCACTATTAAAATCAAGATACTCGGGGTGTGATACCTTAGGGCCTTTAGCCATGAAGCATCTTCCAATTCCTTCATTTGGTGTGTCAAATATGTTGTAGGAGTTGGATGACACAAGAACAATTCCGGCAACACCTTCATCTTGAGTATCATCGGAGTCGGAGTAATAGCTTCTCTCAGAGTAGTCATCGGAGTTGGAACCTGATACCCAATCACCAACATGTGCTTGATGTCTTCGTCTTGTATAGCTGCTTAATGATGTATCCTTCCTTTTCGAATCTTTGCTTCTCCGAGAAGGTCTTCGTTCATAACAATCATTTCTACTCATTCTCTCTCTTGGAGGTGATTATTATCTTCTATTTCTCCTTTTAGGTGAGTCTTCTCTTCTTTTGTGGGGAGCCGTGCACTCATTGGAGTAGTATACGGGTGTTCCACAATTGTAGCAATTCCGATCATGACTAGAAGATCATTTGTCATTATAGGACCTTGACTTGGAACTTCTCTCTTTGCTTCTATTCTTGTAGAACTTGTTGAAGTTCTTTACCATTAATCTCAATTCTTCATTGAAGACTTGTTTCTCACTTGATGATGCAGGAGCATCACATGAGGCTTTGTAAGCACCACTAGACTTGTTGTGAAGCTCTTCTTTATCCTTGAGTGACTTCTCATGAGCAACAATTCTTCGAATGCCTTCTGTAGGCTTGAGATCTTTGTAATTGGGCATCATTTGGATCAATGTGCACACTGTCTCATATTTTCCGTCCAAGGCTCTTAGGATCTTCTTGATGATGAATCTGTCGGTCATCTCTTCACTTCCTAAGCCGGCAATCTCATTTGTGATGAGGGCAAGCCTAGAGTACATTTCAGCGAAACCTTCACCATCCTTCATCTTGAACATGTCAAGTTGACTTTGAAGCACATCCAACTTGGATTCCTTGACGGAGTCGGTACCTTCATGCATATCAATCAAAGTATCCCAAATTTCCTTTGCTTTCTCAAGACGGCTGATTTTGTTGAATTCTTCGGGGCACAATCCGTTGAAGAGGATATCGCAAGCTTGAGCATTGTATTGCAGCATCTTCAACTCTTTCACGGTAGCTTCACGATTTGGCTCCTTCCCATTGAAGAATTCACCTTGCAAACCAATACACACAATAGCCCAAATGGAGGGGTTATGTCCAAGAATATGCATTTTCATCTTATGCTTCCAACTAGCAAAATTAGTACCATCAAAGTAAGGACCTCTATGGTGGTAACTTCCCTCGCTAGACGCCATACTCTCCTAGGTTGTGAAACCAAGGCTATGATCACCAAAGGCTATGGAAATCAAGGCAAAAGGAGACCAAAGCTCTGATACCACTTGTAGGATCGAAAGTATGTCTAGAGGGGGGTGATTACATAACTTTACCAAATAAAAATCTAGCATTTTCCCAATTTTAATTCTTGGCAGATTTTAGCAACTTAGCACAAGTCAAGCAATCGACCTACACATGCAATTTTAAGAGTATAGTAGCGGAATGTAAAGCAATTGCATATGAAGGTAATGGGAGGAGTCTGAGGGAGCAAACGCAACGTAGACACGGAGATTTTTTACGCGTGGTTCCGATAGATGGTGCTATCGTACATCCACGTTGATGGAGACTTCAACCCACGAAGGGTAACGGCTGCGCGAGTCCATGGAAGGCTCCACTCACAAAGGGTCCACAAAGAAGCAACCTTGTCTATCCCACCATGGCCACTGCCCACAAAGGACTTGCCTCACTAGGGTAGATTTTCACGAAGTAGACGATCTCCTTGCCCATACAAACTCCTTGGTTCAACTCCACAAACTTGTCGGAGGCTCCCAAGTGACACATAACCAATCTAGGAGACACCACTCTCCAAAAGGTAATAGACGGTGTGTTGATGATGAACTCCTTGCTCTTATGCTTGATACGTCCATTTTGCATCCTGCTTTTATGTTGATATTTATTGCACTATGGGATGTTATTACACATTATGTCACAATACTTATGCCTTTTCTCTCTTATTTTACAAGGTTTACATGAAGAGAGAGAATGCCGGCGGCTGGAATTCTGGGCTGGAAAAGAAGCAAAAATTGGAGACCTATTCCACACAACTCAAAAAAACCTGAAACTCCACGAAACTCCGTTTCAGAAAATATAAAAAATATCTGGCGAAAGAGGTACGAGAGGGGGGCCACCCACTGTCCACGAGGGTGGGGGGCGCCCCCTGGGCGCGCCCCCTGCCTCGTGGGCCACCTGGTGACCCCCCGATGCCCATCTTCTGCTATATGAGGTGTTTTGACCTAGAAAAAATCATAAGGAGGCTTTCGGGACGAAGCGTCGCCGTCTCGAGGCGGAACCAATCTAGGGCTCGGCGGAGCTGTTCTACCGAGGATACTTCCCTCCGGGAAGGGGAAATCATCACCGCTGTCATTACCAACAACTCTCCCATCTTGGGGAGGGTTATCTTCATCAACATCTTCACCAGCACCGTCTCCTCTCAAACCCTAGTTCATCTCTTGTATCCAATCTTTGTACCAAAACCTCAGATTGGTACATGTAGGTTGCTAGTAGTGTTGATTACTCCTTGTAGTTGATGCTAGTTGGTTTATTTGGTGGAAAATCATATGTTCAGATCCATTATGCATATTAATACCCCTCTGATTATGAAAATGAATATGCTTTGTGAGTAGTTACGTTTGTTCCAGAGGACATGGGAGAAGTCTTGTTATAGGTAGTCATGTGAATTTGGTATTCGTTCGATATTTTGATGAGATGTGTGTTGTCTTTCCTCTAGGGGTGTCATATGAACGTCGACTACATGACACTTCACCATTGTTTGGGCCTAGAGGAAGGCGTTGGGAAGTAATAAGTAGATGCTAGGTTGCTAGAGTGACAGAAGCTGAAACCCTAGTTTATGCGTTGCTTCGTAAGGAGCTGATTTGGATCCATATGTTTCATGCTATGGTTAGGTTTACCTTAATACTTCTTTTTGTAGTTGTGGATGCTTGCAATAGAGGTTAATCATAAGTGGGATGCTTGTCCAAGTAAGGGCAGCACCCAAGCACCGGTCCACCCACATACCAAATTATCAATGTAACGAACGCGAATTATATGAACATGATGAAAACTAGCTTGACGATAATTCCCATGTGTCCTCGGGAGCGCTTTCCTTCATATAAGAGTTTGTCCAGGCTTGTCCTTTGGTACGAAAAGGATTGGGCCATCTTGCGGCACCTTATTTATTTTTACTATTATTTACTTGTTACCAATTATCTTATCACAAAACTATCTGTTACCGACAATTTCAGTGCTTGCAGAAAATACCTTACTGAAATCTGCATATCATTTCCTTCTACTCCTCGTTAGGTTCGACACTCTTACTTATCGAAAGGAGTACTATAGATCCCCGACACTTGTGTGTCATCAGTACGTCAAATGATAGTCTCCCCAACACTCAACTCTCTCTCACAGATTTGGATTTTGTGGAAAGATGATTTGAGTGGAAAGCAACTTGGGGAAGGCTAGAGATCAAGATTCATATGATAGGAATGGAATATCTTCGTCTCAACACATGAGTAGGTGGTTCTCTCTCAGAACAATGAATAATGGAAGTGTAGGTATGTTCTGATGGCTCTCTCCATGAATGAAGAGTGGGTGGAGGGGTATATATAGCCTCCACACAAAATCTAACTGTTACACACAATTTACCAAACTCAGTGGGACCAAATCAAAGAACTCAGTCAAACCGATTTAGTTCATAATGTGACCGTTAGGTATTTCGGTGGGACCGATATGATCAACTCGGTAGGACCGATTTCATTCGGGTTAGGGCATAACGTAATCTCGGTGAGACCGATTACACAAACTCGACAGGACTGATTTTGTAATAGACTAACCAGAGAGTTGGTCAGGCAAACTCGATGGGACCGATTCGCTCATTTCGGTGAAACCGAAATGTTACGAATGGGAAACAGAGAGTTTGCATTGCGAACTCAGTGGGACCGATTGCTCATCTCGGTTAGGCCGAAATGTTACGAAGGGAAACAGAGAGTTTGTAATCCCATCTCGGTGAGACCGAGTTCCCTTTCGGTGAGACCGAAATGATTAGGGTTTTGTGGCGGTGGCTATGCCAAATGAACTCGGTGGCGTCGGATAGAACTTTTTGGAGGGGCCAAGGTTGACTTTTGGTTTGGGACATATGTGGATGTGAGAAAGTGGTTGAGGGTTTTGGAGCATATCACTAAGCACTTTGAGCAAGAAACCCATTAAGCATCACCTCATCCCCTTTTAATAGTTTTGGCTTTCCTATGGACTCATTGTGATCTTGGATCACTAAAATATAAAATGTCGAGCCCTGAGATTTGAGCTTGAGCCAATATGTGTCCTTAGCATTTTGAGGGGTCCACATTCCTAATCCATGCCATGCCAATCATTGAGGCGGTGGTTTTCTAGCCATTCCAGGTGCACAATTCAAAATTAAACTACATGCACATGCTCCCATGCACCAACATGGGTTGTAAAATCATATATGTGTCCATGGGTTTATGTTTATGTCCCATGCAAGAAATGGGGATGAATTTCGAACACCACGGCACCGTGGCTCTCCGGCAAACGTCGACGTACTTGCTTTTGTAATTCTAGTAAATCCAAAAGTCGTCTAAAATTCATGAAACTTGGCATGCTATAATGGAGCGGCATCAACATGCCACGATAAAATTTTGTCACATTTGGGGTAGGTTTGGGTATATGCTTCTCACAAACGAGAGCTTTCTCACAACAAGTGTGATGGTTTCGTTAGGGAACGTTTCACCTTTCTGGATGAAACGATATCCATTGCCTCTTCTCGATTTCAATTTTTTCCTAGTGTCGACATAGAACAACATGAGTGTTGTGTCAATTTCTGGGATATTTTGAGGTTTTTTCAGACATTTTATGCATTAATTGAGTTTTCAATGCATTTATGTGCATAATTCTAATTTGAACTACATGTACATGCTCTAATGAATATAAATTCGTTGAAAATTCAAATATGTGTCCTTGGTTGCATGCTTAGGTCCCATGCAAGAAATGGGAATGAATGTCAAACACCTTGCCATAGTCACTCGTCCGCAAACATTGAGAAACCTGGTTTTTAAATTCTAGTAAATACAAACCTCGTCTAAAATTCATGAATATTGGCATGCTATCGTAGAGCGGTCATACGTCTCCAATGTATCTATAATTTTTTATTGTTCCATGCTATTAAATTATATGTTTTGGATGTTTAATGGGCTTTATTATACACTTTTATATTATTTTTGGGACTAACCTACTAACCCAAGGCCCAGTGCAGATTGCAGTTTTTTTGGCTATTTCAGGGTTTCGCAGAAAAGGAATATCAAACGGAGTCCAAACGGAATGAAACCTTCGGGAGAGTTATTTTTGGAACCATATCTTCACGGAAGACTTGGAGTACATGCGAGGGAACGAAGGAGGTGGCCACGAGGGTCCAGGGCGCGCCCCTCCCCCTGGGCGCGCCCCCCATCCTAGTGGGCCCCCTCTGGCTCCCCCGATGCTCTCCATCCTCCTATATATATATATATATATATATATATATATATATATATATATATATATATATATATATATATATATATATATCCATGTACACAGAAAACATCGAGGCAACAGAGAAAACCCTTATTCCATCGCCGCAACCATATGTTCCCGTGAGATCCCATCTTGGGGCCTGTTTCGGAGCTCCGCCGGAGGGGGGATCTACCACGAAGTGCTTCTACATCAACACCATAGCCTCACCAATGAGTTGTGAGTAGTTTACCACAGACCTTCGGGTCCAAAGTAATTAGCTAGATTGCTTCTTCTCTCGTTTTGGATCTCAATGCCAAGTTCTCCTCGGCCTTTGAGCAGATCTATTCGATGTAATTTTTTTGCGGTGTGTTCGTCGAGATCCGATGAATTGTGGGTTTATGATCAAGATTATCTACGAGAAATATTTGATTCTGTTTTGAAACCTTTTATGTATGATAATATTATCCTGGCAAGTCTCTTCGAATTATTGGTTTGGTTTGGCCTACTAGATCTATAGTTCTTGCAATGGGAGAAGTGATTGGCTTTGGGTTCAATCTTGCGGTGTCCTTTCCCAGTGACGGCAGGGGCAGCAAGGCACGTATTGTGTTGTTGCCATCGAGGATAAAAAGATGGGGTTTATATCATATTGCTTGAGTTTATTCCTCTACATCGTGTCATCTTGCTTAAAGCATTACTCAGTTCTTATTTAACCTAATACTCTAGATGCATGCTGGATAGCGGTCGATGTTTGGAGTAATAGTAGTAGATGCAAAATCGTTTCGGTCTACTTGTCACGGACATGATGCCTATATATAATGATCATGCCTAGATATTCTCATAACTATGCGCTTTGCTATCAATTGCTCAACAGTAATTTGCTCACCCACCGTAGAATTCTGCTATCATGAGAGAAGCCACTAGTGAAACCTATGGCCCACGGGTCTACTCTCAACATATTAATATCCTATCTACTTTACTTTGATTTATTTACTTTCTGTTCTTATATCCAAAAATACCAAAAAACATTATACTATCCTATCTATCAGATCTCACTTCCGTAAGTGACCGTAAAGGGATTGACAACCCCTTATCGCGTTGGCTGCGAAGTTCTTATTTGTTTGTGCAGGTGCGAGGGACTCGCGCGTGGTCTCCTACTGGATTGATACCTTGGTTCTCAAAAACTGAGGGAAATACTTACGCTACTTTGCTGCATCACCCTTTCCTCTTCGAGGGAATACAACGCAAGCTCGAGAAGTAGCAAGAAGAATTTCTGGCGCCTTTGCCGGGGAGGCTTACGCAAAATTCATATACCTTGTACCTATCACAAACCCTTATCCTTCGCATTACATTTATTTGCCTCTCATTTTCCTCTGCCCCACTTCACCCTTGCCGTTTTATTTGCCCTTCTTTTGCCGCGTACTTATCGTTCGCTTGCTTCTTGTTTGCTCGTGTGTTGGATTGCTTGCTTGTCACTATGGCTCAGAACAATACCAAATTGTGTGACTTCTCCAATACCAACAATAATGATTTTATTAGCACTCCTATTGCTCCTAGTACCGATGCTGAATCTTGTGAGATCAATGCTGCTGTGTTGAATCTTGTCATGAAAGATCAATTTTCCGGCCTTCCTAGTGAAGATGCCGCTACCCATCTGAACAACTTTGTTGATTTGTGTGATATGCAAAAGAAGAGGGATACGGATAATGATATTGATAAATTGAAGATATTTCCGTTTTTACGTAGAGATCGTGCTAAAACTTGGTTTTCCTCTTTGCCTAGAAATAGTATTGATTCATGGAATAAGTGCAAAGATGCCTTTATCTCTAAGTATTTTCCTCCTACTAAGATTATCTCTCTTAGAAATGATATTATTAATTTTAAGCAACTAGATCATGAGCATGTTGCACAAGCTTGGGAGAGAATGAAATTAATGATACGTAATTGCCCTACACATGGTTTATGATTATACAAAAAAATTATGCTGGCTTGAATTTTGCTTCTAGAAATCTTTTAGATTCGGCTGCAGGAGGCACTTTCATGGAAAATACCTTAGGAGAAGCTACCAAACTCCTAGATAATATTATGGTTAACTACTCTCAATGGCACACCGAAAGATCTACGAGTAAAACAAGTGCATGCTATTGAAGAGATTAGTGTTTTGAGTGGAAAGATGGATGAACTTATGAAATTATTTTCTACTAAGAGTGCTTTTATGATCCTAATGATATGCATTTATCCACGTTGATTGAAAATAATAATGAATCTTTGGATGTTAACTTTGTTGTTACAAATAATTTTGGTAACAATGGTTATAGAGGAAACTTTAATCCTAGGCCTTTTCCTAGTAATTCCTCTAACAATTATGGTAATTCCTACAATAACTCTTATGGAAATTTTGTTAAGATGCCCTCTGAATTTGAAACTTGTGTTAAGGAGTTTATGATTTCGCAAAAGAATTTCAATGCTTTGCTTGAAGAAAAATTGCTTAAGATTGGTGAGTTGGCTAGAAGCATGGATAGAATTACTCTTGATGTTGATTCTTTGAAACTTAGATCTATTCCACCCAAGCATGATATCAATAGGTCTCTCAAAGCCATGAGAATTTCCATTGATGAGTATAAAGAAATAACCGCTAGGATGCGTGCTAAAAAAGAGTGCTTTATGAAAGCGTGTTCTTCTAGTTATCATGAAAATAAAGATGAAGATCTGAAATTTATTGATGTGTCTCCTATTAGATCCTTGTTTTCTAGTATGAATCTTTATAAAGATGGGACTGGAGATTAGTCTACTTTAGTTAAAAGGTGTCCCAATGATTCGGAGTTTTTAGATCTTGATGCTAAAATAGTTAAAGGTGGGATTGAAAAGATTAAAACTTTGCATAGTGATGAACCCGCTATTTTGGATTTCAAGGGATTCAATTATGATAATTGCTCTTTGATAGATTGTATTTCATTGTTGCAATCCATACTAAATTCTCCGCATGCTTATAGTCAAAATAAGGCTTTTACCAAACACATTGTTGATGCTTTGATGCAATCTTATGAAGAGAAACTTGAATTAGAAGTTTCTATCCCTAGAAAGCTTTATGATGAGTGGGAACCTACTATTAAAATTAAAATTAAAGATCATGAATGCTTTGCTTTGTGTGATTTGGGTGCAAGTGTTTCGACAATTCCAAATACTTTGTGTGATTTGTTAGGTTTCCATGAGCTTGATGATTGTTCTTTAAATTTGCATCTTACGAATTCACCATTAAGAAACCTATGGGAAGGATTAATGGTGTTCTTATTGTTGCCAATAGGAATTATGTGCCGGTAGATTGCATTGTTCTTGATATAGATTGCAATCCTTCATGTCCTATTATTCTTGGTAGACCTTTCCTTAGAACGATTGGTGCAATTATTGATATGAAGGAAGGAAATATTAGATTCCAATTTCCGTTAAGGAAAGGCATGGAACACTTTCCTAGAAAGAGAATCAAATTACCTTATGAATCTATTATGAGAGCCACTTACGGATTGCCTTCCAAAGATCGAAATACCTAGAACTATCCTTGTATCGTGCCTAGCTAGGGGCGTTAAACGATAGCGCTTGTTGGGAGGCAACCCGGTTTTATTTCTTTGTTTTTGCTTCTCTTTAGGAATAAATATTGCATATAGCTTCTGTTTAGATGTGGTTTTGTGTTTTAATTAATGTTTGTTCCAAGTAAAACCTTTGGGAAGACGTGTGTGAAGTTTATATGATCATGATGTAAAAAACAATAACTATAGCGCTCACGAGATTAGCCACCAGATTTTACTGGAGAGTGCTATTTAGTTGATTCCTTTTGCCGATGATTGATAGACAAATTCCTCACGTTTACCAATTTATTTCAATTTTTTTTGGAGTTACAGAAGTATTCGAAAGTTACAGATTACTACAGACTGTTCTGTTTTTGACAGATTCTGTTTTTCGTGTGTTGTTTGCTTATTTTGATGAATCTATGAGTAGTATTGGAGGATACGAATCATAGAGAAGTTGGAATACAGTAGGTTTAACACCAATATAAACAAAGAATTAGTTCATTACGGTACCTTTGAGTGGTGGTTTGTTTTCTTATAGTAACGGAGCTCACGAGATTTTTGGCTAAGTTTTGTGTTGTGAAGTTTTCAAGTTTTGAGTATGGCTTTGATGGACTATGGAACCAAGAGTGTCAAGAGCCTAAGCTTGGGGATGCTCAAGGAACCCCAAGGTAAAATTCAAGGACAACCAAAAGCCTAAGCTTAGGGATGCCCCGGGATGGCATCCCCTCTTTCGTCCTCATCTATCGGTAACTATACTCGGGACTATATTTTTATCCACCACATGATATGTGTTTTGCTTGGAGTATCATGTATGATTTGAGTCTTTGCTTTTTTGTTTGCCACAATCATCCTTGTTGGACACACCTTTTGAGAGTGATAAATATGTTTTAGAATTTATTAGAATACTCTATGTGCTTCACTTATATCTTTTGAGCTAGATAGTTTTGCTCTAGTGCTTCACTTATATCTTTTAGAGCACGGTGGTGGTTTTATTTTTTTTAATTGTTGATCTCTCATGCTTCACTTAAATCTATTTGAGAGTCTTTTATAACAGCATGGTAATGTGATTTGGTTATAAAACTAGTCCAAATATGATAGGCATCCAATATGAGTATAGTAAAAACTTTCACATAAAGTGCATTGAATACTATGAGAAGTTTGATACTTGATGATTGTTTTGGGATATGAGGATGGTGATATTAGAGTCATGCTAGTAGAGTAGTTGTGAATTTGATAAATACTTGTGTTGAGGTTTGCAAGTCTCGTAGCATGCACGTATGGTAATTGTTGTGTGATAAATTTGAAGCATGAGGTATTTCATTGAGTGTCATCCTTTGTGTGGAAGTCGGGGGCGCGCGATGGTTAACTCCTAGCAACCTTCGCCCTAGGAGCATGCGTTTAGTAATTTGTTTTGATGACTTGTAGATTTTTGCAATTAGTATGTGAGTTCTTTATGACTAATGTTGAGTCCATGGATTATACGCACTCTCACCCTTCCACCATTGCTAGCATCTCTCGTACCGCGCAACTTTCGCCGGTACCATACACCCACCATATACCTTCCTCAAAACAGCCACCATACCTACCTATCATGGCATTTCCATAGCCATTCCGAAATATATTGCCATGCAACTTTCCACCGTTCCATTTGTTATGACATACTTCATCATTGTCATATTACCTTGCATGATCATGTAGTTGACATCGTATTTGTGGCTAGGCCACCATGCATAATTTTTCATACATGTCACTCCTGATTCATTGCACATCCCGGTACACCGCCGAAGGCATTCATATAGAGTCATACTTTGATCTAGTATCGAGTTGTAATATCAAGTTGTAAATCAATTTAAGTGTGATGATCATCATTATTAGAGCATTGTCCCAAAGAAAAAAAAGAAAAAAAAAAGAAAAAAAGGAAAGGCCAAAGAAAAAAGAAAGGCCCAAAAAAAGAAAAAAGAAAAGGGAAAAAAAGAAAAAGAAAAGAAAAGTTACAATGCTACTATCTTTTTCCACACTGGTGCTTCAAAGTAGCACAATGATCTTCATGATATAGAGTCTATTGTTTAGTCACTTTAATATACTAGTGAGAATTTTCATTATAGAACTTGGCTTGTATATTCCAACGATGGGCTTCCTCAAATGCCCTAGGTCTTCGTGAGCAAGCAAGTTGGATACGCACCCACTTAGTTCCTTTTGTTGAGCTTTCATACATTTTTAGCTCTAGTGCATTCTTTGCATGGCAATCCCTACTCACTCACATTGATATCTATTGATGGGCATCTACATAGCCCATTGATACGCCTAGTTGATGTGAGACCATCTTCCTCTTTTTGTCTTCTCCACAACCACCACTCTATTCCACATAGTGCTATGTCCATGGCTCACGCTCATATATTGCGTGAAAGTTGAAAGAGTTTGAAAAAAATTACGTATGAAACCATTGCTTCCCTGAAATCGGGGTTGTGCATGACTGGAATATTTTGTGTGACGAAGATGGAGCATAGCCTAACTATATAATTTTGTAGGGATGAACTTTATTTGGCCATGTTATTTTGAGAAGACATGATTGCTTTGATAGATTGCTTGAAGTATTATTATTCTTATGTCAATATGAACTTTTTTTGCGGGGGTATGTCAATATGAACTTTTATCTTGAATCTTTTGGATCTGAACATTCATGCAACAAGAAAGAGAATTACATTGAGATTTATGTTAGTTAGCATTCCACATCAAAAATTTTGTTTTTATCATTTACCTACTCGAGGACGAGTAGGAATTAAGCTTGGGGATGCTTGATACGTCTCCAATGTATCTATAATTTTTGATTGTTCCATGCTATTATATTATATGTTTGGATGTTTAATGGGCTTTATTATACAATTTTATATTATTTTTGGGACTAACCTACTAACCCAAGGCCCAGTGCAGATTGTTTTTTTTGCCTATTTCAAGGTTTCGCACAAAAGGAATATCAAACGGAGTCCAATTAGAATGAAACCTGTGGGAGTGTTATTTTTGGAACCATATCTTCAGGGAAGACCTGGAGTAGACGCGAGGGAACGAAGGAGGCGGCCACGAGGGTCCAGGGCGCGCCCCCACCCTCGTGGGCCCCCTCTGGCTCCCCCGATGCCCTCCTTCCTCATATATATATCCATGTACCCTGAAAACATCGAGGCAACAGAGAAAACCCTAATTCCACCGCCGCAACCTTCTTTTCCCGTGAGATCCCATCTTGGGGACTGTTCCGGAGCTCCTCCGAAGGGGGGATTTACCACGGAGTGCTTCTACATCAACACCATAGCCTCACCAATGAGTTGTGAGTAGTTTACCATAGACCTTCGGGTCCATAGTTATTAGCTAGATGGATTCTTCTCTCTTTTTGGATCTCAATGCCAAGTTCTCCTCGGTCTTCGAGGAGATCTATTCGATGTAATATTTTTGTGGTGTGTTTGTCGAGATCCGATGAATTGTGGTTTTATGATCAAGATTATCTATGAGAAATATTTGATTCTTTTCTGAAATCTTTATGTATGATTATAATATCCTTGCAAGTCTCTTCGAATTATTGGTTTGGTTTGGCCTACAAGATTTATAGTTCTTGCAATGGGAGAAGTGCTTGGCTTTGGGTTCAATCTTGCGGTATCCTTTCCCAGTGACAGCAGGGGCAGCAAGGCACGTATTATATTGTTGCCATCGAGGATAAAAAGATGGGGTTTATATCATATTGCTTGAGTTTATCCCTCTACATCATGTCATCTTGCTTAAAGCATTACTCTGTTCTTATGAACTTAATACTCTAGATGCATGCTGGATAGCGGTCGATGTGTGGAGTAATAGTAGTAGATGTAGAATCGTTTCATTCTACTTGTCACGGACGTGATGCCTATATATAATGATCATGCCTAGATATTCTCATAACTATACGCTTTTCTATCAATTGCTCGACAGTAATTTGTTCACCCACCATAGAATTCTGCTATCATGAGAGAAGCCACTAGTCAAACCTATGGCCCCCAGGTCTATTCTCAACATATTAATCTCCTATCTACTTTACTTTTCTTTATTTACATTCTATTCTTATATCCAAAAATACCAAAAACATTATACTATCCTATCTATCAGATCTCACTTTCGTAAGTGACCGTAAAGTGAGATCTGATAGATAGGATAGTATAATATTTTTGGTATTTTTGTTATAAGAACAAAAAGTAAATAAAGCAAATAAAGTAGACGAAATATTAATATGTTGAGAATAGACCCGGGGGCCATAGGTTTCACTAGTGGCTTCTCTCATGATAGCACAATTCTACGATGGGTGAACAAATTACTATTGAGCAATTGATAGAAAAGCGCATAGTTATGAGAATATCTAGGCATGATCATTATATATAGGCATCACGTCCGTGACAAGTAGACCGAAACAATTCTGCATCTACTACTATTACTCCACACATCGACCGCTATCCAGCATGCATCTAGAGTATTAAGTTCATAAGAACAGAGTAATGTTTTAAGCAAGATTATATGATGTAGAGGGATAAACTCAAGCAATATGATATAAACCCCATCTTTTTATCCTCGATGGCAATAATACAATACGTGCCTTGCTGCCCCTGCTGTCACTGGGAAAGGATACCGCAAGATTGAACCCAAGGCCAAGCACTTCTCCCATTGCAAGAACTATAGATCTAGTAGGCCAAACCAAACCAATAATTCGAATAGACTTGCAAGGATATTATAATCATACATAAAAGATTTCAGAAAAGAATCAAATATTTCTCGTAGATAATATTGATCATAAACCCACAATTCATCGGATCTCGACAAACACACCGCAAAAAGATTACATCGAATAGATCTCCTCGAAGATCGAGGAGAACTTTGTATTGAGATCCAGAAAGAGAAAAGAAGCCATCTAGCTAATAACTATGGACCCGAAGGTCTGTGGTAAAATACTCACAACTCATTGGTGAGTCTATGGTGTTGATGTAGAAGCACTCCGTGGTAGATCCCCCCCTCCGGCGGAGCTCCGGAACAGGCCCCAAGATGGGATCTCACGGGAACAGAAGGTTGAGGCGGTGGAATTAGGGTTTTCTCTGTTGCCTCGATGTTTTCAGGGTACATGGATATATATATAGGAGGAAGGAGGGCATCGGGGGAGCTAGAGGGGGTCCACGAGGGTCGGGGCGCGCCCAGGGGGAGGGGCGCGCCCTGGACCCTCGTGGTCGCCTCCTTCGTTCCCTCGCGTGTACTCCAAGTCTTCTGGGTAGATACGGATCCAAAAATAACTCTCATGAAGGTTTCATTCCGTTTGGACTCCATTTAATATTCCTTTTCTACGAAACTCTGAAATAGGCAAAAAACAGCAATCTGCACTGGGCCTTGGGTTAGTAGGTTAGTCCCAAAAATAATATAAAAGTGTATAATAAAGCCCATTAAACATCCAAAACAGAATATATAATAGCATGGAAGAATCAAAAGTTATAGATACGTTGGAGACGTATCAAGCATCCCCAAGCTTAATTCCTGCTCGTCCTCGAGTAGGTAAATGATAAAAACAGAATTTTTGATGTGGGATGCTAACCAAATAATTCTCAATGTAGTCTCTTTGTTGTGGCATGAATGTTCAGATCCGAAAGATTCAAGATAAAAGTTCATATTGACATAAGAATATTAATACTTCGAGCATACTAACAAAGCAATCTTGTCTTCTCAAAATAACATGGCCGAAGAAAGTTCATCCCTACAAAATCATATAGTTAGGCACACAAAATATTCCAATCATGCACAATCCCGGTTTCATCCAAGCACTTGTTTCATACTTTAATTTTTTTCAAACTCTTTTAACTTTCACGCAATATATGAGCGTGAGCCATGGACATAGCACTATGTGCAATAGATTGGTGGTTGTGGACAAGACAAAAGGAGGAAGATGGTCTCACATCAACTAGGCTTATCAATGGGCTATGGAGATGCCCATCAATGGATATCAATGTGAGTGAGTAGGGATTGCCATGCAACGGATGCACTAGAGCTATAAATATATGAAAGCTCAACAAAAGAAACTTAGTGGGTGTGCATCCAACTTGCTTGCTCAAGAAGACCTAGGGCATTTGAGGAAGCCCATCGTTGGAATATACAAGCCAAGTTATATAATGAAAATTCCCACTAGTATATGGAAGTGACTAAACAAGAGACTCCATATCATGAAGAACATGGTGCTACTTTGAAGCACAAGTGTGGAAAAAGATAGTACCATTGTCCCTTTTCTTTTCTTTTTTTCTTTTTTTTATTTTTGTTTCTTTTTTTCTTAGGGACAATCCTCTAATAATGATGAACATCACACTTATATTGATTTACAACTCGATACTAAAACAAAGTATGACTCTATATGAATGCCTCCGGCGGTGTACCGGGATGTGCAATGAAACAAGAGTGACATGTATGAAAAATTATGCATGGTGGACTAGCCACAAATACGATGTCAACTACATGATCATGCATGGCAATATGACAATATGAAGCGTGTCATATGAACGGAACGGTGGAAAGTTGCATTGCAATATATCTCGGAATGGCTATGGAAATGCCATGATAGGTAGTGGTGGCTATTTTCAGGAAGGTATATGGTGGGTGTATGGTACCGGCGAAAGTTGTGCGGTACAAGAGAGGCTAGCAATGGTGGAAGGGTGAGAGTGTGTATAATCCATGGACTCAACATTAGTCATAAAGAACTCACATACTTATTGCAAAAATCTACAAGTCATCAAAACAAACTACTAGACGCATGCTCCTAGGGGGGAGGTTGGTAGGAGTTAACCATCGTGCGCCCCCGACCTCCACACAAAGGATGACACTCAATGAAATACCTCATGCTTAAAATTTGCCACACAACGGTTACCATACGTGCATGCTATGGGACTTGCAAACCTCAACACAAGTATTTATCAAATTCAAAACTACTCTACTAGCATGACTCAAATATCACCATACTCATATCTAAAAACAATCATCAAATATCAAACTTCTCATAGTATTCAATGCACTTTATATGAAAGTTTTTACTATACTCATCTTGGATGCCTATCATATTAGGACTAGTTTTATAACCGAAGAACATTATCATGCTGTTCTAAGAGACTCTCAAATAGATATAACTTAAGCATCAGAGATCAACAATTTCTACAAAATAAAACCAACACCGTGCTCTAAAAGATATAAGTGAAGCACTAGAGCAAAAACTATCTAGCTCAAAAGATATAAATGAAGCACACAGAGTATTCTAATAAATTCTAAACCATATTTATCTCTCTCAAACGATGTGTCCAGCAAGGATGATTGTGGAAACTAAAAAGAAAAGACTCAAATCATACATGACGCTCCAAGCAAAACACAAATCATGTGGTGAATAAAAATATAGTCTCAAGTATAGTTACCGATAGATGAAGACGAAAGAGGGGATCCCTTCTCGGGGCATCCCCAAGCTTAGGCTTTTGGTTGTCCTTGAATTTTACCTTGGGGTGCCTTGGGCATCCCCAAGCTTAGGCTCTTGCCACTCTTTGTTCCATAGTCCATCAAAGCCATACTCAAAACTTTAAAACTTCACAACACAAAACTTAGCCAAAAATCTCGTGAGCTCCGTTAGTATAAGAAAACAAACCACCACTCAAAGGTACTGTAATTAACTAATTCTTTATTTATATTGGTGTTAAACCCACTGTATTCTAACTTCTCTATGATTCATACCCTCCGATACTACTCATAGATTCATCAAAATAAGCAAACAACACACGAAAAACAGAATCTATCGAAAACAGAACAGTCTGTAGTAATCTGTAACTTTCGAATACTTCTATAACTCCAAAAAAAGAAATAAATTGGTAAACGTGAGGAATTGTCTATTAATCATCTACAAAAAGAATCAACTAAATAGCACTCTCCAGTAAAATATGGTAACTAATCTCGTGAGACCTAAAGTTTCTGTTTTTTACAGCATCATCATATAAACTTCACAAAAGTCTTCCCAAAGGTTCTACTTGGCACAAACACTAATTAAAACACAAAACCACATCTAAATAGAAGCTAGACGCAATATTTATTCCTAAACAGAAGCAAAAACAAAGAAAATAAAATTGGGTTGCCTCCCAACAAGCGCTATGGTTTAACGCCCCTAGCTTGGCATGATACAAGAATAGATCTAGGTATAGCCATCTTTGGTTGGCAAACCATAAGTGGCTCTCATAATAGATTCATATGGTAATTTGATTTTCTTTCTAGGAAAGTGTTCCATGCCTTTCCTTAATGGAAATTGGAATCTAATATTTCCTTCCTTCATATCAATAATTGCACCAATCGTTCTAAGGAAAGGTCTACCAAGAATAATAGGACATGAAGGGTTGCAATCTATATCAAGAACAAAGAAATCTACGGGCACATAATTCCTATTAGCAACAATAAGAACATCATTAATCCTTCCCATAGGTTTCTTAATGATAGAATCCACAAGATGCAAATTTAAAGAACAATCATCAAGCTCATGGAAACCTAACAAATCACACAAAGTTTTTGGGATTGTAGAAACACTTGCACCCAAATCACACAAAGCAAAGCATTCATGATCTTTAATTTTAATTTTAATAGTAGGTTCCCACTCATCATAAAGATTTCTAGGGATAGAAACTTCTAATTCAAGTTTTTCTTCATAAGATTGCATCAAAGCATCAACTATGTGTTTGCTAAAAGCTTTATTTTGACTATAAGCATGCGGAGAATTTAGTACGGATTGTAAAAAGGAAATACAATCTATTAAAGAGCAATTATCATAATTGAATCCCTTGAAATCCAAAATAGTGGGTTCATCACTATGCAAAGTTTTAATCTCTTCAATCCCACTTTTAATAATGTTAGCATCTAGATCTAAAAACTCTGAATCATTGGGACGCCTTTTAGCTAAAGTAGACTCATCTCCAGTCCCATCTTTATCAAAATTCATACTAGGTAACAAGGATCTAATAGGATACACGTCAATAACTTTCAGATCTTCATCTTTATTTCCATGATAACTAGAAGAACACGCTTTCATAAAGCAATTCTTTTTAGCACGCATCCTAGCGGTTCTTTCTTTGCATTTATCAATGGAAATTCTCATGGATTTGAGAGACTCATTGATATCATGCTTGGGTGGAATAGAAATAAGTTTCAAACAATCAACATCAAGAGTAATTCTATCCATGTTTCTAGCCAACTCATCAATCTTAAGCAATTTTTCTTCAAGCAAGGCATTGAAATTCTTTCGCGAATTCATAAACTATTTAACAATAGTTTGAAATTCAGAGGGCATCTTACCAAAATTTCCATAAGAATTATTGTAGTAATTACCATAATTATTAGAGGAATTACTAGGAAAAGGCCTAGGATTAAAGTTTCCTCTATAAGCATTGTTACCAAAATTATTCCTACCAACAAAATTAACATCCAAAGATTCATTATTATTTTCAATCAACGTGGATAAAGGCATATCATTAGGATCATAGGAAGCACTCTTAGTAACAAATAATTTCATAAGTTCATCCATCTTTCCACTCAAAACACTAATCTCTTCAATAGCATGCACTTTTTTACTAGTAGATCTTTCGGTGTGCCAAGAGTAGTTAACCATAATATTATCAAGGAGTTCAGTAGCTTCTCCTAAGGTAGTTTCCATGAAAGTGCCCCCCGCGGCCGAATCTAAAAGATTTCTAGAAGCAAAATTCAAGCCAGCATATTTTTTTTGAAGAATCATCCATAAGGTCAAACCATGTGTAGGGCAATTACGTATCATTAATTTCATTCTCTCCCAAGCTTGTGCAACATGCTCATGATCTAGTTGCTTAAAATTCGTAATATCATTTCTAAGAGAGATAATCTTAGCGGGAGGAAAATACTTAGAGATAAAGGCATCTTTGCACGTATTGCATGAATCAATACTATTTCTAGGAAAGAGGAAAACCAAGTTTTAGCACGATCTCTAAGTGAAAATGAAAATAGCTTCAATTTAACAATATCATTATCCGTATCCCTCTTCTTTTGCATATCACACAAATCAACAAACTCGTTCAGATGGCTAGCCGCACCTTCACTAGGAAGGCCAGAAAATCGATCTTTCATGACAAGATTCAACAGGGCAGTATTGCTCTCACAAGATTCAGCATCGGTAATAGGAGCAATAGGCGTGCTAATAAAATCATTATTGTTGGTATTGGAAAAGTCACCCAATTTGGTATTTTTCTGAGCAAGAGTGACAAGCAAGCAATCCAACACACAAGCAAACAAGAGGCAAACGAACGGTAAACACATGGAAAAAGAAGGGCAAATAAAACGGCAAGGGTGAAGTGGGGGAGAGGAAAACGAGAGTCAAATAATGTAATGCGAATAATAAGGGTTTGTGATAGGAACTTGGTATATGAATTTTGCGTAAGCCTCCCCGGCAACGGCGCCAAAAATTCTTCTTGCTACTTCTCGAGCTTGTGTTGTATTCCCTCGAAAAGGAAAGGGTGATGAAGCATAGTAGCGTAAGTATTTCCCTCAGTTTTTGAGAACCAAGGTATCAATCTAGTAGGAGACCACGTGCGAGTCACTCGCACCTGCACAAACAAATAAGAACTTAGCAACCAATGCGATAAGGGGTTGTCAATCCCTTTACGGTCACTTACGAAAGTGAGATCTGATAGATAGGATAGTATAATATTTTTGGTATTTTTGGTATAAGAACAAAAAGCAAATAAAGCAAAGTAAAGTAGACGGAAGATTAATATGTTGAGAATAGACCAGCCCGGCCATAGGTTTCACTAGTGGCTTCTCTCATGATAGCAGAATTCAATGGTGGGTGAGCAAATTACTGTTGAGCAATTGATAGCAAAGCGCATAGTTATGAGAATATCTAGGCATGATCATTATATATAGGCATCACGTCCATGACAAGTAGACCGAAACGATTCTGCATCTACTACTATTACTCCACACATCGACCGCTACCCAGCATGCATCTAGAGTATTAAGTTCATAAGAACAGAGTAATGCTTTAAGCAAGATTACATGATGTACAGGGATAAACTCAAGCAATATGATATAAACCCCATCTTTTTATCCTCGATGGCAACAATACAATACGTGCCTTGCTGCCCCTGCTGTCACTGGGAAAGGACACCGCAAGATTAAACCCAAAGCCAAGCACTTCTCCCGTTGCAAGAACTATAGATCTAGTAGGCCAAACCAAATCAATAATTCGAAGAGACTTGCAAGGATATTATAATCATACATAAAAGATTTCAGAAAAGAATCAAATATTGTTCGTTGATAATCTTGATCATAAACCCACAATTCATCGGATCTCGACAAACACACCGCAAAAAGATTACATCAAATAGATCTCCTCGAAGATCGAGGAGAACTTTGTATTGATATCCAAAAAGAGAGAAGAAGTCATCTAGTTAATAACTATGGACCCAGAGGTCTGTGGTAAACTTCTCACAAGTCATTGGTGAGGCTACGGTGTTGATGTAGAAGCACTCCGTGGAAGATTCCCCCTCCGGTGGAGCTCCGGAACAGGCCCCAAGATGGGATCTCATGGGAAAAGAAGGTTGCGGCAGTGGAATTAGGGTTTTCTCTGTTGCCTCTATGTTTTCAGGGTACATGGATATATATAGGAGGAAGGAGGGCATCAGGGGAGCCGAAGGGGGCCCACGAGGGTGGGGGCGCGCCCAGGGGAGGGGGCGCGCCCTGGACCCTCGTGGCCACCTCCTTCGTTCCCTCGCGTGTACTCCAACTCTTCTGGGTAGATACGGATCCAAAAATAACTCTCCCGAAGGTTTCATTCCGTTTGGACTCCGTGTGATATTCCTTTTCTGTGAAACTCTGAAATAGGGAAAAAACAGCAATCTGCACTGGGCCTTGGGTTAGTAGGTTAGTCCCAAAAATATTATAACACTGTATAATAAAGCCCATTAAACATCCAAAACAGAATATATAATTGCATGGAACAATCAAAAATTATAGATACATTGGAGACGTATCAATATCTATGCAAGGTGCACCTCGCGAGGTTCACGTCATGTGAGCCATGACATCCAAGGCCAGGCGGGTGCCAGCGGGCGCATTGTACCAGTTTCCTCTTTGGTGCTAAGGGGGCAAGCATAGGCGCGGAGTCCCGAGGAATCCGGCAAATGTTTCCATATCGATGCAACAAGACCAAGGACCGTGAGGGTGGCAGAATGGAGGTCATCGTGGAGCCCAGCACGGCGTCACCACCACAGCCTTTGGTAGTCGAAGACCACTTTTGTCAGGATAGCTTGTACTAGTTGTTCCCCTTCAAATTTGGCCGTTGTGGGATCCCTTCCCGCCGATATTTGGGAAGAGGACCAAGGCCACTATAAATAGGACCTAGCTACCACCGAGGGCAAGGGGGGGATCATCTGATCTGATCTTAGGCCAATCGATGGAGAAAGATAGAGCGAGAGACCAGATCCATTCCACCCTACACACACCACAAGCTCATTCGAACCTAAGAACACCTCTCCTCCGAAGGTTGTTCATCCCTTGTACTAGTTCATCCTCAGCCCCACGAGGCAATCCACCACACACACTGGAGTAGGGTATTACACCGCAAAGTGGCCCGAACCAGTATAATCCTCTGTGTCCCTTGTTCTTTGAGTTTGTCGAGCTAGGCAGTGAAATCGTAGGGCGAGCGCGTTGGGGAGAGATTGTTCTTCGTGCGCACCCTAGAGTTCGAACCTCTCAAGGGTTTGCCGAACCCGAAATCTGACAGTGGTGGCGAAGCGGGCGATGGCCACGGTGGCCGGCAGTGGGGTGGTGATACGTCTCCAACGTATCTACTTTTCCAAACACTTTTGCCTTTGTTTTGGACTCTAACTTGCAAGATTTGAATGGAACTAACCCAGACTGACGTTGTTTTCAACAGAACTGTCATGGTGTTATTTTTGTGCAGAAATAAAAGTTCTCGGAATGACCTGAAAATCCACGAAGACACGTTTTGGAAATAATAAAAAATACTGGCAGAAGAATCAGCATCAGGGTGCCCACTCCCTATCCAAGAGGGTGGAGGGCGCACCTGCCCTCTTGGGCGCGCCCCCTGCCTCGTGGGCCCCCTGGAGCTCCACCGACCTCAACTCCAACTCCATATACTCATGTTTGGGGAGAAAAAAATCAAAGAGAAGGATTCATCGCGTTTTACGATACGGAGCCGCCCCCTAACCCTAATCTTCTTAGAGAGGGCTGATTTGGAGTCCGTTCGGGGCTCCTGAGAGGGGAATACATCACCGTCGTCACCATCAACCATCCTCCATCACCAATTTCATGATGCTAACCACCGTGCGTGAGTAATTCCATCGTAGGCTTGCTCGACGGTGATGGGTTGGATGAGATTTACCATGTAATCGAGTTAGTTTTGTTAGGGTTTGATCCCTAGTATCCATTATGTTCAAAGATTGATGTTGCTATGACTTTGCTATCTTAATGCTTGGCACTAGGGCCCGAGTGCCATGATTTCTGATCTGAACCTATTATGTTTTCATAAATATATGTGAGTTCTTGATCCTATCTTGCAAGTTAATAGTCACCTACTATGTGTTATGATCCGACAACCCCAAAGTGACAACAAGCGGGACCACTCTCGGTGATGACCGTAGTTTGAGGAGTTCATGTATTCACTAAGTGTTAATGCTTTGGTCCGGTACTCCATTAAAAGGAGGCCTTAATATCCCTTAGTTTCCCATAGGACTCCGCTGCCACGGGAGGGTAGGATAAAAGATGTCATTTAAGTTCTTTTCCATAAGCATGTATGACTATATTCGGCATACATGCCTACATTACATTGATGAACTGGAGCTAGTTCTCTGTCACCCTATGTTATAACTGTTACATGAGGAATCGCATTCGTCATAATTATCCATCACTGATCCATTGCCTACGAGCTTTTCACATATTGATCTTTGCTTATTTACTTTTCCGTTACCATTGTTACCATTACTAAAAAAACTGCTACTATTACTTTTGCCACCGTTGCCATTATTTCCATAGTACTTAGCTGCAAATATTAAGTCTTTCAGGTGTGGTTGAATTGAAAACTCAACTGCTAATACTTGAGAATATTCTTTGGCTCCCCTTGTGTTGAATCAATAAATTTGGGTTGAATACTCTACCCTCGAAAACTGTTGCGATCCCCTATACTTGTGGGTAATCAAGACTATTTTCTGGCGCCGTTGCCGGGGAGCATAGTTATATTCTTTGAGTCACTTGGGATTTATATCTGCTGATCACTATAAAGAACTTGAGAGATGAAAGAACCAAGATTTTTCCCTCAACTACGAGGGGAGGTAAGGACTGCCATCTAGCTCTGCACTTGATTCACCTTCTGTTATGAGTAAATTTGCGACACCGACACCTGCTATTGAATCTGATATGTCACATGTTCTTTATGATGCCTCTTCTGCTATGCATGATGCTTATGATGAAACTACTTCTATGTTTGATAATAATGCGCCACTAGGTGTATTTCTTGATAAACAACTTGCTAGGGTTTGAGAGAATGAAATTATTGAACCTGATAATATTGATGAAAGTGATGATGAAGATTCTCCCCCTAGATATGAATTGCATGCTGTGACTGAGGGTTATGTTATGGATGAAGAAACCGCTAGAGATATTTTAGCTTGCAAAGATAGATATGATCTCAAGAAACTACTAGCTAAGCTGAAAGAGAAGTCTTTGAATGCTAAGATGAAATATGACCCTGCTTTTGCTACTTCACCTATCTGTATTTCTGATAGGGATTATGATTTCTTTGTCGATCCTAAGATAATTACTTTGGTTGAATCTGATCCTTTTTATGTCTATGAATCTGAAACTATTGTGGCACATCTTACTAAATTAAATGATATGGACACTCTATTCACCAATCAGGAAAAAAATCGTTACTATTATATCCTTAAGCTATTTCCGTTCTCGCTAAAGGGTGATGCTAAAACATGGTTTAATTATCTTGATCCCGGTTGTGTGCGTAGTCCCTAGGATATGATTTATTACTTCTCTGCTAAATATTTCCCCGCTCATAAGAAACAAGCTGCCTTAAGGGAAATATATAATTTTGTGCAAATTGAAGAAGAGAGTCTCCCACAAGCTTGGGGGAGGCTTCTCCGATTACTTAATGCTTTGCCTGATCATTCTACCCCCTCTTAAGAAAAATGAAATACTTGATATCTGTTATAATGGACTAATAGATGCTTCCAGAGACCACCTGGATAGTTGTACTGGTTGTGTTTTCAGGGAAAGAATTGTTGATCAAGCTGAATTGCTATTGAATAATATGTTGAGTAATGATAATGATTGGACACTTCCTAAACCAACTCCTAAGCCAACCTCGAAGAAAAGGGGTATTCTATTTCTCAGTCCTGAAGATATGCAAGAGGCAAAGAAATCTATGAAGGAAAACGGTAATAAAGCTGAAGATGTTAAGAATTTACCACATATTGAAGAAATACATGGTCTTGATAACCCGACACAGGTAGTAAAGGTAAATTCTCTCTATAGATTTGATTAAGGTGATATTCCTCGTAATAAGTCTGCTAGCCAATTCTTAGACAAGTTTGATAATTTTATTATTAAACAAGAAAACTTCAATGCTTATGTTCGTAGACAATTGAAACGTAATGCTTATATGATTGACCACTTGAGTGATTATATGTCTAGAGTTAAAGGTGAACTTAAACTCATTAGTAAACATGCTTCTATGGTTACTACTCAGGTAGAACAAGTGCTTAAAGCACAAAATGATTTGCTCAATGAATTAAATAATAAGAAAAATGATAATGATGTTAGAGTTGTGCCTAGAGGGGGTAGAATGACTCAGGAACCTTTGTATCCTGAGGGCCACCCGAATTGAGAAAGTTTCTCAGAGAACTAATGTTGATACACCTAGTCCTTCTAAGTAGAAGAAAGAGAAAAATGATAGGACTTTGCATGCTTCTAGTGAACCTGTCGTTGACACACTTGAGAATCCCAATGATATTTCTATTTCTGATGCTGAAACACAATCTGGTAATGAGCATGAACCTGGTGAAAATGTTAATGATGATGTTCATGTTGATGCTCAACCAAGCAATAACAATGATGTAGATACTGAACTTGCTGTTGATCTTGATAACCCACAATCAGAGAATCAACGTTATGATAAAAGAGACTTCGTTGTTAGGAAGCACGGTAAAGAAAGAGAACCATGGGTTTAGAAACCCATTCCTTTTCCTACTAAACCATCCAAGAAAAAGGATGATGAGGATTTTGAGCGCTTTGCTGAAATGATTAGACCTATCTTTTTGCGTATGCGTTTGACTGATATGCTTAAAACGAACCCTTATGCTAAGTATATGAAAGGTATTTTTACAAATAAAAGAAATATATAGGAAGTTCAAATTTCCACCATGCTTGCCACTTATACTTTTAAAGGTGGAATACCAAATAAACTAGGAGATCCAGGAGTACCAAGTATACCATGCTCCATTAAAAGAAACTATGTTAAAACCGCTTTATGTGATCTTGGAGCCGGTGTTAGTGTTATGCCTCTCTCTTTATATCGTAGACTTGATTTGAATAAGTTGACACCTACTGAAATACCTTTGCAAATGGCCGATAAATCAAATGCTATACATGTCGGTATTTGTGAGGATGTGCCTCTTGTGGTTGCAAACGTTACTATTTTAACAGACTTTGTTATTCTTGATATTCCCAAGGACGATAGTATGTCAATTATCCTTGGTAGACCCTTTTTTAATACTTCAGGGGCTGTTATTGACTGCAACAAAGGCAATGTCACGTTTCATGTTAATGGTAATGAACATACAGTACACTTTCCGAAAAAACAACCTCGAGTCCATAGTATCAATTCCATTGGAAAAATTTCAATGATTATTATTGGAGGATTTGAATTTCCTCTTCCTACTGTCAAGAAGTAATATGATATTCTTATTGTAGGGTACATACATATCCCCGTTGAGGTAACCTAGTGTTATTCGGAAAATTCTCCGGTTTCATGTTATTCGGAAAGAGTTTGTTAACAAGACTTGATCAACCTTGTTAGTGGATTCCTTTTGATGAGCATGAGATGGATGAAGTTAGAAAGCACAACTCTCTGTACCCTCCTTTTACTTTCTATTATTTAGATTAAATAAAGCAAAAATAATTTTTTTGTCTGTTTTCTGAATTATCCTTGCAATAAAAATACCTCGAAAATAAAACTTCTCCAAATGTCCTGAAAATGATATATGATTTTTTGTAGAATATTTAAGAATATTTGGCATTGAGAACACACCAGGGGGCCACACCACCTGGCCACGAGGATCCAAGGCGCGCCCCCCTGCCTCGTGGGCCCCACATGGACCCCTCCACTTATTCCAGCACCCACTCACTTCGTCTCCCTTCAGAAAAAAATCCTCCCATAGATCAAACCCGTGTTCTAGCTCGTTTTGCTGCCATTTTTGATCTCCTTTCTTAAAGCTTCATTCACAAAACTGTTTTGGTGGATTTTTCTTCGGTATGTAACTCCTCCAATGGTTCAATTAGTTTTTGTTCTAGTACTTTATTTATTGCAAATTTTTGCTGCTAAGGTGACCCTGTTCTTGAGCTTGCATGTCAAATTTATGTGGTCAAAATTAGTTTTAATGCATGATATAGCCTCAGGGCACTTGTGGGAGTAGTTGCTATCAATCTTGTTGAGTTTGGTTCACTTTTATTTTGAGTCACTAAAATTTCAGAAACGTTTCAAAGAAAAATGCATAGGAAAATATACCAAGGTGGTTCCTCAAGGAAGCAAGGACCAAGGCTCGCGATACGTTAGCCGGACGATGAACCACCGAGGGAAGCTCAAGTGCGGCCTTGTGAATGGCCGTCAGAGGAGTTTATGGTCTGGGCAGGCATCAAGGAAGAATTTGACGCGTATGTGCGTAACGCTGATCTTGAGGGCTTCGTGTCAGATAATTGCTCGCAACACTATTACCTAACTAATTCCTTTGTGAGAAGGTTTAAATTTACATCCTCGCGCAATTATCACAATGTTTTATTTGACCTATATGATAAATCATATACCATGGACTTAGAAGATTTTAATACTGCTTGCAAACTCCCACGGTGGGGTAATGTTAGTGAACCTCGAAAATCTGAATATAAAGACTTTCTTTCTAGTATCACTGTGGGGGAATCTAGAGAAATCACAGAAGCTACCATAGGGAGCATTCATTTTCCTTCCATACATTATTTGCTCTGTTTATAGGTAGATGCATTAACGGTAAAGGTAAGGCTTGTCACATGTTCGTTCCAGATCTTAGTGTCCTCAATGGTGCGGTATTAGGTGCTAAACAATATAACTTGGGGGCTATTGTTGCACGAAGGTTGCATCTTAACGGTATAAGTGGAGATTTGTTTGGTGGAATTTATGCAACTCGTGGAGCTAATTATCTTCATGTACCTATGCAAGTTTGCGTTGTAAGCCGTCTACGGCAGCGGCGTGACAAGACATGCGAGAGGAGGACGAAAGGCCACATACACACATGGTTAATAAAAAAATATTTGCGATTTAATTACCTACTATAGCACCGTCCTAGTTTATAAGTAGGATTTAATTAATAAAATATGAATGCATGTCGCCAAAGATTATGTAGTTGGATTCGTATTTGAACATAGTTTCTAATATAATTTTTATATTATGCATTAACATTTTGTTTGTTAAATTTGAGGGCAAAGTATGGCACAGAATATACGGCTTGTAGGCGACCATTTCCTGCGTGTTCAACTGCTCTATGCATGTGGTTGCTTGCGGTTGAGGCGGCCGCGGCGCGCTCTGCTCTTGTGTCCCTTCGGGTGATCCGCCCTCGCCTCTCCACGCGCACTGCCAGTGTTTGGGGCCAGCGCACGATCAAGTACATTCGTGAGCATGCAGTTATGTCGGACGCGGCATGCCAATGTAGTTACCCGCGGCAAAAACTACCATGCGGACGCGCCGAGAATCCAGGCCCCCGGCCCCCATTTATTCCTGCGGCCATTTACTATCTCTCACGTCACACGACACAATAAGCACGCCCACGACGTCACATACAGAGAGGACATCCAGCGGTTCCAATGGCGATCCCCGTGGCTCCAATGGCACTCCCAGCGACCGACGACGACAACGGCAGGCAGTTCACCACACATCACGTAGTGGACACCCGTGTGAGGGGGGAAGGCCCTCTCGGTGGTGTACACGAACGATCCTGTCTCGGTGGAGAGCTCCATCCAAACTATGGAGCAGTTCCTTGCCGAGGACAAGTACCAAGTGGTCGGCTTCGACCTCGAGTACACCATCGGTCGTGCCAGGCACGATTAGAAGGTTCTCGTCACCTAGTTGTGCGTGTGACATGACGTCCTCGTCCACCACTACCACCTGGCCGCAAGGCCTTGCGAGTGTTTCTCTAGGTTCATCAACAACTGCGACTACTGTTTCGCCACGGTGGACACCACCAATGATCTAAAAGTGCTCTATGTTTCGGGCTTGAAATGCCCGAATCTTGTCAACATCCAGCACCAGTACAAGGTCTGGGGCAGCGACAAAAACAGACTGAACTCCCTGGTTGACCTCGCCTCGACCATCATCGACCCCTAGTACATGAAGATGAAGAATGAGAGAAACAAGGACAAGAACGCCTGGCACAGTGTGTGGCATGAGACACTGGATGAAGAACATGTCAAGTGCGCGGCCAAGAACGCGTACACAAGCTACGAGATGTATAGGCGGATCGTTGTCATGAGGAAGTGTCTTCTTCCTGCCCCAGAAGAGGGGTCGAGCCACAGAGTAGTGGCAGGAGCGTCACAAGAAGTAGATGACTAGACGATCGTTTCTCCTACTTTAGAATGCATGCAATTGTTTATTGAGGTGTGTGCGAATGATCTGTATAGTCACTTATGTAATTAGATGTTTATTTCAGTTATATATATACATGTTATTCTTCTGTAGACAGAGCAAATCACACGACTTATTAGTAGAAATCGCCTGTGTTATTATTCGTCTTCGCACACATTTTTTATTACGGACATGTTTGTCGCGTATCACACACATCTTGTTCAGTTGAACCATTTCCATTGTGTTGCCTAATCACACATAGTTCATCCTAGGGAACCGTATGCTGTATATCGCACACACCTTCATCTGGCTACCCGTTTCTTTTGTTCCACCTCATCACAAACAGTTAATTAAACTGAACCATATGCCCTGCATCGCACAGACAACTAAAATCCGAACCGTGTTTGATGCTTCCATCATCGCAAACGTTTTGCACCTTGTTTGACAGTTTTTTACACCACCGTTTGCGATTATGGCATCGCACATAGTTTCGTTGAAGGGTCTCTGATCGTAGTATCGCGTTTGCACCATCCTGCAGTAGTGTGTGGGCCATGAGTGGGGAGCACACCAGCCCACAAGGGGTGGCACCCCCCCTATGGCAGCAGGCCAATTGGGAGAGGGAAAATAGGGGGTTCGCCCCCCTTCCTTCTCTCTTCCTCCTTCCCTTTTCTCTCTGGTATTTTATGGAAGGAGGGGGAGCCACTTGGGAAACCCTAAGTAGGATTCGGATCCTACTTGGGGAACACCCTAGCTGCCTCCCCTCTCCCTCCCACCTATATATATGTGGGGGGCGCCGCTAGCACACCCCAGACAATTGCCTAGTGATACGTCTCCAACGTATCTATAATTTTTTATTGTTCCATGCTATTATATTATCTATCCTGGATGTTTTATATGCATTTATATGCTATTTTATATGATTTTTGGGACTAACCTAGTAACACAGAGCACAGTGCATGTTTTTGTTTTTTCCTTTATTTTTGAGTTTTGCAGAAAAGGAATATCAAACAGAGTCCAAACGAAACGAAACTTTACTAAGATTTTTCTTGGACCAGAAGACACCAAATGGACTTGGATTATACGCCAGGGGACCCTCGAGGCGGCCACAAGGGTGGAGGCCACGCCCTGGGCGGTAGGGCGCACCCCCTACCTTGAGGGCCCCCCGAGCCTCCCCTGACCTACTTCTTCTGCCTATAAATTCACATATATTCTAGAAACATTAGAACATCCATCGAAACCACTTTTCCGCCGTCGTAACCTTCTATTCTCGCAAGATCCCATCTGGAGGCCTTTTCCGGTACTCTGCCGGAGGGGGAATCAACCACAGAGGGTATCTACATCAACCCTATTGCCCTTCCGATGAAGTGTGAGTAGTTTGCCACAGACATACGGGTCCATAGCTAGCAGCTAGATGGCTTCTTCTCTCTCTTTGATCTTCAATACCATGTTCTCCTCGTTGTTCTTGGAGATCTATCCGATGTAATCTTCTTTTGCGGTGTGTTTGTCAAGATCTGATAAATTGTGGGTTTATGATCAGATTATCTATGAATATTATTTGAGTTTCTTCTGAATTATTTTATGCATGATCTTATATCTTAGTAATTCTGTTCGAACTATCGGTTTGGTTTGGCAACTAGATTGGTTTTTCTTGCAATGGGAAAAGTGCTTTGCTTTGGGTTCAATCTTGCGGTGCTCAATCCGAGTGATAGAAAGGGACATGACACACATTGTATTGTTGCCATCGAGGATAACAAGATGGGGTTTTCATCATATTGCTTGAGTCAAGTCCGCTACATCATGTCATCTTGCTTAAGGCGTTACTCTGTTCTTATGAACTTAATACTCTAGATGCAGAATCATTTTGGTCGATGTGTGGAGTAATAGTAGTAGATGCAGGCAGGAGTCGGTCTACTTGTCTCGGACGTGATGCCTATATTCATGATCATTGCCATATATGTCGTTATAATTATCCGCTCTTCTATCAATTGCTTCACAGTAATTTGTTCACCCACCATAATACTTGCTATCATGAGAGAGGCCTCTAGTCAAACCTATGGCCCTGGGGTCTATTTTACATCTTATAAGTTTCAGATCTACTATTTTGCAATCTTTTACTTTTCAATCTATGAACCAAAAACCCAGAAATATTTACTTTACTAGTTCATCTATTTCTATCAGATCTCGCTTTTGCAAATAACCTAGAAGGGATTGACAACCCCTTTATTTTTTTTAGAGGAAAGGCATACGCCCGACTTTATAAATAAAGCCATAAGGCAAGTAGCAACCACATAACAGTTCGCAGCACATCACCAACCAGACCCCAACCACGGGTCAAACGAAAGAGAAGACAATCAGGTACATGGCTCCCTCACCAGTACAAGGCACGCAGGCCGGATAAGAACAACCCAAATTAAACTAGTCTACTGAACCCAAAATAAAAACATCTAAGCTTCCTGCTCATGTCTGCATAAATGAGAAGTCGAAGCCCGAACTTTGGAGGTCAACAGAGAAAGTGCTTCCTGGTCGTCGGCCTTAGTCAATGATTTCCACTGCTGTAGGAGAGCACACGATTTAAATAAGCAATCCGCAGGTTTAGCCGGAAACAAATGCTCAATAGTAAATTTGTTCTTAGTCATCCAAAGGGACCAGCAAAGAGCACCCAGGCCCACCCAAAAGACACGCCTAGATACCCCAGACAGGTTACTTGCCAAGCTACGCAGCTCGGCAAAGGAGGCAGGGGCCCATGGAACGAGAAGCCATTCTCTCACGCAACTCCAAATGAGCTTAGCCAAGATCCAGTGGAAACAATATGCTCCGTATCCTCCAAGGCACCACACAAAGCACAGAATTGGGAACCCGACCCATTTCTCTTGCAAATCTGATCAGCCAAAGGCAGCCGGCCTCTAATGGCTTGCCATAAGAAAATCTTAATCTTAGGAGGAATCCGGGCCTTGCAACTCTAGGAGAAACGATTAGTAGGAGTGCCGCCAACAAGCTTAGGATAAAGCGACTTAACAGAAAAGCGCCCAGAGGCAGAAAGCGGCCAAATCACTGAATCCATGTTCGTCGAGAGCGTGGGGAAGAAGGCAGTAAGGCGTTGCCAGTCTTCAAACTCTTCAGGCAACAAGGATCGACGAAAGGCCAGGTTCCACCCATGGGAAGCCAACTCTGCAATAGAAATATCCATGTCAGGGCAATAGGAAAATAAGGTGGGGAAGGTCACAGAGAGGGGTGAGTCTCCACACCACCAGTCAAGCCAAAACCTAATAGAGGAACCATCCCCAACTACAAACTTAACAAAAGACTGGAAAACAGGCCTAACTTTAACCAATGACTTCCAAAACTGAGAACCACCATGAGAGTTAGCAAACATCGGGCTCGATGAAGGGAAATATTTAGCCTTAAGAATAGACAGCCAGAGGGGCCGATCCTCAACACTCATAATCTTCCACCACCATTTGATCAACAAGCATTGGTTCATGATGGAAGTATTAATAATCCCCAACCCCCAAGGTTTTTGGGCCTACACATCAGCTACCACTTAACAAAACGATAATTATGATAGTTATCAGCAGCATTCCAGTAGAGTGCCCCATGGTGTTTATGAAAACCAGCATGTGTCCCACCCGATAATAGATAGAAGCCCATCACGAACATGGGAAGGGAAGACACACAAGCATTGATCCAAGACACGTTACCCGCATTGACAACCCCTTTATAGTGTTCGATGGAAGTTTATTGTTTGTTTGTGCAGGTATTTGGTGACTTGTGTGTAATGTCCTACTGGATTGATACCTTGCTTCTCAAAGCTGAGGGAAATACTTACTCTACTTTGCTGCATCACCCTTTCCTCTTCAAGGGAAAAACCAACGCAAGCTCAAGAGGTAGCACCTAGCCGTGTGCGGTGCCCCCCTCCACGGTTCACGTCCTCGGTCATATTTTCGTAGTGCTTAGGCGAAGCCCTGTGGAGATCACTTCACCATCACTGTCACCATGCCGTCGTGATGGCGGAACTCATCTACTACCTCGACGTCTTGCTGGATCAAGAAGGTGAGGGATGTCACCGAGCTGAACGTGTGCAGAACGTGGAGCTGCTGTGCGTTCGGTACTTGATCGGTTGAAGCGCGAAGAAGTTTGACTACATCAACTGCGTTGTGAAACACTTCCGCTTACGGTCTACGAGGGTACGTAGACACGCTCTCCCCCTTAGTGCTATGCATCTCCGTTGATAGACCATTGCGTGTGTGTAGAATGTTTTTTATTTTCCATGCAACGTTTCCCAACAGTGCCCTGGTGGCTGTGGCCACCTCCTTCCTCTTCTGGCCCTCTCCCAAAGCACATCCGCTCGAGAGTCCCGTTGAGTGGAAACTTCCTCATTAACCTTAGAGAGCCGATCCCAGATCAGCTTTGATGTTTCCAGTCCACTCACTCTGCCATACTGCCCTTTGTTGAGATGTCCACATATGATGTTCTTCGCTTGATAATCGAGTTACTTCAATCTCTTCACGTCCATAACATTGATGCTAGGGCCAATAGATGGAACGCCATTTTCGTCGACAACCCAGAGGTCGTTGTCAACAGCCTCAAGATGCATGTGCACCTTGTTCTTCTAGTAAGCATGGTCTATGCCATCGAATATGGGGCATGCAGCAGAAACCTTGATCATACCCACGGCCCGCATAAATAGAACTCCAGGTGATTAAACCAACATCACAGAGAACGAGTACCTTGTTTTGATACCAATAGAAAGCGCAGGTTATCTCCCAGAGGGGGGATGAATGTGAGAATTTTAGAAATTCTGAAAAAATTGACGAAGATCAAAGTGAAGAAATAGAGACGCAAAGTAAACTAAGTCATCACAGAATCAGAGTACATGCGATCAGGATACAAAGGAGTGAACAACATGCAATCATACAAGCATGAAGAATATGAACTGAGGAAATAAAAATAGTGTGATGAAATTATTCAGTTCAAATTCCTCAGAGCTTAGATCACAGATTATTCAGCAGCGGAATAAAATAAAGATGAGTGAGCGATTTGAAGCCAGTTTGGCTTGGTGAAGACACAACAATTTGGTAGACCAATTCCAGTTGCTGCATCAATCGTACGTCTTGTTGAGGCAGCTGAGTCGCAACTCTGAGGACACACAGTCCTCACTGTATTTCTCTTGAGCTAAGGCCCGCAAACCTCGCCCAATTACTCGTGGTAAGTCTTCATTGTAGACTTACAAAATCTTCACATACTTGTTCACCGGCACACCACAATGACTCTTGGTCTACTCAAAACTTGACGCCTAACCATCTGGAAGAATGACAGACTTCAAAGGTAATGGCGTTGGATCACACTGATCAAACTCTTCAGTGATGCTCAATCACTTTGGCTCTCGGGTTTTCCTCCATTAGGATTATCTCAAAGTCGTCAGAGGATGGGTTGCTATCACATGACAAGTGTCAAATTCTCTTGGAGCAACCAACCAACGAGTGGCTGTGAGGGAGGCTATTTATAGCCAGGTGATGTCTACTATGCAACTTTATTCTTGTAGACACGTGTTGGGCCTCCAAGCCCAGAGTTTTGTAGGACAGTAGAAATTTTCCCTCAAGTGAATGACCTGAGGTTTATCAATCCGTGGGAGGCGTAGGATGAAGATGGTCTCTCTCAAACAACCCTGAAACCAAATAATAAAAAGTCTCTTGTGTCCCCCAACACACCAAATACAATGGGAAATTGTATAGGTGCACTAGTTCGGCGAAGAGATGGTGATACAAGTGTAGTAATGATAGTAGATATTGGTTTTTGTAATAGTAACAATAAAAAACAGCAAGGTAGCAAGTGATGAAATGGAGCTCAAACGATATTGCAATGCTTGAAAACAAGGCCTAGGGTCCGTACTTTCGCTAGTGTAATCTCTCAACAGTGTTAATATAATTGGATCATATAACCATCCCTCAAAGTGCGATGAAGAATCACACAAAAGTTCCTATCTAGCGGAGAACATAAGAAGGAAATGTTTGTAGCTATTTTTTTCCCATCGATCTATCCAAGAGTTCATACTAAAATAACAACAAGTTATTCTTTCCGATCGATCTACCAAGAGTTCGTACTAAAATAACACAAGTCATTCTTTCTGATCGATCTATCAATAGTTCGTACTAAAATAACACCAAAACAAATTCATATTCGTAATACTCAATTCAACACAAAGAACCTCAAAGAGTGACCCAAGATTTCTACCGGAGAAACAAAGACAAGAACGTGCATCAACCCCTATGCATAGATTACCCCAATGTCACAGCGGGAATCCGCAAGTTGAGTGCCTAAACACATTTCAAGTGAATCAATATGATACCCCATTGTCACCGCGAGTATTCAATTGCAAGACATATATCAAGTGTTCTCAAATCCATAAAAGTATACAATCCGATAACAACGAAATCTCGAAGGGAAAAACTCAATTCATCACAACAAGATAGAGAGGGGAAAACACCATATGATCCGACTATATTAACAAAGCCCGCGATACATCAAGATCGTGACATCTCAAGAACACGAGAGAGAGAGAGATAGAGAGAGAGAGAGAGAGAGAGAGAGAGAGAGAGATTGAACACATAGCTACTGGTACAAACCCTCAGCCCCGAGGGTGGACTACTCCCTCCTCATCATGGTGGCCGCCGGGATGATGAAGATGGCCACCGGTGATGGTTTCCCTCTATTGTGGAGTGCTGAAAAGGGCTCTAGATTGGATCTCGTGGACTACAGAGCCTTGCGGTGGCGTAACTTCTAATCTAGGTTCAACCTGAGGGTTTTTGTAATATTAGTGAATTTATAGGGTAAAGATGGGGTGTAGGAGGCCACCGAGGTGGGCACAACCCACCTGGGCGCGCCAGGGGGCCTGGCGCGCCCTGGTGGGTTGTGCCCCCCTCGGGGCACCCCCCCCCCCCAGGTGCAGCTCTGGCCCAATGGGTGTCTTCTGGCCCATAAACAATCTCCAAAAAGTTTCGCGGTGTTTGGACTCCGTTTGATATTGATTTCCTGCGATGTAAAAAGCATGCAGAAAACAGCAACTGACACTTGGCACTATGTCAGTAGGTTAGTATCAAAAATTGATATAAAATGACTATAAAATGATTGTTAAACATCCAAGAATGATAACATAACAGCATGGAACAAATAAAAATTATAGATACTTTGGAGACGTATCAGCATCCCCAAGCTTAATTCCTGCTCGTCCTCGAGTAGGTAAATGATAAAAACATAATTTTTGATGTGAAATGTTGCCTATCATGTCATATCATATTCTTTACTTTATAGCATGCACATTTGGACTTTTATATGGTTCAAAGCAATAGTCTAGTTTTGACATGAGATTTAAATACTCAAACATATCAACAAGCAACCATGTCTTTGAAAATATCAATGCTAAAATAAGTTATCGCTATCCCATAATGCTTAACCATTGATCCATTCATGATAAACATTCGCATATTAGTTACACCCAATGCTCAGAGTACGATCATAGTGTTTCCTAGTTGGTACTTTATTAGAGAAGATGGAGACTCAATTTCAAAAAATAAAAATTGAATAAGTAAAAGAAAGGCCCTTCGCAGAGGGAAGTAGGGATTTGTAGAGGTGCCAGAGCTCAAAGCTTAAATTGAGAGATAAAATTATTTTTGGAGGCATACTTTCCCCACCAACGAGAATGACTTAAGGTTCCCAACACTTTCCATGCTAGATATATCATAGGCGGTTCCCAAACATAAAATAAAGTTTATTCCTTTTCCACCAAACTTTCACAAGCCATGGCTAGCCGAATCCACTGTTGCCTTCCATACCAACACTTTCCAAGGAATTTATTATTTGACAACATAAAATAAATTTGTTTTTCATTTTGAGACTGGGCATCCCCTAATACCTTTGCCTTACTCTCATGCGATGACAAGTGAATAAACACTCGTCATGAGAATAACACATCTAGTATGGAAAATATTGGCCACCCCTCACCGCCTCGCGAGCGGTATGGGCACACAAAAGGGAAATTTACTTTGAAAATTAGAGATGGCACATACAAATTTGCTTAGAATGGCAAGGGAATACCGCATATAGGTAGGTATGGTGGACTCATGTGACAAAACCGGGATGAAGGATTTTGGATGCACAAGTAGTGATCATACTTAGTGCAAAATAAAGGCTAGCAAAAGACTGGGAAGCGACCAACCATGAAATGAATAATCTCATAAGCAAGCATTGAGCATAAATAACACCGAATAATGCACCACGGGTAGAATGTAATTTCATTGCATGATTATTGACTTTCATACTTGCATAGGGAATCACAAACCTTAACACCAATATTCTTACTAAAGCATAATTACTCATTAACATGACTCGCATATCATATCATCATGTCTCAAAACTATTAAAGGAATCAAGTTTATTTTGTCCAATGATCTTCATGAAAGTTTTTATTATATCCCCCTTGGATATCTATCATATTCGGACTAATTTTATGTGTTGATTTTGATAAGCTCAAACAAATATGTGTGAAGAACATGAGCATCATATTTATTTCTTTCAAAATAATTTAAGTGAAGCAAGAGAGAATTTCTTCAAAATACTAAAGCACATAGTGCTAAAAAAGATATAAGTTAAGCACTAGAGCAACGGCGCTAGAAAAGAGCTTCGTTGACAGGATGTGAATGCCGCTTATCTAGCCTCCCTGGCAACTATTTGGGGGCTCTATTTTATTTAAGAACTTTCAGATCTAAGTATTTTATTAAAACAACAAGCAAACAAAATAAAAATGACATTTAAATAATAGCACATCTCATGTGAAGAAGCATAAACTAAGGATGAACTGATACTTACCGATAATTGTTGATGAAGAAAGGTGGGATGCCTATTAGAGCATCCCCAAGCTTAGGTGCTTGAGACTTCTTGAAATACTATCTTGGGGTGCCTTGGGCATCCCCAAGCTTGAGCTTTTGTGTCTCCTTAATTCTTCTCATATCACGGTTTTCCTAAATCTCAACAGCTTCATCCACATAAAACTCAACAAGAACTCGTGAGATCAGTTAGTATAAACCAATGCAAAACCTTATCATCCTCTATTGTAGGAAATCACTAAAATTATTATTCAACATTGTCTACTAAATGCCTCTGTATATTTAATACTCTTATCCTCAAATAGAATCATTAAACAAGCAAACATATGCAAACAGTGCAAACATAACAGCAATCTGCTAAAACAATACAGTATGTGAAGAGTGGAATTGTTCTCATACTTCCCCAGCTCTAAAAATTCTGAAAAATTACCACGTTACGGAGAACTTATCCATGCTAACTTTCTAAATATTTCAAGAATTTATCACGTTCGGACAATCCAGAAGAATTCAGACAATGATAGAAAACTTTCTGTTTTCAAACAGCAACATGTAGACTTGCAAAATAAGCATGGTAAAAGCTATCCTTGACACTTTCATTGAAATAAAGGATACAAAAAATTATTCTAAATACTAGCAAGAAAATCCTAACAAAATAGAATGATGCTCCAAGCAAAGCGCATACCATGTGACGAATAAAAATATAGCTTCACGTGAGGTTACCGATAATGTTGGAGACAAAAGAGGGGATGCCTTCCGGGGCATCCCCAAGCTTAGTTGCCTGGATATTCCTTGAATATTACCTTGGGATGCCTTGGGCATCCTCAAGATTAGGTTCTTGTCACTCCTTATTCTCCTCATATCGACATCTCACCCAAAACTTGAAAACTTCAGTCACACAAAACTTAACAAAACTTCGTGAGATGGGTTAGTATGATAAAAAATCATTCACTTTGGGCACTGTCAGAGACAAGATTCATAATTGTTCTCATACAATGCCTACTGTAGAATATTATTTCTACAATTTATATTCACCAATATAAGCCAAAGAAACTAGTAAACAAGCAAACTATGCATTGGAAACAGAATCTGTCAAAAACAGAACAGTCTGTAATGATCTGAACATTAACCATACTTCTGCAACTCTAAAAATCTTGACAAAAATATGACCATGTGAGAAATTTGTATATTAATCTTCCTCAAAAATAATCAACTCAAAAGCTCTCTTCTGTTAAAAATGAGAATTGTTCTCATGAGCGCAAAAGTTTCTATTTTTCAGCAAGATCAAATCTACTATCACCCAACATGATCCTAAGGATTTGCTTGGCACTTTATTAAAACAAAGGCTATAAAACATGATTACTACAGTAGCATAATCATGTGAACACACAAAAGCAGTAGGTATAAGTGTTGGGTTGTCTCCCAACAAGCGCTTTTCTTTAATGCCTTTTAGCTAGGCATGATGATTTCAATGATGCTCACATGAAAGGTTTATCAATCTGTGGGAGGCGTCCCTGCAACCAAATAATAAAAAGTCGCTTGTGTCCCAACACACCAAATACAATGGGAAATTGTATAGGTGCACTAGTTCGGCGAAGAGATGGTGATACAAGTGTAGTAATGATAGTAGATATTGGTTTTTATAATAGTAACAATAAAAACATCAAGGTAGGAAGTGATAAAATGGAGCACAAACGATATTGCAATGCTTGAAAACAAGGCCTAGGGTCCGTACTTTCGCTAGTGTAATCTCTCAACAGTGTTAATATAATTGGATCGTATAACCATCCCTCAAAGTGCGATGAAGAATCACTCCAAAGTTCCTATTTAGTGGAGAACATAAGAAGGAAATGTTTGTGGCTATTCTTTCCGATCGATCTATCTAAGAGTTCGTACTAAAATAACACCAAGTTATTCTTTCCGATCGATCTATCAAGAGTTCGTACTAAAATAACACAAATTATTCTTTCCGATTGATTTATCAAGAGTTCGTACTAAAATAACACCAAAACAAATTCATATTCGTAATACTCAATCCAACACAAAGAACCTCAAAGAGTGCCCCAAGATTTCTACGGGAGAAACAAAGACAAGAACGTGCATCAACCCTATGCATAGATTACCCCAATGTCACCGCGTGAATCCACAAGTTGAGTGCCAAAACACATATCAAGTGAATCAATATGATACTCCACTGTCACCACGAGTATTCAACTGCAAGACATATATCAAGTGTTCTCAGATCCATAAAAGTATTCAATCGATAACAACGAAATCTCAAATAGAAAAACTCAATTCATCACAAGAAGATTGAGAGGGGAAAACACCATATGATCCGACTATATTAACAAAGCCCGCGGTACATCAAGATCGTGGCATCTCAAGAACGCGAGAGAGAGACAGAGAGAGAGAGAGAGAGAGAGAGAGAGAGAGAGAGAGAGAGAGAGATTACACACATAGCTACTGGTACAAACCCTGAGCCCCGAGGGTGGACTACTCCCTCCTCATCATGGTGGTCGCCCAGATGATGAAGATGGCCACCCGTGATGGTTTCCCCCTCCGACGGAGTGCCGGAAAGGGCTCTAGATTGGATCTCGTGGACTACAGAGCCTTGCGGCGGCGGAACTGCTGATCTAGGTTCACCCCGAGGGTTTTTGGAATATTTGTGAATTTATAGGGTAAAGAGGGGGTGCGGGAGGCCACCGAGGTGGGCACAAACCACCTGGGCGCGCCAGCGCGTGCCTGGCGCGCCCTGGTGGGTTATGCCCCCTCGGGGCACCCCCCAGGTGCAGCCCTGGCCCAATGGGTGTCTTCTGGCCCATAAAAAATCCCCCAAAAGTTTCGCGGTGTTTGGACTCCGTTTGATATTGATTTCCTGCGATGTAAAAAACATGCAGAAAACAACAACTGACACTTGGCACTAGGTCAATAGGTTAGTACCAAAAAATTATATAAAATGACTATAAAATGATTGTAAAACATCCAAGAATGATAATATAACAGCATGGAACAATCAAAAATTATAGATACGTTGGAGACGTATCACCAGGGTGCTACCCGACATGAATTGTCATAAATGCCCTTTGTTGATTCTACCGATGCCGATATAAGGATCCACTCAACAGCTGGAACGCGGTGCAGCAACGGTCAGAATTTGAACTCTCAAATTCGTCAGGGCACTCAATTTCCTCAGTGTTAGGCAGATCGCACTGGCGAACACCTAACTCCTCGGCCTAACCAAATTCGTCAGCAACCAGATGAGCTTTGTCACTTTCGCTAGCAAATGCGTCATTTGTACATGAGATTTCCAAAGGCTTCACTCGAAGCGGCTTGTGTATAAGAGTTTGAGTAAGTTTGAGCATCACTTTGGAATTGTGAAAAATGTTTCTCCTAGACCCCCTTTGACAGTACGGTTTTTCCTATGACTCAAATAAGAAGAAAAGAAACTACGAAAACAAAAGTCTTTAAGCTTCAAAGTCTTCACTTCAATTTCTTCAAAGGCTGTACCAATTTCATCATCAATTTCTTCACTTGAAGAAATCGATTTTTAGGGGTCGTCTTCCATGTGTTAAACTAAATATCCAGGGACTGTGTATACTCACAAACACATTACTTACTTAACCTATTTGTCTTCAATACTCCAAAACTACTAAGGGGGAACTTGATGAACTTACAACTGTCCGACACGCCAGACGTTAACCTCGCCACTAGCCGCTCGACTCCTTGTAAGTGCATCTAGTGCCACCCCTAGTTGGTTTTGGAGTATTGACGACAAACCTGGTTGAGGGACTAATGTGTTTGTGAGAATTGCAGGATAACACTGGTAGTAGTCCCTCATTGATTCGGTTTACCTACCGGAGATGACCCCTAAAAATGTATGAAGACATTGACAACAGTGGTGGTATATGAAGATAATCTTATTGAAGACTATGACAAGAGAATACATTGTGTGAAGACTATGGAGCACGAATACTTAGATGTTTCGTTGTTTCCTTTTCTTCTTTGCTGAGTCATAGGAACCACTGTACTGTTAAGTGGGGTCCAAGTGAACTAAGTCAGAGTGACTGAAGTGATGCTCAACCAAATCCTATGTCTTCGAGCGAAGACAACGAGAGAAAATCTTATCCAGAGCTGGATGGGTCAGCTTTACTTGTAGCCCAAGTAAAGTTGCCGTGTGAGTGTTTGAAATCTGACCGTTGGGACACGTGTCAGTTCCTTAGTGACCCAGGGTCACTTCGGACAAATCAGGTCGGGTTGCCCAGTGGCTATAAATAGCCCACCCCCTACACCATAAATTGGTGGCTGCTCAGAGTTATTGCACGGCTTTTGTCGTTTGAGAGCAACCCACCTCCGAAGCATTTGAGAGAGAGATCCTTGCGAGGACAAAGCCAAAACACCCACAGCCAAAGAGTGTTAGGCATCACTGAAGTCTTTCTGTCTGTGTGACCTGAAGACTTATTACACTTGAGGACTGTGTTTCCTCTAGCCGGTTAGGCGTCGCGTTCTGAGCATCCAAGAGTCATTATGGATCGCCGGTGAACGAAGTCTGTGATGGTTTGGAAGTCTACCTTGAAGACTTACCAGAGTGATTGGGCGAGGACTAGGTGTCCTTAGCTCAAGGGGAATAAGGTGAAGACATGGTCTTCTGAGTTAAATCTCAGCCTCCCTAACCAGACATACAGTTTTCACAGCAACTGGAACTGGTCTAACAAATCACTGTCTTCCCCGAGCTACTAGTTCTATCCTTTCCTTCCCTTTACTTAATGTATTACGTTGTGAAGTCATTGCCTGCCTGCCTTATCTGATTGACTTCACTGTGTGACTACTTGTTCTGATTGGCTTCATTCCTTCTTCCCTCTTGATCCTTACTGCCTAGCTGCTATTAGTCTTCATGCTTTTACTTTATTGAATACCTGACTATGGCTTGTCTAGTGTAGTCTACTTTCCGCTGCATACAAATAGGATTGGATTTATCCTTTGTCTTCGAAACTACCATGTTTTGAAGCATTTCATAAAAATCGCCTATTCACCCCCCCTCTAGTCGATATACTGCACTTTCAATTGGTATCAGAGCAAGGTACTCCCTTATTCTGTGTGATTCGGTTTAACCACCTGGAGTTTTAGCTATGTCGACTGCAGGGATAATCAAAGTCTCCGCTGCGTGCCCTGTCTTCAATGGCGCCGAATATCCTTACTAGAAGAACAATATGTGCATGCACCTTGAAGCCATTGACGTGGACCTCTGGTTTGTCGTCAAGAACGGCGTTCCCAAGACTGGTGAAGGTATCACCCCTGCTGATGTCAAGAGGCTCGTTCAACTGGATTCAACGGCCAAGAACATCATCTGTGGTCATCTGACCAAAGGACAGAATGGTCGTGTAAGTGCCCTGGAAACGTCAAAGGAAGTCTGGGACTGGCTCTCAAAGGTCAACAAAGGCGTCTCAACTCAGTGATATCAAAGGATCAGTGTCCTTCGCAATCTCTTCAATCGCTTCAAGGGACATGACAATGAGAATGTCCAGCACACATTCGATCGTCTCACTGACATCACAAATGAGCTTCAGGCACTTGGCGCCACTGAGATCACCAAGCATGAAATCGTCAAGACCCTCCTGAGATCACTCGACAGCTCATTTGATATCCTTGCCCTGATGATTCAAGAACGCCCTGACTTCAAGACTCTCGATCCGTCTGACATACTTGAGAGGCTCAACACACATGAGTTCCAGCTATCTGAGAAACGTGACATCTATGGTCCCAACTATGGCCGATCTCGCGCCTTAAAGGCAAAGGCTGTTTCTTCATCTGAAGAAGAATCTGACTGCAGTTCTGATGATCCTGAAGACATTGGAAAGGAGCTTGCCATGCTTGTGAAGAAGTTCCAGAAATTCACTAGGAAGAAAGGCTTCAGAAAGTCTTCACGATCCAGCTCAAGAAATGATGAAGCTTCTACCCATGACTACAAGAAGAGAACATGTCATAAGTGCAAGAAACCTGGTCACTACATCTCTGAGTGTCCTCAGTGGGACAATGAGAAGAAGAAGAAGAAGAGCAAGGAATATGATTCTGATGACAAGAAAAAGAAGAAATACTCAAAGTATTCTTCCAAGTCTTCATCAAAGTATTCATCACACAAGAAGAATTCATCTGGCAAGGCTTGTGCGTTTGTTGTCAAGGAGATGGATTCAGAGGAGGAGTCTGCTTAAGAAGAAGCGAAGGTGGAGTCTGAGGAGGAGTCCGATTCTGGTGCTGCAAGTCTGGCTCTAGCCACTGCCTACGCTGGCAAGTCCATCTTCAACACTGAAGACAATGGCCCCGTCCCCAACATTGATGATGAGGACGACGACTTTGCTCCCACCTACTGCTTCACGGCACGCGGTGCCAAGGTAAAATCACGTGATGCTTACCTTCAAACATCTAGTGAAGATGACAATGATTGTGAATCGAAACCTAGCTACAAAACACTTGCTAAAATTGTCACTGAACAGCAGAAAGCCATGGAACATATTCAAAAACTGTTAGACAAAAGCGATGAACTATTGGACGCGGAAATGACCCGTTCTCAGTCCTTAATTGAAGACATAAAAAATCTTCATGTTAAGTTCGAGGAACTTGAAGGTCTTTATGAATCGCTCTCAAAAACTCATGAAAAGCTTTCCCACGATTACCTTCAAAGGAAGCAAGAACTTGAGAAATTGAAAGCGGCTCATGAAGATCTTCAAAAGGAAAATGAGTCACTCCGCGCACAACTGATCAGCTCCACTCAGGAAGAGTTTGAATCACCATGTCTAAAATGCATTGAGCGTGATAACGCTACATTTGTTGCCGAATGTTCTACTTCTGCCACTGTTGCAATATCTTCAACTACTGATGTGGTAACTAACCCCTCTGCTGAGGATACCACTACTATTGCTAATAAAAATGCTAGGTTGAAGACTCTGCTTGAAACAGGGATGTACAAAAGCCTCAAAGGGCATCAGACTCTATGTGATGTCCTCAAAAAGTAGATACTGAACCGAAACCCTAGGAAAGAGGGTGTTGGGTTCGACAGGAAAATGAATGTTGATGGTTCATAGTGGAAACATGAGCAGTATCCCAAAACCACATGGGTTGCTGGAAGGGAACCTTCAGTGGATCCATCTACCCTATCTAGCTTCACTTGTGCTAATCCTATTATCATTGATGAATCCTTTGATGCAAACTATAAATTGTTTAAGAATCAAAATGGTGAAGTGTTTGCCAGGTATATTGGTACTAACTGCAGGAACGGGCCACCTATGAAGAAGATCTGGGTACCCAAAGGTTTTCTTGAGAAACTTCCAGCAAATGTTATCATGACACCACCTGGGAAGAAGACAAACCCCAGACCAAAGGCTTCATATGGTCCCAAGGCTTCATACAGACAAAAGACTCACCTGAGTCACCCTAACGCCAATGTTTTGCCGGAAAACTATACTCAGACCCATGAATATGAGCGTGTTTCCTCAAACCGCTATATTCACAAAACAAAGAATTTTTCTGCTTATTCTTATGAGTATTATTCTCCTCCTGCAAGATTATTTGCTAGGGCTCTGAAGCCAAAATTCTCAGATGCTGCTCTTAGACTCATTGCTTCTAAGCCATCCCTGAAGATGTGGGTGGTTAAGAAGAACTAACTTTCTCTTGTAGGGAAAGGTCTCCAGCCTAAAAATCAAAGGCGTCTGATGCTATTGCTGGGGACCTAAAACACTTCTAGGGCACAAGATCAAATTCCCAAATGATTTACTATCCATTCTGCTCATGAATCCCTTGCTAATCATCTTATCAGTCCTAACTTGGATCTAAGCTTTCATAATCCACTTGTATGTCAAATGTTTATGCTTCACAATGGCTTTCGGTGAAGCCTATCCTCCTAACTACATTGTAGGGAGTGACACCAAAGTCTTCAGAATGGATTATGGACAGCGGATGCACAAATCATATGAATGGAGATCGAAGTCTTCTCATGGACTCAACCTTAAGTCCATCTAACAAGAGTCACATCACATTTGTTGATACTGGTAAAAGCAAAGTGTTGGGTCTAGGTAGAGTTGCAATCTCAAGAGATCAGCACATGGATAAAGTCATGCTTGTTGAATCTCTTGGTTTCAACTTAATGTATGTCTCAATACTTTGTGACTTAAACATGATTGTGATATTTGGTAAATTCCATTGCCTTGTACTAATGGAGTCTGACAAGTCTCTAGTATTTGAAGGATACAGAAAAGGTGATCTGTATATGGTAGATTTCTCAGCTGGACCGCAAATGGCCGTATGTCTTCTAGCAAAAGCTTCAGAGTGCTGGCTCTGGCATCAGAGGCTAGGACATGCCGGCATGAGGAACTTGCACACTCTCGCAAAGAAGAAGCGCGTTGTAGGCATCGAGGATGTCAAGTTCAAGAAAGATCATCTATGTGGTGCCTGTGAAGCTGGGAAGATGACTAGGGCCAAGCATCCCTCGAAGACAATCATGACGACATCCAAACCCTTAGAGCTGCTTCACATGGACTTATTTGGCCCTACTCACTACTCCACGTTCTCTACCACAGCTTGTCTCTATGGCTTCGTCATTGTTGATGATTATTCAAGATACACATGGGTGCACATAATTCTCTACAAGACTGAAGTGCAAGATGTCTTTAGATGCTTCGCCAACCATGCCATGAACAACTATGGCGTCAAGATCAAGCATATTAGAAGTGACAATGGCACTGAGTTCAAGAACACCGGCCTTGATCTTTATCTGGATACAATGGGAATCACGCATGAGTTCTTGGCCCCGTACACACCTCAGCAGAATGGCATCGTAGAGCGCAAGAACAGAACCTTAATTGAGATGGCTCGAACGATGCTCAATGAATATAAGACACCAAGAAGGTTCTGGCCTGAAGCTATTGATACTGCATGCCATATCATCAACCGTGTTTATCTTCACAAGCTTCTGAAGAAAACATCCTATGAACTCCTCACTTGAAAGAAGCCTAACGTAAGTTAATTCAGAGTATTTGGAGCTAGGTGCTGGATTAAGGATCCACATCACAAGTCAAAGTTTGCACCAAAAGCACATGAAGGCTTCATGCTCGGATATGGAAAAGACTCACACTCCTACAGAGTCTTCAACATCTTTCTCCTTAAAGTAGTTGAAACTGTGGATGTGCGGTTTGATGAAACAAATGGTTCACAAAGAGAGTTCCTGCCAAATGTGCTAGATGAGGCTTCACCAAATGAATCTATCAAGCTAATGGGAACCGGTGAGATCATGCCTTCTGAAGCATAGCCTGACGAGGAACTCATCATTTCTGCTCCAAATCAACCTGACGAAAATGCTCAGCCTGAAGACAACCCTCCCGATGACAATGTCCAGCATGAGCAAAATCTTCGTCCAGCTCATCCTCGTGTTGCAAACGAAGTACAAGTTGAGAAGATAATTGACAGCATAAATGCACCTGGTCCACTTACTCGTTCAAGAGCAACACAGCTTGCAAATTTTTGTGGGCACTTTGCTTTTGTCTCAATATCTGAACCCAAGAAAGTTGCTGAAGCTTTTATGGAACCTTAATGGATTCAAGCAATGCAAGAAGAGCTTCAACAGTTTGAGCTGAACAACGTGTGGGAACTTGTCAAGCGTCCTGACCCTCGCAAGCACAACATAATAGGCACAAAATGGATTTATCGCAACAAGCAAGATGAGCATGGTCAAGTTGTCAGAAACAAAGCTCGTCTCGTTGCTCAAGGATACACTCAAGTTGAAGGGATTGACTTCGATGAAACATTTATGGCTAGACTTGAAGCTATTCGTATACTGCTAGCCTATGCAAATCATCACAACATACTTCTGTATCAAATGTGATCGGACCTTTTGAACAAAGTGAATGTGATCGGACCCTAACCTCTCTATGCTCTCTCGTCTCAAACTCTGTCTGTCCAAATCATATGCATTCTGTTGGAACTGTCGAAAATCTTCTCTGCGTCCTTGTCAGCAGAAGATACGGAGACAAACTTTAAATCTTATTTTAATGCCCCATCCTTTATGCCTGAAACCCGGAGAAGCCGGAACGACCACTCCGATAGTCGTGGCGTACGTGGGATCGTGGAACAACTCTCAATGTGTTACATGTCCGCCACGTGTCCCTCAGATGTGAACTGCCAGGGGCACCTGAGTAATTGCGTTGTGCCGTCTCCCATGCTTATAAATGCATGTCCCATAACGGTCAAAAATTCTTCTACCACCTCTCCACCTCGACCAACCCTAGCGCCTCCGCTAGCTCTCGACTGCGCCAGCGACGAAGCGCTTCGCTGCCGCGACCTCGTCGACGCCGTCTTCACGCCGGCCGCGAACATTGTCTACTCCGTCGTCGCCGTAACTGTCCTCCATCGCCAAGTTAGGGCAAAGAAGATCGAGCTGCTCAGCATCCAATTCCTCTCCGTCTAAGTAGTTCATCGTGTCGTAAATTAAACTCTCTTTTTACCATCTTCTTGATCCAGAAAGATTCGTCACTTTTACCACAAGAAGTTTCTGCCTACACATATATAGATCTATCATGCCTGCATCTCGTACCTTGCCTAGTACATTCACATATGCTTCAAACATAGTTAGATTCCTCACTTGTACCTATTCATGGATTCGTACAAATCTAGAACCAACTCTCATCATATAAGTGAATGTCTTCGCGCTATGAGGTCAAAGTCTTCTAAACTGATTTATCTTCTAAAGCTTCTGAGAATGCATATGACCTCTTCCCCTTCCCTCGCATCTCTAATGCTATCACAGGTACATGTCCGTGGGAGAATCCCTTGGTTCTCATAGTCTGCATTCTGTTGCAGAATTCTTGTAGCGTCACATTCACTCTCCTGAAGCGAGTTCCTGTCTGACCAGCAGACCGAAGCATTTTCCAGTGTTGAAGCCATTCAGTTTGAAGCCTTTCAGATTGAAACCAATGGCAACTGACAAGTCAGTTAGGAAGGGTGGCAGACATCGTCGTGGCAACACCTCTAAAGATTTGCCTCATGATCTAAGTGAGATGTACAAGACTGATCCAGAGGAGGATTATAATCAGAGGAAGACACAAATCCAATGGATTCGAAGATATTTGGCTGAATAGGGGTACAAGTACAGGTTCGTGACCCAGGAGTATGCTGAAAAGAATGCCATTAAGCGTCCATGGGGAGATATTACCTACAAAAATCTTCCACCCAAGACTCAAGCTGAAGCCATTGCTCAAGGCTTCTACCCTTGCATGGTCAGAGGGCGACAACCAACTGACGTCGATCCTTCTTCTCTGCTCTGGTGTCGCGACGACAATTTGTTCAAGCGCAATCTTCAATATGCCAAGAACTCAGCCAAAGAGAACAAGAAGAACTGGGGATTGGACTTCAATCCTGGCCCTCTGCGCCCCGTGCTGATGGCACGCGCGAAGCTGAACCAAACCTGGTTGGGCCTTTCTACAACCTAGAAGGCCTCATCAGTCACATCAGGGTTCAAGGGGCGGATATGGATCAACCTGCAGATGACGCTGATTCTGATGAAGCGCCTGCAACTCCGAAGCCCAAGAAGAAGAACAAATCCAAGGCTTCGAAGACCACTCCAACAATTTCTTCTAGAGTGAAGCCTTTGGCCACTGCTGCACCAGCACCAAGTGTGCGGTCTGAGGAGCACTCTCGCATCTCCAAGAGCAGACAGCTAAGGAAGAAGCCCTCGCACAACCCCAGTCCAGCTCTCACTCCTGACGCTGTTCTAAAGACTGCCAATGAAGCCTTTGATCTCTCGAGCGATGAAGATCTAGGTGACGATGCTCTGGAGCAATTGATCAAGAGCAAGCAAGACGCAGAAATCTTCAATGATTTGCCGCTCTACGACGTGGAAGTGCTAAACAATTTCATTGATGAATGGTTTGACACCCCCAACCTCATCTTGGACGATCTGCAGCTTCCAGTTGGCCTCAGCGTCTCCTTCCATGGCGCCATTGCTTCTGAGCTAGCTCTTGCTCAGAGAATTGTTGAGCTGAAGCAAAAGATTGATTATGAAAAGGCTCAGTTCAAGAAGCATGTGAACAAGCTCAGCGTTCAAGAGATTCAGAACTTCAAGGTCATGATGCATGAGCTCAAGGAAGCCTTTCGCAAGAGGCGTGACGAAGCCAAAGGTTCTCGTAAGAGAATCAAGGCCTTGGCTGCCAAATGCGTTCAAGCATATAATGAAGCTGAAAAGCGCAAGGCCCTTGGGCGTCCTGGCATTGACCCTAGGATGGCTGCCAAGAAGAAGAAGAAGCAACATGTGCCCGATGCTGAAGAATTCAGGCAGGAAATGCCTAGCATTGTCTTCCCTGCCAGCATGACTGGCACGAAGCCTAAGGTCACCCCGGCTGCTTCAGAGCTCAAGAAGACAAAGGTGGCAGAAGCTGAAGCTCGCAAGCGCAAGCAAACAACTGATGATGCTCCACCCGCCAAGAAGCGCAAGACAAAGAAGGACAAGGCTGCTTCCACATAGCCCATTTTGTCGAGCCCATATCAGTTGCTCGCCCTGCATCTACACACCAAGAACGTCGCATGACAGTCCATGAGCCTACTCCCACAGAGGCTGAAGACATTCCAGCTGTTGACCCCACCGTAGCTGAAGACATTGGTCCTCATGACAATGTTGAAGATGATGAAGTCCTTCCTCAGATCAAGTACAACGTGGAATCTTCGCCTGTTCTTACGAACAACGAACGCATCAGCATTGGTCGTCCATTGACGCCAATTGCACAGGATGACTCGTGGGCTGATCACCCATAAGATACACCAGCAACTCCCCAACCAACTCAAGTCACCAGTTCGGTGCTTGAAGATGAAGATTTTGAGGCCCAACAAACTCCATCCCCTCAGGCGTCGCCAGCATTTCGCAGGCTTCATAAAGGACCAAGGCCTCAAGTCATTACCCCAAGTGTTCCAGAAGGAGAAGAGCAACAATCAGTTCCTGAAGCTACTCCCACTGTGAACCTCTCATAATCTGAAGCCAAAGTGGCTGAAGATATTCCGGCTACATCAGTCGAAGAAGAACAACCCCAAGAAGAAGAAGCACGTGCTGCCACACCCCCTATTCTCGAGGATAACGTGTCCGACCCTCCAGCTCCTGAAGTGGAGGTTACAAATTCAGAGGCTGCCACCACCAACACTGAAGCCAATGACATGGTCATGGCTGAAGCCAATGTGGCACCGGAAGTCATAGTGGTGCCTGAAGTGATGGCGCCTGAAGCAAGTGCTGCACCTGAAGCAAATCAGCAGCCTGAAGCCTCTGCTCCTGTTCCGCCTCCAAGGCCCCATACAATTGAGCAAGCTTACAACCAAGATGATCAGCTCATCACTGTCCGATGGCCCATTCTGACTCCACCACCTGCTGCTGGACTGCATGCTGATGGTCCTCAATTTGACCATCATGTTGAGCACAGGCCTCAAGTCCAGAAGCCTAAGCCAAGACTACCAAGGTTTCCAGGTATTGCCACCTCTCAAGGGTCCTTCAATGCCAATAGCTTCACTTCACACAACACATTCTTTGACAGCGCCAAGAACCCCTATTCCAAGCCAAGAATATCATCAGATGGTTCTGGAGCCATCAGCAGCGCAGTTATTACTCAAGAGTACTCTATGATCAAGGGCGCATTTTCCCTCATATGCGTCTTGACACTGAAGCTATTGCTGGACTACCCTGTCTAGAGGAAGCTCTTGATTGCTTCTGTGATGCTGGCCTGCTCAGCTTTGTGACTGACAAGGAGCATTGGAATGAAGAGCTGTTTCTGCAATTCTATGCAACCCTCCACATTTGAGGCTACAGCAGGGATCCGAAGACATGGGTCCTTGAGTGGATGACAGGCAATGTCCATCATGAAGCCAAAGCCTTTGATCTCATTGAGCTTTCCTGCCCACTCCAGGAGAATTGTATGAACCTGGCTGTCAATTGCACAATGAAGCTTTGGAGAGTATCTTGCCCAGCGATGCTGAATATCCAAAGGAATTCTTTGTTGAAGACCTAGAGTATCTGCCACGCACCATCTATCATATCATCAGGCGTACTCTATGGCCTGTCAAAGGGCATTCTTCATCAGCCAAGCTTGAAGGCACAATGAAGACATTGGTCTTCTATATCTTCAATGGCATCAGCTTCAATGCTCAAGATTTCTTCATCCGGCAGTTGGCTGTGTGTGGCTCTGATCTGTTTGGTCTCAAGTTCTATGCTCCATGGATTATGCGCCTCATCAAGCTTCATTCAGCTATCACCTATCAGCCTTCTGCTCGCAACCATCATATCTTCTTGCCAGAGGTTGATATGTTAGCTGAAGCTATATACCAAGAGCCTGCCAAAGAGCATGTTAGTCTTCACAACGCTGATCACCAGAGCTTCACTCAGCAAATTGAAGGAGTTCCAGCAGTCTCTCGCGTTTATCCTCTGGCTGGCCGTACTCGTCTACCTCGACATGCTGAAACTGAAGCCACTGAGAGCACCATTGCCCAAAGGCCTCGGAAGCGTTCTCGTGTTCTCAATAAACGAGAGCTTCTGGTTGCCCTCCATCAGAAACAGGATAAGAATCACTACTGGCTGAAGCGTCAGATGCAAAGCCTCTTGGTGGACGTCAATCGCATTCGCAATCTTGCCACCAAGAATGCCTTTGTTGCTCATGAAACCTGTCGGAGGTCATGGAAGAGTTTAACTTTGCTGAGTGCTGAAGCGGATCTTCAAGACGATGGCTTCACAGAAAGATTCAAGTTTGATCACACTCCTCTAAGGAATGCTATTCTGCGTCGAACTCCATCTCTTGAAGATTCTGACTACTCCTCCTCCACTGCAACGGTTGACGCCAGGGTGATAGATGATCAAGATGATGCTACCTCACCACCACCTACATCAGCGTGTGTCGACACTGCACCAACTACTTCTGCACCGCCAAACACCAACGCCGACCCTGCATCCTCTCCTACTCCAACTGGGAATGAGTAGAGGCTCTATGTCTTCAAACCTTTTTGGTCCTTACTGACAAAAGGGGGACAAGCATATGAGTTGATAGTCTTCAAGCGGGTCCATATGGGCGGGTGCTTTATATTTTACCCAGTGTTTACAACTCTCGTTTTTGCTACATTTGGTTCTTTGAGTTGTAACACTTAAACTAATGGTCGTCTGCTACGTTTTCTGCTACTCTGTAATGCGATGATAAATTCCGCATATGCTACGTTATATTCCGCACTTAGTCATTTTTGCAGACGTCCATTTCTCATTATGCATATCATTATATTCGACACATCAATTGTGCATAATGAATTGTCTTCATAAGTTGAAGGGGATCTCCACAAGTACAACATGCCATGTGCATTTGCATTCAAAAGAAAATCAACTATATGCACATCTTCAGGGGGAGCCTTTTGCTACTTACGAAGACAATACATTTATCCGTTAAAATTTCACATACTTTTATCCCCGTTGAAAACTTCAACCAGTTTGTCATCAATCACCAAAAAGGGGGAGATTGTAAGTGCATCTAGTGCCACCCCTAGTTGGTTTTGGAGTATTGACGACAAACCTAGTTGAGGGACTAATGTGTTTGTGAGAATTGCAGGATAACACAGGTAGTAGTCCCTCATTGATTCGGTTTACCTACCAGAGATGACCCCTAAAAATGTATGAAGACATTGACAACAGTGGTGGTATATGAATATAATCTTATTGAAGACTATGACAAGAGAATACATTGTGTGAAGACTATGGAGCGCGAAGCCTTAGATGTTTCGTTGTTTCCTTTTCTTCTTTGTTGAGTCAAGTCAGAGTGACTGAAGTGATGCTCAACCAAATCCTATGTCTTCGAACGAAGACAATGAGAGCAAATCTTATCTAGAGCTGGATGAGTCAGCTTTACTTGTAGCCCAAGTAAAGTTGCCGTGTCAGTGTTTGAAATCTGACCGTTGGAACATGTGTCAGTTCCTTAGTGACCCAGGGTCACTTCGGACAAATCAGGTCGGGTTGCCCAGTGGCTATAAATAGCCCACCCCTACACCATATATTGGTGGCTGCTCAGAGTTATTGCACGGCTTTTGTCGTTTGAGAGCAACCCACCTCCGAAGCATTTGAGAGAGAGATCCTTCCGAGGACAAAGCCAAAACACCCAAAGCCAAAGAGTGTTAGGCATCACTGAAGTCTTTCTGTCTGTGTGACCTGAAGACTTATTACACTTGAGGACTGTGTTTCCTCCAGGCGGTTAGGCGCCGCGTTCTGAGCATCCAAGAGTCATTGTGGATCGCCGGTGAACGAAGTCTGTGAAGGTTTGGAAGTCTACCTTAAAGACTTACCAGAGTGATTGGGCGAGGACTAGGTGTCCTTAGCTCAAGGGGAATAAGGTGAAGACGCGGTCTTCTGAGTTAAATCTCAGCCTCCCTAACCAGACGTACAGTTGTCACAGCAACTGGAACTGGTCTAACAAATCACTGTCTTCCCCGAACTACTGGTTCTATCCTTTCCTTCCCTTTACTTACTGTATTACGCTGTGAAGTCATTGCCTGCCTACCTTATCTGCTTGACTTCACTGTGTGACTACTTGTTCTGATTGGCTTCATTCCTTCTTCCCTCTTGATCCTTACTGCCTAGCTGCTATTAGTCTTCATGCTTTCACTTTATTGAATACCTGACTATGGCTTGTCTAGTGTAGTCTACTTTCCGCTGCATAAAAATAGGATTGGATTTATCCTTTGTCTTGGAAACTACCATGTTTTGAAGCATTTCATAAAAATCGCCTATTCACCCCCCTCTAGTCGATATACTGCACTTTCACTCCTCCCCTCCCCTTCATCGCCGGCAGGGTCAGCGCCGGGCATATCCCATGCGTGCGACGGCGAAGGCAGAGGGTTGCTCCTGTATTTCCCAGATTGGAGGACGGGGCAGGCGCGTGGATCCGCGGGGTGTGGCCCTTTCCTCTGCCCTTGGCACCGCGTCTGCTCCCGAGGGCGACGCTTGTGGTGGCGTGCTATTTGTGAGTTGCGTTGGGATTTTCCCCGTAGAGGAAGGATGAAGCTGTAAAGTAGAGATAAGTATTTTGCTCAACGAAAACCAAGGTTTATAGAACCGGAAGGAGAACCACACAAATTCTCATTGTCAGCACCTACACAGACAAAAGCAAACACTTGCGCCCAACGTGGGGAAGAGGGTTGTTAATCCCCTTGAACTCGTTATTTACATGGATTAATTCTGATAGTGGTAGATAGATAAAAAGAAAAGTAAAAGGAAAGTAATTAATTTGCACCAAGGTATTTTGGCTTTTAGCAATATGATTAAATGGACCTGGGGCGATAGTTATCACTAGAGGCTTCTCTCTTGAACACATAGCATACAGTGGGTTGATATGTCTCCAACGTATCTATAATTTTTGATTGTTCCATGCTATTATATTATCCTTCTAGGATGTTTTATGGGCTTTTATATACACTTTTATATGATTTTTGGGACTAACCTATTAACCTAGAGCCCAGTGCCAGTTTCTGTTTTTTCCTTGTTTTTGAGTATCGCAGAAAAGGAATACCGAATGGAGCCCAATTGACCTGAAACTCAATGGAGGTTGTTTTTCGATCAGAAGAAGCCCAGGGAGTACTGGAGGAGGACCCGAAGATTCCCGGGCTTCCCACGAGGGTAGGGGCGCCCCCTGGGAGCACCCCCTACCTCGTGGAGACCCCCCTTACTTGTTCCCAACTCCGACACCTACTATATATATATACAGAAACCTCCAGAAAATAACCTAGATCGGGATTTCCGCCGCGAAAGCCTCTGTTGCCACCGAAAACCAATCTAGACCCTATTCTGGCACCCTGCCGGAGGGGGAACCCCTCTCCGGTGGCCATCTTCATCATCCCGACGCTCTCCATGACAAGGAGGGAGTAGTCCACCCTCGGGACTGAGGGTATGTACCATTAGCTATGTGTTTGATCTCTCTCTCTCGTGTTCTTGAGATAGCACGATCTTGATGTATCGTCAGCTTTGCTATTATAGTTGGATCTTATGATGCTTCTCCCCCTCTACTCTCTTGTAATGGATTGAGTTTTCCCTTCGAAGTTATCTTATCGGATTGAGTCTTTAAGGATTTGAGAACACTTGATGTATGTCTTGCATGTGCTTATTTGTGGTGACAATGGGATATCACGTGATCTACTTGATGTATGTTTTGGTGATCAACTTGCGGGTTCAGTGACCTTGTGAACTTATGCATAGGGGTTGGCACACGTTTTCGTCTTGACTCTCCGATAGAAACTTTGGGGCACTCTTCGAAGTACTTTGTGTTGATTGAATAGATGAATCTGAGATTGTGTGATGCATATCGTATAATCATGCCCACGGATACTTGAGGTGACAATGGAGTATCTTGGTGACATTAGGGTTTTGGTTGATTTGTGTCTGAAGGTGTTATTCTAGTACGAACTCTATGATAGATCGCACGGAAATAATAGATTTGTGTTATTTTACTACGGACTCTTGAATAGATCGATCAGAAAGAATAACTTTGAGGTGGTTTCATACCCTACAATAATCTCTTTGTTTGTTCTCCGCTATTAGTGACTTTGGAGTGACTCTTTGTTGCATGTTGAGGGATAGTTATATGATCCAGTTATGTTATTATTGTTGAGAGAACTTGCACTAGTGAAAGTATGAACCCTAGGCCTTGTTTCTAAGCATTACAATACCATTTACGCTCACTTTTATCATTAGTTACCTTGCTGTTTTTATATTTTCAGATTTCAAACACCTATATCTACCATCCATATTACACTTGTATCACCATCTCTTCGCCGAACTAGTGCACCTATACAATTTACCATTGTATTGGGTGTGTTGGGGACATAAGAGACTCTTTGTTATTTGGTTGCAGGGTTGCTTGAGAGAGACCATCTTCATCCTACATCTCCCACGGATTGATAAACCTTAGGTCATCCACTTGAGGGAAATTTGCTACTGTCCTACAACCTCTGCACTTGGAGGCCCAACAACATCTACAAGAAGAAGGTTGCGTAGTAGACATCAAGCTCTTTTCTAGCGCCGTTGCCGGGGAGGTGAGTGCTTGAAGGTATATCTTTAGATCTTGCAATGGAATCTTTTAGTTTCTTGTTTTATCACTAGTTTAGTTTATAAAAGAAAACTACAAAAAAATGGAATTGAGGTTGCCTCATATGCTTCATCATTTTAATATTTTTCATGAAAATGATGGGAAGGAAAATTGTGCCCAGTACTAGAAGAAGAATGTATTAAAATATTTAGCACTAAATACTCGAATGATGAGCATGATTGCAATGTTGTTAGTGTGAATTCTACAAATATCCATAGTACTTATGATGATTGCACTAGTCATGATGAAAATATCTCATATAAGTATGTCAATTTTTGTGGAGTGCATAGAGTTTGAAAGTACACACCAAATAGGGAAGATAGATTTTGCAAGAGACATAAGTATTTAGAAACTAAATGGTTGCAAGAAAGGCTAGATGTTTGTGCTGAAAATTTAAATTTTCTTAGCTGTACTTGTGAACTTTGCAATGAACGTGGTTATTTAAATCTCCAATGCAAATTGTTTCATGATCGAATCGTGTCCAAAAATTGTGATGACTTGATTTCCCTTGCACATCATAATGAACTTAGTTTGCTTATGGGTTATGAAGAAATCAAACGTAGAACTAAGAATCTTCCAGAATTTGTCCTTGATAAAGTTCTTCATTTTGATCTAGAGGAAATTTATATGTATTGTGCGGTGAATTGCATTGAAAATCCTTATATTGCAAATTACATAAAGACAAGAAAACAAATAGAAGATGAAGAGAATACTAATGAAAGGGAAGAGATTTCCCAATACCCTCCTATTCTTTCTTATGATGAATCAGGTAACGAGGTGGAGCCTTCTATTCAACCAATCTCATTAATAAGGAGCTCCAAAAAGAGGACTAAACCCACACATGATGCGAAGAAGAAAAATAAAAGACAGAGAAGCAAAGGTAAAAAAGTATCCCTTCCAAAAGATGTTGCTCCTATTACTCATTGTGATGATGATAATTGCTATACTATCGGTGCTATCCATACTATTAATGATAAGAGTGATTATGCTTATGATATGAAAAGGCCCAAGCTTGGGGATGCTATGTTTAAGGAGAATGACATGTTTGAGAATTTATTTGCTGCAATTAATGTTTGTCCCAAGCTTAAGGAGGCTACGTTTGATGAAGATGATATTTTTAGCCTCCCAAGTTTTGATATGCAAATTTATTATGATGATAGCATGCCTCCTATTTATGATGATTATTGTGATGACACTAATGCTATAAAAAGTAGTGAGGATTATATTTACAAAACTTGTCATGATGATGATTACCCTTTTTCTGAACATTACTCTTTTAATGTGGAAACAATTTATAGTATTGGAGTTTCTTATGATACTCTCACTATTCCGAATGAGAAGAATTTTTCTTATGTGGAGAGTAATAAAATTTATATGATTAGGATCATGAAAAGAATGCTTTATGCGGTGGTTATATTGTTTAATTCATTCATGATGCTACTGAAAATTATTACGAGAGAGGATCATATGCTTCTACATATTGCAATAATATCAAGTTTCCTCTCTATGTGCTTAAAATCTTGAAGCTATGCTTGTTTTGCTTTCATATGCTAGTTGATTCTTGCTCCCATAAATTGTTTGCTCACAAATCCCTATGCATAGGAAGTGGGTTAGACTTAAATGTGCTTGTCATGCGATTCATGATGCTCCCTTTGTGTTTCAATTCTTTACTTTCATGTGAGCATCATTGAAATCATCATGCCTAGCTAAAATGCATTAAAGAAAAGCGCTTGTTGGGAGACAACCCAGTATTTACCCCTACTGTTTTTGTGTGTGCACATGATTAAGCTACTGTAGTAATCATGTTTTATAGCTTTTGTTTCAATAAAGTGCCAAGTAGAACCTTTGGGAAGACTTGGGTGAATGTTAATGTGATCTTGTTGTAAAAAACAGAAACTTTGCACTCACGAGATTAGCAGCCATTTTTTTTACTGGAGAGTGCTTTTAAGTTTATTATTTTTGCAAAAGATTAATAGACAAATTCCTCACGTCCACCAATTTATTTAGAATTTTTAGACTTACAGAAGTATTCGAAAGTTACAGATTGCTGCAGATTGTTCTGTTTTTGACAGATTCTGTTTTCTATGTGTAGTTTGCTTATTTCGATGAATCTATGAGTAGTATCGGAGGGTATGAACCATAGAGAAGTTGGAATACAATAGATATTACACCAATATGAATTTAGAATGAGTTCATAACAGTACCTAAGTGGTGGTTTTATTTTCTTATACTAACGGAGCTTACAAGTTTTCTGTTGAGTTTTGTGTTGTGAAGTTTTCAAGTTTTGGGTAAAGATTCGATGGACTATGGAATAAGGAGTGGAAAGAGACTAAGCTTGGTGATTCCGAAGGCACCCCAAGGTAATATTAAAGGACAACCAAGATCCTAAGCTTGGGGATTCCCCGGAAGGCATCCCCTCTTTCGTCTTTGTCTATCGGTAACTTTACTTGAGGCTATATTTTTATTCACCACATGATATGTGTTTTGCTTGGAGCGTCAATTTATTTTATTTTGTTTTGCTTGCTGTTTGAATAATATCCCAAGATCCGAAATTCTTAAATGTTAGAGAGTCTTCACATAGTTACATAATTATTTGACTACTCATTGATCTTCACTTATACCCTTCGGAGTAGTTTATTTGCTCTAGTGCTTCACTTATTTTTAGAGCACGGCGGTGGTTTTATTTTGAAGAAATAGATGAACTCTCATGCTTCACTTATTTTATTTTGAGAGTCTTTTAGAACATCATGGTAATTGGCCTAGGTTATGAATTTAGTCCTAATATGATAGGCATCCAAGAGGGATATAATAAAAACTTTCATATAAAGTGCATTGAATACTATGAGAAGTTTGATGCTTGATGATTGTTTTGAGATATGAGGATGGTGATATTAGAGTCATGCTAGAAGATTAGTTGTGAATTTGTGAAATACTTGTGTTGAAGTTTGCAAGTCCCGTAGCATGCACGTATGGTAACTGTTGTGTGACAAATTTGAAGCATGATGTATTTTTTTGATTGTCATCCTTTGTGTGGAGGTCGGGATCGCGCGATGGTTAACTCCTACCAACCCTTCCTATAGGAGCATGCGTGTAGTACTTGGTTTTTGATGGCTTGTAGATTTTTGCAATAAGTATGTGAGTTCTTTATGACTAATGTTGAGTCCATGGATTATACGCACTCTCATCCTTCCACCATTGCGAGCCTCTCTTGTACCGCGCAACTTTCGCCGGTACCGTACAACCACCATATACCTTCCTCAAAACAACCACCATACCTACCTATTATGGCATTTCCATAGCCATTTTGGGATATATTTCCATGCAACTTTCCACCGTTCCGTTTATTATGACACGCTTCATCATTGTCATATGGCCATGCATGATCATGTAGTTGACATCGTATTTGTGGCTAGGCCACTATGCATAATTTTTCATACATGTCACTCTTGATTCATTGCACATCCTGGTACACCGCCGAAGACATTCATATAGAGTCATACTTTGTTCTAGTATCGAGTTGTAATCTTTGAGTTGTAAATCAATAGAAGTGTGATGATCATCATTATTAGAGCATTGTCCCAAATAAAAAATAAAAAAGGAAAAAAAAAAGAAGGAAAGGCCAAAGGAAAAAATAAAGGCCCAAAAAAGGAAAAAAGAAAAGAAAAAAAGGGACAATGCTACTATCTTTTTCCACACTTTTGCTTCATAATAGCACCATGATCTTCATGATAGAGAGTCTCTTGTTTAGTCACTTTCATATGCTAGTGGGAATTTTCATTGTAGAACTTGGCTTGTATATTCCAACGATGGACTTCCTGAAATGCCCTAGGTCTTCGTGAGCAAGCAAGTTGGATGCACACCCACTTAGTTTCTTTTGTTGAGCTTTCATACATTTATAGCTCTGGTGCATCTATTGCATGGCAATCCCTACTCACTCACATCGATATCTATTGATGGGCATCTCCATAGCCCATTGATACGCCTAGTTGATGTGAGACCATCTTCCTCCTTTTGTCTTCTCCACAACCACCACTCTATTCCACCTATAGTGCTATATACATGGCTCACGCTCATGTGTTGCGTGAAACTTGAAAAAGTTTGAAAAAATTAAAGTATGAAAACAATTGCTTGGCTGAAACCGGGGTTGTGCATGATTTGAGTATTTTGTGTGAGTGTGACGAAGAAGGAGCATAGCCAAACTATATGATTTTGTAGGGATGAACTTTCTTTGGCCATGTTATTTTGAGAAGACATAATTGCTTTGTTAGTATGCTTGAAGTATTATTATTCTTATGTCAGTATAGATTTTTGTCTTGAATCTTTCGGATCTGAGCCCGGAGACCCCCATTATTTGTTCCCGACTCCAACACCTCCTACATATACAGAAACCTCTCTAGTGGCCATCTTCATCATCCCGGCTCTCTCCATGACGAGGAGGGAGTAGTCCACCCTCGGGGCTGAGGGTATGTACCGGTAGCTATATGTTTGATCTCTCTCTCTCTCTCTCGTGTTCTTGAGATGGCACGATCTTGATGTATCGTGAGCTTTGCTATTATAGTTGGATCTTATGATGCTTCTCCCCCTCTACTCTCTTGTAATGGATTGAGTTTTCCCTTTGAAGTTATCTTATCGGATTGAGTCTTTAAGGATTTGAGAACACTTGATGTATGTCTTGCATGTGCTTATCTCTGGTGACAATGGGATATCACGTGATCTAATTGATGTATGTTTTGGTGATCAACTTGCGGGTTCAGTGACCTTGTGAACTTATGCATAGGGGTTGGCACACGTTTTCGTCTTGACTCTCCGATAGAAACTTTGGGGCACTCTTCGAAGTACTTTGTGTTGATTGAATAGATGAATCTGAGATTGTGTGATGCATATCGTATAATCATGCCCATGGATACTTGAGGTGACAATGGAGTATCTAGGTGACATTAGGGTTTTGATTGATTTGTGTCTGAAGGTGTTATTCTAGTACGAACTCTATGATAGATCGCACGGAAATAATAGCTTTGTGTTATTTTACTCTGGACTCTTGAATAGATTAATCAGAAAGAATAACTTTGAGGTGGTTTCGTACCCTACAATAATCTCTTCGTTTGTTCTCCGCTATTAGTGACTTTGGAGTGACTCTTTGTTGCTTGTTGAGGGATAGTTATATGATCCAGTTATGTTATTATTGTTGAGAGAACTTGCACTAGTGAAAGTATGAACCCTAGGCCTTGTTTCTAAGCATTACAATACCGTTTACGCTCACTTTTTTCATTAGTTACCTTGCTGTTTTTATATTATCATATTTCAAAAACCTATGTCTACCATCCATATTACACTTGTATCACCATTTCTTCGCCGAACTAGTGCACCTATACAATTTACCATTGTATTGGGTGTGTTGGGGACACAAGAGACTCTTTGTTATTTTGTTGCAGGGTTGCTTGAGAGAGACCATCTTCATCCTACATCTCCCATGGATTCATAAACCTTAGGACATCCACTTGAGGGAAATTTGCTATTGTCCTACAAACCTCTACACTTGGAGGCCCAACAACGTCTACAAGAAGAAGGTTGCGTAGTAGACATCATGGGCAAACAAATTACTGTTAGGCAATTGATATAAAAGCGTGTAGTTATGATGTTATTCATGGCAATGATCAAATATATAGGCATCACATCTGTGACAAGTAGACCGACTCCTAAGTGCATCTACTACTATTAGTCCACGAATCGACTGCTACCAGCATGCATCTATGGTATTAAGTTCATGGCAGACAGAATAATGCTTTAAGCAAGATGACATGATGTAGACAAAATAATGTCTAGCAATGTGAACAAACCCCAAATCACCGTCAAAACCTTTAGCTAGGAGAGCCTTCCTCAGGAAAGGTCGACTGACCGAGTCATAGGCCTTCTCAAAGTCCAGTTTGAGAATTACAGCTTTAGACTTCCGAGATCTGAGGTCATGCACAATTTCGTGAAGGCACAAGATCCCATACAGAATAAAACGACCCTTGATAGAAGCAGACTAGAAAGGGCCGATAATCCTATGAGCGACAGGGGTAAGTCGTGTCGCAAAACCTTTTGCTGGGAACTTCGCAAAATTGTTAATAAGAGCAATAGGTCTAAACTAAGAGATCAACTCAGCACCTTTAACTTTTCGGATTAGGGTAATCACGGCATAATTCAGGAGCGAAATGTCAATAGTTCCCAAACAAAATCCCTGGATGATCTGGCACACCAGTCGCCGCAACTGCGGCTAAAATTTCTTGAAGAAAGGGATAGAAAATCCATCAGGGCCAGAGGTAGCATTGGGATTGGCCGAGTTAACCACATCCCAGATTTCTTTATGAGACGGAGGGATCATTAAGGCCTCATTCTCACTGGCCGATACTTTATTAATATCATCCCAAAGGGAGGGGGAAATAGTAAAACCACTATCAGGTTTGGCCCCCAACAAGGAGGAAAAGAACTCAACCACACGGGAAAGAATTAGAGATTGGTCCGAAGACCAGGCACCATTGATGACGAGGTTGTTAATGTAGCACCGCCTTCTCCTCCCATTGGCAATGGCAAAGAAATAGGCCGTAGGAGAGTCCCCTTTAAGCGTCCAAGTAAGAGTACCACGCTGACGCAAATTTTCGCTTGCCGATGCAATTGCATCAAAGCGGACTCCGGATTTTAACGCAAAGTCCACCCTGCTTCCGAGAGGCCCAAGGTGTCAGCGGTTTGATCAAGACCCTCGATCTGGGTCTCCAAAGATTTCTTTGCCCTACACTCTTCCGCAGCATGATTACGCGACCAACCCCTAAGAAACTTGCGTAATTCATACGAGCATCTATGCCAGTCATCCATGAGGCCAAAAGATCTAGTTTGGGGAGCTAGGAAGTTTGAGATCTTAATAGCCAACATGTCCGAGAAACCTTCAACAAGAAGCCAAGAAGTATCAAACTAGAAACGAGAGGAGGACACTGCAGACCAGCATCAAGGAGAAGTGTGGTATGATCCGAGCCCACATTGGCTTTAGCGAAGAGGGAGGCACGAGGAAAAAGGTGTCCTTACAATGTCAGATATAAACCCTTTTGTTGATCTTTGTATCCTCTTTATTGTTTGTGTTGCATGAGTTGCGTGATATGAGACTCCTGACATAGAGAAGACGGCTGAGGGGCCGGATTAGCTACTTGGGGATGTCGATGATGCTCTTAGAGCAACTCCAACGGGGCGACCCATTTCGTTCGCCGCCGTCCGTTTGGGTCGGCGCGGACACAAAAGGCGGCCCAACGCGCCGACCCAAACGGACGCACGTCCGCTTGGCGTCCGCATGCCGACCCATTCCCGTCCCAATTTTGAGCCGGATTTGCGTCGGCACGGACACGAGACGGACGTGCGCGCGTGCGCCTACTCCTCTCCTCTGGCCCGCAAGTCGGTGACAGCCACCACCATTTTCCCCCCATTTCCCACCAAAACCCCTCCCGCCCGCGCGCTCCCACCCCACACCCGCCATGGACGACTCCATCGACCTCGACGCCGCCGCTAGCCTCGCCTCCCTCGCCTCGTCCGGCGCCGACGCCCCCTCCGGGAAAGGCAAGCCTCGTGCCCCACATAAGAACGTCGTTGTGACCAAGCCAAAGAAGCTGCTGACGCCCGACTAGCGGGCAAGGGACTCGGCCAAGAGGAAGGGTCGGAGGCACGCCGCGGACGCGAGGGGTGAGGCCGCCGCGCAGGCCACCGTCGTCGCCGCCGCGCAGCAAGAGGTCACCAACGCATGCATCGCACATGCAACGAGGGAGGCGCTCTACATGCTAGGGTTAAACCCTGGCCAATACGGCCTCGTCCAAGCCGTCGTCGCCGCAGCCAGCACCGGCTCGTCGGCGTTTCCGCGGATGGTGCTGCCCGACTCGCCCCGCGCGTCGCCTTGCAACTCGGTGCCAGGCTTCCACGTCTACCCGTAGACCTCCCGCCTCTCAGGTGAGTGCTCGCCCGACGTGAGCATGGTCGTGCCTTCCACGCCCGCGCCCGCGCCCATCGACCTCAATGCCACCCCGGTGGAAGGTGGCTCGTCATCCGGCGGCGCCAGGAAACGCGCGCGGCAGACGCCGCCCGACGTGCTCCAGGACGCCCGTAACCTGTTCGAGGGAATGTCGTCCGCCGGCGACGAGGACTACATGCAAAACCTCATCTTCTAGGGCGGTGCGCCGGCCGCTGGCTACGACCCCGACGAGACACAAAGCCAGGACGGCCGCGGGGGTTTCATGCCGGCCGGCGCCTATGATCCCGATCAGGCGGCCTTCATGCGTGAGTAGGTCGGCATCGACCTAGACGGCTTCTCACTCGACCACGAGTTCCCAGACGACTACGTGCTAGAGGAAGAGGACGAGTGCGACATCGAAGCGGAGCCCTTGTTCGAGGACGAGCTCGCCAACCAAGCCGCCGGTCCTAAGCCGAAGCGTGTAAGCAAGCGCATGAAGGCATACACGGCGACCGAGGACAAGCTTCTTTCCGAGTGTTGGCGAGACATTGGAACCCCAAGACAGGCGTCGAGCAAAAGCATTCAACATTTTGGATTCGTGTCCACCGAGAGTTTCACGAGCGCAAGAAGTTTTTGCCTTACCAATTTGTGAGCACGCGCGGGTGGGTGCCCATTTCCAAATGATGGAGGGTGATCCAACAAGAGTGCAACAAGTTTTGAGCCACTCTTGAGAGCGTCAAGGCCCGCTCCGTGAGCGGCATCGGCATGCAAGACATAGTATGCTAGCCAGCCGCCCTCTTTTGTGTCATCAAGTTCGTGCTTGCGTGTTCATTTGCATATCATTTGCCCATATGCTTGCATGGAAACATTTTGTAGGCATTTCAAGCTTTGGAGGCATTCAAGGTTCAACACAATGGCAAGTGCTTCAACCTCTCCCATTGCTATCGGGTCATCAAGGACGAGGAGAAGTTCAAGGCGCAATATGCCTCACTCAAGTCGTGTGGGGGGGGAGCAAGCCGTGAAGGATGCTGAGGAGGGCCAGCCGGCACATCCGCGGGGGAAGGCCAACTCCAAGAAGGAGGACAAGCGGGATGCGGCATCCAACGCCTTGATCGCTAGCGTGGAGGGCATGATGAACAATAAGGACTCAAGGGAGGAGGAGCGCCGGAAGTTCAAGGCGGAGCAAATGGATGCTTTCATGGAGATCCAAAGGAGGAGGCTTGATATAGACGCGGAGAAGCAAGCCAAGATGTTCGAGTTGAAGGCGGAGAAGCAAGCCAAGATGCTAAAGATCGAGGCCACCAATGCGAAGACCAAGGCGAAAGAAGTGGCTCTCGCGAGCATGATGACCGAGATCATGAAGGTGGATCTCAACACCGTGTCGCCAAGGAAGAGGTCGTGGTTCGAGAAGATGCAGGCCGACATGCTCAAGTTCGACGACGAGTGATCTATGGTGGCGAGCGCCATCTTTTTTGTATGCCGGCAGGTGTGCTGGCATGACCACGGAAGCCGCGATGGCCTGATCGAAGTCAAGTCTCATCCTTTTTTGTGTGCTGGCATGTGTGCCGGCCGGTTGGCGAGTGCGCCAGCATGAACTGTGCTGATATTTTTCTGAATCCTGCATTGTATGCCCGCGCTGGTATGGTGCCGGCACGAGACATGGCTGCTGCCATGATCGGCCGCGGACCTTCTTTTTTAAGTTGAATGCGGACATGAAATGGGTCGACACATTAGACGCGCTGCCGATCCAAATGAAAAACTGGGCGGATGCCGTATGAACGGCCGATCCAAACAGATAAATACGCCGTCCGTTTGGGTTAACCGTTGGAGTTGCTCTTAACTCACTCAGTTCCAAACAAGTCACGCCCCCTTGTGGCATTGTGAGTGATTGTCCTTGGCTGTTATTAGTGCGCTCTGTCTCGTGGAAAAGCCCAGCTGAGTGTGAGCAAGAAGGAAGGAGGCAGCTTCCAGAATTTTCTCGCTTTATTTATGGGGCACACACACACGGTGGCGGCTTTAACAATGAGCCACTGCATCCGTTTACGAATGATCTGCGCAGCTACCTAGTCCTGCATGACATAAAAATAATCAGTCGTGTCTGTCCGGCCATCGCAGGGGCCGCCAGTAACCCATCACTGTCGAGACCTACGCTGCGCATTGACTACCTACATATTTGTATTCATGTCCTTTACCTGCCAGATAGGTCAAGCAGGCACGATCACGCGTCGGCGCGGGCGAATCAGGAAGGTCTGAAGAAGCATCTGCGCGAGTGAGACTTTCTTGGTCTCGCCGCATCTTGAGAACTGCAGCAGATCGTGGCTGCGCGCTAGAAAAGGGAAGGAATGGCAAGACCGGGCGAGGATCGGACGGCCCGAATGTGGCAAACACGATATTCATAGCTCGACAAGTTACTTCAATCTGCAAAAAAAGATCCACAGCTCCACATGCTTGGGAGATGGGATCGGCCTACATAGCTCCTACTCTATTTTTTGCTTAGAGTGAAGTGATCTCCGTGGTCTTCTCGGTTTCTCCCTGGCGCCTATGTACAAGTCGGCGCTCTAGCTTTCTCTGCCGCTGGCTTCACGATTCACCAAGCGAGACGCGGCCACGCATCTGACTTCTGACCGGTGCGAGGATGGGGGCGTGGCGCGTCGTTGCAACTTGCGACGGACCGGGCGTGGAGTGGCCTCACTGGAAGCCGCCCAGGCCGTTGAGCAGCAGCTCGTGCGGGCGCAGCAGGGTCGGGGTGGGCGCCAGCGGCAGCGGGGACGGGTAGGACATGTCGTAGTCGGAGGCGTCCGGGAGGTCGGCCCAGAGCGCGTCGCCGGGCATGAGCGGGGCGCGGCAGAGCGGGCAGGTGCGCTGCTGGTGGCCCATCCAGCGGTCGATGCAGCCGCGGTGGAAGACGTGGCGGCAGTTGGACAGCCGGCGCACCTCGTCGCCGCCGTCGATGCCGCAGAGGCAGACGGCGCAGTCGCCGTCCCCGCACACCGACGGCGAGGACGCCACCAGCTCGTCGAACCGCAGCACGGGGAGCGCCTCCTCGACGGCGGCCATCGGCGGCAGCGCGCGGAAGTCGGGCCGGCGGTGCTGCAGCGAGGGCGAGGGCGAGGGCGCCGCCCCGTGGTGCGCGTGCCACTGCGCCTCCTCCGGCGTGGCCGTGGGCGCGCTGCCGCCGAGGTCGATGAGGTCGCCCAGGCCCACGGCGTGGAAGGCCCAGAGGAGGAAGCGGTGGAGGTGGCCGAGGAGGAGGAGCACCTGCAGGAGCAGCCGGGGGAGGAGCAGCTCGGAGTATCCGACGGGGAAGCCCATGGCGTCGATCTTGGCGAGCTTGAAGGTGCTCCGTCCGTCCAGGCGTGAGGCGTGTGAGGCGTGCGCGTGTGTCGCGGAGCAGAGGCACGGGAGAGGCCGGGTGACACACAGTGATAGTGGGGCTCTTATATAAAGCGCTGGTCAGCCAGTGAGGGGGGGAGGGAGACGGGTGGGAAGGTGACGGGGAGGGGAATAACGCGGAAAGATCGACGAGTGTGGGTGTTGCCTCGGGCGGCGGTAGTTGGTTGGGACGTGGGTGTGCGTGTTGGCCCGCCTGAGGATTGGACGGTGGACTGATCCTCCATCGGCTGGCCCGGTGAGAACCCCGATAGGTCCACACAATGTGGCGTGCTATGTTGCTTTGCTTTCGTTCTGCCAGTCCAGGCCGCCTCTCCCGATCTCTTTTCTGGAATAAGCAAACCTTTATATATCATTCATTGATAGTAGAAAAGAAGTAGAAGCTGATGGTGTTACATTCAGAGACATACACGCAATGCGGCGAGAGAGCGAACACCTAAGCAGCAGAGAAAAGAGGTTGCTCAAACCCTAGCTACTCTAATTAACCGGTGTCAATGATGTTGGCAACTCCGGTTGCCCCTGCCTAGGCCCAAAGACACCCCTCGTTCGGATTTGGTGAAGAAGGTACTGGGTAGAGGGGCGATTATCGTCGAAGATGACGTTGTTTTGATGTTTCCAGATCTCCCAAGCCGTCAGGGAGACGATGGCATTCAGCCCTTTGCGCATTGAGGATGGTGTGAGCACGTTCGAGCACGCCCACCATTCAACGAATGGCATGTCCTGGTCGGGGGGTGGGAGGGGTAGTCTACACCATGAGAGGATATCGAACCAAACCTGCCTGGAGAAAGGGCAGTCTGCGAGGAGGAGCTGCATGGACTCCTCAGCCTGGTCGCAGAACACGCACGCATGCTCGTGCGTCAGACCATGTCTCGCTAGTCTAGCAGCTGTCCAACATCGATCAAGTAGGGCGAGCCAAAGGAAGAACTTAATTCGAAGAGGCGTCCAGGTATTCCAGATTAGCCGCCAATTGGGATCTCGGGTGGCACCAACGAAAAGCTGCACATAGCAGGATTTGGCGGTGTACACGCTAGAAGAAGTCCAGCGCCATGTAAGTTGATCCGGGGATTCAGAGAGGTGTATTTGGTGCACAACTCGCCATAGGTTGATGTATTGTAGCATCGCCATGGGCCCGGGCGCTCCTTGGATGTCCTGTACCCAGGAGCGATGGTGGAGGCCGTCGCGCACGATGTGATCCTTACGGCGGCGACGGGGGACTTGGGCACAGATGAGTGGGCGATCTCGGCACGAGCTGCCATTTATCCAGTGATTCGTCCAGAATCGGCAGTTAAGCCCATCACCAACCATCCAGGTTGTGGAAGCGTGGAACATGGCGTTCGCGTCCGGGTCAGAGGGGAGGTGAAGTAGGGCCCATAATTTCCGCGGGTCCATGCTCTGTAACCAGGGCCAACGCACGTGCAACGCGATTCCAGCGTGGTGTAGGTCATGCAACCCGAGCCCACCAAAGGAAAAGGAAGGCAGACCCTCGCCCAATTGACCATACATTGGCCACTGCATACATCTTTCCGGCCGGTCATGAGGAAGCTGCGGATGATCTTGTTAACTTGGATGAGGGTGGTGTCGTGGTTCTAAGTCTGACAGTACGAGTAGGGGGGGCGTAAGAGGAGGCAAGGCCCTAGCTATGGTGAGATTGTACGCAAGGTGTATACGAGTTCAGCCCCTTCTTGGAGGAAGTAAAAGCCCTACGTCTCGGTGCCCGAAGGCGGTCGACTGGAATGTATAGGGGTGTTTGAGTTACAGGGGGTGCGAACCCTTGTACTGGAGGAGGGGGTGGCTTATATAGTGCGACAGGACTCCAGCCATGCTCCACGTCACCAAGGGTTCAATGTACATAAAGGTAGGCGTTACTGATAATGCCCGCAGTAAAGAGTAATAAAGGCATTCATTGTAGCGGAGTGAATATCAGACCGTTGCTGTCCTAAGGGACCCTTGACCTTCAGGGATCGAGTGTCTTGGAAGGGTCGAGTAAAGTTGAGTCTTCTGAACGGGGGTGTACAGTCGAGTGGAATGTCTTCTTGGACCGTGTCAGTCGACTGTCCTTGTTGCCTTCGGTTTGTCTTTTGAGCTTCTGGGGTAGTGACCTTGGGTGGGGTATCTTGGTCAGGCATGTGACCCTACCCTAGGTCCGTAACCTCATCAGTAGCCCCCGAATGGATTGAGGCTTGAGCAGAAGAGAGTGTTGAAGTGGGTTTTGGCTCGGGTTCGATGTCCCTGGGGTAATCTTCTCCAAGCTTGTGAACCAGGCCGACTCTTCGACCTCGACTTGGTCGCCTTAATCGATTCCGAAACCATCGAGTGTACTTGTTCATGTTGGCCGTCGACTGAACCTTGCGCGCGGCACCGGGCGCCGTTGGTGCCCGCAGTTCCCGGTGGGATCGGTTGCTCTCTGGTCTCCGGATTTCGAGGGATTTCGAAATTTGGGGAAGCGCGCGGGACGGGTCGTGCCACGGCAATCGGATCGGATATGCTCGGGAAGCCTCGATCTTCGCGCCGCCTTTTTCGCCACGTATCGTGTGTGCGCCTGTTGCGGGATTTGGCGTGATTGCTCGGGGCCACCAGTCAGCCACTCGACCGTCGCGCTATAAATGTGCGCCGCGGCCGAGGAGAGGGCACTGTGCGCCCATTCTCTGTTTCTTCGTCTCCGTTCCTCCGCCGCGCCTCTGCTCCTTTCTCCCTCTCCTCGGCCAACGCCGGCTCGCTCGCCATGGGCAAGGACAAGACCGCGGCGCTGGAGTGCTCGAAGAAGGCGGCGGCGACGGGGAAAGCGAAGCGGTCCAACCACGGGGGGTCGTCGTCGAGGTCCGGGCTCCCACCCGGCTGGATCCAGGGGGACTGGATCAAGTCCACCATGACGGTGGAGGACATGGAGGAGCTGGACGAGGAGGTCCTGATCGCTCGCGACTCCTGGCGGATCCCGGGGGGCGAGCTCGAGCCTCAGTCGCGGGAGGGCGAGTGCGTTCTCCTGGCGCCCCACGTCGACCGAGGTTTCTCCATGCCCCCGCACCATTTCTTCTGTGCTTTCTTAGCTTTGTACGGCACACAACTACACCACTTCACGTCCAACTCCATCACTTTCTTGGCTGCATTTGTCTCAATGTGTGAGAACATCCTCGGCTGTCAACCGCACTGGGGTTTGTTCAAACACATCTTCACTTGTCGTTCACAAACCATCAAGAAAGCGAATCCGAGCGACGAAAAGACGCATGTCATCCAGATGTGCGGCGCGCTGGGTATCCAACTTAGAAATAGGATTGCTTTTCCTGCTATGATTCTTCCAGAGTCCGTTCGAGGCTGGCAGTCGACTTGGTTCTACTATAGGGACGCTCCGACTCCTGGTTAGTCGATTGGGCTTCCTCCCTTTTCCTTTAGTCGAGTCAACCAGCCATCGTCGTTGGTTGGGAGTCGGACCGAGAGGGTGGAGGTAGACATGCTGGTGGAGCGGGTCGTCCAGTTGGTCCGTGACGGGGTTACGGGGATTGGATCTGCTTGAGGTGTACCTTATGCGGAGGATCTAGCCTCTCCAAGCTCGAGACCATCCGATGTGGCTGTATTCCGGCGTCGACGACTCGTCTTGGGTCCACCCAGAGGAGGCCTCGGCGAAGACGGTGGTGCAGTGTTTGAAGTGTATCACGGGGAACAAGGACAACCCCAGGGGGCTCGGAAGAGTTCCTCCATTCGACGCTGACCATCTACCTGACAAGGTCTGGCCTTGACTTTCGATTGGTTTTCGTGTTTCTCGTTTGTGGCTGTCTGATGAGTCCAACTGATGTTTGATTAATCTTCTTTTCCGCAGATCTATACCGAAATGTTTTCGGTGCCCAACGGAGATCAGGTCCCGGAGGGCGAAGAAGGTGCGGGCGAGGCTTCCGAGTGGAAGTCTGACAAGGAGACTGGAGAGGAGAGCAAAGACTCCAGCAGCGGCGAGGAGGTCGAGTCACCTCCCCGCGGCGAAAAGCTCTCCAAGGAGAAGCATGACCCAGAGGTGGTGCGCTCCACGGCGGGCCCCTCCAGCTCCCAAGTGCAGAAGTGGGCTCGCACGGCCACTCCCGATCCGACTGAAAAGGTGCCCAAGCAGCCTTAGGTCGCCGCTGTCAAGCCTCGGAAGGTCCCGCCCAAGATCAAGGTGGACGTCCCGATCGCCTCTACGTAAGTGTTGTTCTGCTTTATTCTTCTCTGCTCTTCGGAGATCAACTTTGTCTTCGTCGACTCACTTTCAAGGAAATCTTCAGTGCTGCTGCTTCTGCGACCTCGATGGATATCGACAAGGGTTGGGATGATGAGGAGACCGCTGATGCTGCTACGTCTCGCGCAGGTGCGGGTTGTAAATCGCACTTTGCTTTTTGTCTGTTTGAACTAACGGTCGACTGATCTTCGTGGTTGTCTTTTTGAAGTGCCACACCATGTCATAGAGCTCCCAGATGACGAGGATGACAATGATGAGGAGTGCTCGGGAGTGACTCGACGACGCACGGGAAGGAAGGGCCGAAAGGCGCCCTCTGGCTCTGAGGCCCAACAACAGGGAGACATGGCCCGGACCATGGTCTCCTTCGCCGTCCCTGTGTCGACTGTCCGCCCTTCTTTGTCGACTGGTCCGGCCATCGAGCCAGCGCCTGCTCCGCCGTCCGTTCTCTTCTCCACCCATCACGCCCCGGAGGACCCCGTGGGTGCGGCCCAAGAGGTCGTTCGCCAGGAGGGGCTGATGATGGAGAGGATGAAGGCGGCATACGAGGCTAGCATGGCTGCTTACAACGCTAGCTTAGCTCTTCGGACCAATGTCCAGGTTCGTCTCTTCCGACTGGTTTGCTGTATTGGTGTAGTCTTCAGTTTGAGAAATTTACTGCCTTGTTCGTGAGATGATGCCACACCCACACCCACTGGGTGCCTTCTCTTGTAGCTTTAGTTTTTGTAGGCCAACCGATAGTACCAGTGGGGGCACGCTCAGTGCGCCCAGTGGGTGTAGTCCCCGAGGCCATGGTCGACTGAAGTCAGTCAACTGCGGTCTTTAGAATGTGTCTTGTTTGTTTGTTTCGTACTTCTCTTACTCGCGCAGACTCTGGTTAGGCTGATCTTGGCCGAGTGAGAACCAGTGGGGGCACGCTCAGTGCACCCACTGTGTGTAGTCCCTGAGACTGCGGTTGAGTGTTTGACTCGACTGTAGTCTTAGTATTCTGATTTGTTGTGTCGATGTAGAGATCTTGTGAGTTCGGGGCCAAATTTGCGAATCTCGAGAAGAAGCAGGTCCAGCTCAATCTTGACTTGCAGCTGGCTCAGGACCACTTGAAGAAAACTCAGGACGAGGCGGCTGGTAATTAAAGCGAGCAACTCGTCGACTGATCTTTGACAAATATGCCATGTGTATCCTTATGTTCATCTGTCTAGTGACGTCTCTCGTAGATCAAATGAAGGCGGCCCTGGAGCAGAAGGACCTTGACCTGGCGGCGGCGCAGTAGAGGGCACAGGAGAAGACCGAACTGGAAGAGCAGAAGTTGGCTTCAGTCGGCACGCTCGAAGCAGAGATCATCAGGCTGAAGGGCTCTCTCGACGCAACCAACCAGGAAGTGACTCGACTGAAGGGGGCCAAGAACGCCCTGAACGAGAAATACGAGGGCCTCTTCCAGAAGAAGAACAAGCTGGAGGCTTATTTGAGTGATCTCGCCAAGAAGTGGTATCTCGTGCTTGAAGGTATGCCTCTTTTGCTTGGACCGAGTCAAATTGGTCGACCCGTAACTTGCTTGCTCATTCGTCGCGTTCTCTCTTGTGTAGAATTCTACCGCAACTTTGATGAGGAAACCGGGCGGGTCGAGCCTGGTCTGGACCCAGTCAACTCCATTGTCAAGGATGAAGCTACCATGAATATCTTGAGGTTGGAGTAGCACCTCACCGCTGCCACAGGCTACCTTGGTCGACTGAAAGCAGTGATGTCTCGGATCGACGCTGCACTCTGGAGGGGAGTCGTGCAAGAGAACGACCTCGAGTCCCTGATGACTCGACTCAATGAGATCCTCGGTCGAGTGCAGGAGTGGAAGAAGTCATCTGCCTGTGGTGGAGCCGATGTAGCGCTGTCTCTGGTCCGGCTGCACTGCAAGGAGGTGAAGGAGAAGAGGCTTGCTGCGCTCAAGGTCGCCAACACAAAGGAGCTCCAGTTCGAGTCGTTCATGGAGACTTTCTTGGAAGCTGCTACCCGTATCGCCGATGGGATCAAACTAGATGAGTTCGTTGCACCTGCAAGCCCACCTCCTCCTAGGGAGTGAATAAACTTTTGATACCTTCGTTCAATTTGCCTCGGAATGCCGAGTGATTCTGTAACCGTTGACCTCTCCTGGGCTTGGTGCCCAAGTAATCTTGCCCGAATCTTGCAGGACTTTATCTGAATTTGATTCCTTTTGCATTTGCTTGCTTTGCTTCCGACTCTTTCTGGTCTTTTGGATTTTGAGTTGACGCCATTTCTGTGGCATGGCTCTGACGGTTCGAACCACTTGATGGTGACATTGTTCTCGTGGCGTAGCTCGGAGGACCGCAGCTAAGCCCCCGAGTAAGAGGGTTGCTGTAACACCCCGGTGTAATGATGCTACAGTAACCCTTGGGGTTAAGCTAATCATTTTGCTAAAACAATGCTTAATCACTTTGGTCCTTATCTTTTGCAAATTGTAGTCAAATTCGAATTTAATTTGCAAGTGAAATTATTATTTCTCCGAGCGGTAAAACTAAAATGTTCGCCTTATACTAAAAATTCTTTAGATCATTTGTCATGTTGAAACCAACTTAATTTGGCTCACAAATAAATTCCTAGGAATTTAATAAGTGGTCCAAAGGCATTTAAATTGGTCTTTTCAAATTAAGCAAATTGTTCAACCTTTGCAAGTGCCCCAAAACTTTTATGCAGTCTTAGAATATTGCATGCATTCTAGTGCAAAGTTTGAGCTCCAACAAAATTCAATTGCTATCTAAACTAAAGAGGAAACAATAGCAGTTTTATTAAAAAAATGGAGAGGAGAAATGACCCTATGCTTTTGGCCAACTAGGAACAGTACCCACACCAGCCCAGCCGCGATCTCCTCCTACCTCTGTTCATCGGGGGGATGTGGACGTGGGGCGCTCGTCCATGGCCGCAGATGGCCACGCGGCGGCCATCCCGCGACGCCTCGGCGTCTACAAGATCAACCCTCGCCTCCTTGCGAAACCCTAGCCCTGTTTCCCCCTCTCCCTCGCTCGTCCGCTTCTCCGCAACGCGCGCAGCCGCCGCCGTTGCCACGGCCTTGCCGTCCTCGCGGCCGTCGTCGTCCCCACGCTGAGCTAGGAGGTCCAGGAGCTCCAGCCCTGACGAATCCTTCGCCTGCGCGCATCGGTTCGAGCTAGGAGGCACCGATCGTTCGCCATCGCCGTCTTCTTCTTCCTCTGGACGTCGAGCTCCGCCGCTTCGATCCATCGCCGCCAAGCCTTCCCCGGGCCTTCTCGTCAACACCCGTGAGCTGCCGCCCGTCCTCCTCATCCCTCTCCTCGTTTCACCGCCGTAGGTCGTCGTTTGCGCTGCCCGGTCGTCGTCCAGTGGCCGCGGTCACCGCGTCCAGCCCCGTGTCGCCGCTCCCGTGCTCCCTCGCCGCGCGTCTCAGCCGCCCCAACCGTCGCGGCCGCCCCACCGCCGTGCACCGCCTCCGCATCTGTCCCTGCAGGCCACGCCGCGCTGGCGGCCAGTCCGGCACCCCGCGGCTGCGTCGTGCCCCCCCGCCCCGCTCGGCCAACTGCCTGCCTGTGCGTCGCCCCTCCGCGCCCCGCTCCTCCACCTGCTCGCCCCCCCCGGCTGCGGCCACCCTGGTCAGCACCGCCGCCGTGCCTGCTCCGGCCGGCCGGGGCTGCCGGCCGCG
>LR738714.1:486923532-486954419 GCA_902687465.1 Secale cereale | reverse complement strand
CCCGTGGCCAAGTCCTCACCGTGGCCGGCGTCTGGGGCCAGTGCCCCGCCGTGCTCGGGTCCCTGCTGCCTTGGGCACGGGCGCCCACGCCCGCACCCACAACCCGTCTGGCGCCCGCCCGCTAAGGCCTATGGCACATTGACAGCCGGGCCCCACCCAGCCCCCTTAAAAAAAGTTTAGAAATTAAATTATAAAAATAATTAGTTGGTTAATTAATTAAATAGGTAATTAATTAACTTAATTAATATTGCTTAAATAACCTAATTAACTAATTAGCTAATAAAAAGTTAATTAGCTACTAGTCTATGACAATGGGCCCCACTACCCCTTTGACCAGTCAACTAGTCAAAGTTGACTGCTGACCCCGCTGACATCACACTGACATCATGCTGACATCACTTACTATTCTGGATAATGTTGATTTAAATTAATTAAATAAATTCTAGAAAATGTTTAAAACTTTAGAAAATCATATAAAATAATGCGTAACTCGGATGAAAATGTTTTATATATGAAAATCGCTCAGAACGACGAGACGAATCCGAATACGCTGTCCGTTCATCCGCCACACGTCCCTAGCATAGTGAACCTGCAACTTTCCCCCTCCGTTTCATCTGACCGAAAACACGAAACACCGGGGATACTTTCCCGAGTGATATCCCCCTTCGTCGGTACCGTGTACCACCGCGTTAGAGCACCCTAGCACTGCGTGTTAACTTGTCATGCTTCTTTATTGCATCTGCATGCTTTGTATTTATTGTTTCTCCCCCCTCTTCTCTCCGGTAGACCCCGAGACCGATGATGCCCCGGTGATCGACTACGGTGTTGACGACCCCTCCTTCTTGCCAGAGCAACCAGGCAAGCCAACCCCCTTTGATCATTCCAATATCGCCCATTCTCTTCTCTCTTATGCTTGCATTAGAACGGCTACTGCTTTTCTGTATGATCCTATTCTGATGCATAGCCTGTTGTTGTTACTGCTTTCATACCTTACATGTTTATACTAAACTTCTTAGTATAGGCTGGTTAGAGATCCACCAGTGACCCCCCTACCTTGTCCCAACTGCCTCGCTGGATTATCAGAAGACCCATTCAACGGGATCGAAGACCAGGACCCGTCACCGCACATCACTTTCCCCTTAGTTGCTCGACACTACTGGGTTACTATCGAGTGCCGAGGGTGAGACCTCATTAGCACTTCTGATGTTAACCTTGTAGGTTAGTTCATCGGTTATGGTCATCGAGGGTGATTCCTCTTTCTCTATTCTCGATAACGACACTGTCGTGCAACTCCTCGAGAGTGGACCTCGAGGGTGACTCCTCTTTCGTTCACCTTGACGATAAACATCAGGTGGAATTCCATCGAGGGTGATTTCCTCAGGTTTTCCTTTGGTGTCAGACACACAGTTACTTTGGTTACTATGACTTTACACTGAACCTGGTTACTAAAGACGGGTCGACCCAGAGGGGTACCCGCGCGAGCTTAATTGCAAGTGATGTGTAGTCGGGTTGACCTGGAAGGTGCCCGCGAGATGAATACGAGGCGTGGCCGGGCACTCGCCCTTGCCGCAAGTTCTCGAGACGGGGCGATGGGGTCACATTATCGTGAGTCTCTGCTCGTTACCGCGCGTTCCCAAGACACTAAACGGTTTGGATATTTGATCCGAGGGGCCTCTGGCCTGATAGCACTAACCATCACGTGGGCATAGTATGGGCGTTCTGCGTCGTATGCATCAGCCGAAGCTTAACTGACGTCATTGCGACTGAGCGGCGCGCGCCGGGTTGGACTGGTTAGGCTCCTACCTTTTTAAGGTGGTTGCTAGGTCTGCTCACCGGCCGCCCACGCAACATGCAGGAGTTCCCGGGGCGATTGGCCCATGACCCCTGGGGTCATAGGGTTTAGTCCGGCGTGCATGACCTCTCTATTAAGCCTAGGTCGGGTTGCGGCGTATTGTTTGGCCGAGGGCGGGCAAGACCTGATGGTGTGTCCGGCTGGAGTTAAGCAAGCGTGTTGGGTAAGTTGGTGCACCCCTGTAGGGAAGAAAACATCTATCGATAGCCTGTCCTACGGTAACGGACACTTGGAGTTGTATCCCGATCGCTACAACTAGAACTGGATGCTGAGGCATTGTTTGGATATATTGCTTCGGGAGTCGAGAAAGGATCCCGGAGCGTTGGAACAACAACATAAATATGACTTATGTTATACTACTCTACTTCCCCCTCTTGCTGCAAGACGGTGGTTTCCAGAAGATGCTAGTCTTCGATAAGACTAGCTTCTCCCCCCTCTTATTCTGGCATTCTGCAGCTTAGTCCACATATACTACCCTTTTCATTGATAACGATGCATATGTAGTGTAGATCCTTGCTTGCGAGTACTTTGGATGAGTACTCACGGTTGCTTTGCTCCCCCTTTTCCCCCTTCTTTCTTCTTGCTGGTTGATGCAACCAGATGGTGGAGTCCAGGAGCCAGACGCCACACTTGACGACGGCTACTACCCCGACAAAGGCTACAACTAAGTGAAGACCGTCGACGACCAGGAGTAGTTAGGAGGTCCCAGGCAGGAGGCCTTGCCTTTTCGATTGTGTTGTTTTGTGCTAGCCTTCTTAAGGCAATCTTGTTTAACTTATGTCTGTACTCAGATATTGTTGCTTCCGCTGACTCTTGTGTTTTCGAGCTTATGTATTCGAGCCCTCGAGGCCCCTGGCTTGTAATATAAAGCTTGTATTATTTTAATTTGTGTCTAGAGTTGTGTTGTGATATCTTACAGTGAGTCCTTGATCTTGGTCGTACACACTTGCGTGCATGATTAGTGTACGGTCAAATCGGGGGCGTCACAGTTGCTCTTCACTCGGAGCAGCTTTTGAAACTTAGGCGAATCGGGTTCACGGCGAAGCCCCCGAGTGAGAGGGTTGCTCGTCACTCGGAGTAGTTTTTGTAACTTAGGCGATTACGAGCTACGTTGTACTTGTGGCGGAGCTCGGAAGACAGGGCCACGTTGTACTTATGGCGTAGCTCGGAGGACCGCAGCTAAGCCCCCGAGTGAGAGGGTTGCTCTTTACTCGGAGTAGTTTTTGTAACTTAGGAGATTACGAGCTACGTTGTACTCGTGGCGGAGCTCGGAGGACAGAGCCACGTTGTACTTATGGCGTAGCTCGGAGGACCGCGGCTAAGCCCCCGAGTGAGAGGGTTGCTCTTCACTCGGAGTAGTTTTTGTAACTTATGCGATTACGAGCTACGTTGTACTTGTGGCGGAGCTCGGAGGATAGAGACACGTTGTACTTATGGCGTAGCTCGGAGGACCGCAGCTAAGCCCCCGAGTGAGAGGGTTGCTCTTCACTCGGAGTAGTTTTTGTAACTTAGGCGATTACGAGCTACGTTGTACTTGTAGCGGAGCTCGGAGGACAGAGCCACGTTGTACTTATGGCGTAGCTCGGAGGACCGCAGCTAAGCCCCCGAGTGAGAGGGTTGCTCTTCACTCAGAGTAGTTTTTGTAACTTAGGCGATTACGGGGTCGCAGCTAAGCCCACGAGTGAGAGGGTTGCTCTTCACTCGGAGTAGTTTTTGTAACTTAGGCGAATCGGGTTTGCGGCTAAGCCCCCGAGTGAGAGGATTGCTCTTCACTCGGAGTGATTTCTGTAACTTAGGAGAATCAGGTTCGTGGCTAAGCACCCACTAGGGGATTTTGAGGACCAGCATCTTGGAAACCAACAATCATTGAGGAAATGTTGTGAACTTGTCTTTGAGACAAACTGGAAAATCTTTATTACAACTCGATTGTGTGAGCGCTTTAAGTATAGAAGCGGCGGAGCAAGTCCGCGTTCCATGAACGAGGTTCATCTCTCTTCTTGGCAATGTTGTAGAGGTGATACTCTCCATTATGCAGTAGTTCCACTCGGGGGGCATTATGTAATAAATCACTTGGCAGCACGGCTTCAGCTCCATAGACCATGAAGAAAGGGGTACACTCAGTCGACCGGTTCGGAGTTGTCCTTAGACCCCATAAGACAGATGGCAGTTCGGTTACCCAAGCTTCGGTGGCATGCTTGAGGTCACGCATAAGCCGTGGCTTCAGGCCTTGGAGGATCAAACCATTCGCTCTTTCTGCCTGTCCACTCGACTGCGGATGTGCTACGGAGGCGTAGACGACTCGTGTTCCTTGGGAGGAACAGAAAGCTCTAAATTCATTCGAGTCAAAGTTGGAGCCGTTATCCGTGATGATGCTGTGGGGGGCCCCATATTTGAATATCAGTTCTCTGATGAAGCTGATGGTGGTGCTTGACCCGAGGTTCTTGATGGGCTTAGCTTCGATCCACTTGGTGAACTTGTCGACTGCTACGAGCAGGTGAGTGGATCCGCTTCTGCCAGTTTTGAAGGGGCCGACCATGTCCAACCCCCAAACGGCAAAGGGCCAAACTAATGGAATGGTCTTCGAGGCAGACGCCGGCTTATGAGACATGTTGGAGTAGAACTGGCAACCTTCGCACTTGTCCACGATATCTTTAGCAATCTCGTTGGCTCGGGGCCAATAAAATCCAGCTCAGTACGCCTTGGCCACTATAGTCCGAGAGGAAGCGTGGTGGCCACAAGTCCCTGAGTGAATCTCATTCAGAATCAGTCGACCCTCCTCTGGGGTGATGCAGCGCTGAGCGACTCCTGTGACACTCTCCCTGTAGAGCTGACCCTGAATGACGATAAAGCCTTGGATCGACGGACAATTTGGCACGCTTCTTCTTCATCCTCCGAGAGTTCTTGCCTGAGCAGGTATGCTATGTAAGGCACAGTCCAGTCGGGCATGATCACCAAAACCTACATGATTAGGTCGACCACTGCAGGTACTTCGACTTCGGTCGGATCGGACGCACTGACTGGCTGCGGGGGTTCCTCCGTGAAGGGGTCTTCTTTGACTGAGGGGGTGTGCAGATGCTCCGGAAATACGTTCTTGGGTATAGGCTTTCGAGTCAACCCAATTTTCGCGAGATCGTCAGCAAGATGATTCTTGGCTCTGGGCACGTGATGGAGCTCTAAACCTTCGAACTTCTTTTCAAGCTTTCGCACTGCACTGCAAAACTGGTCATTGTCGGGCTTCTGACATCCCATTCCTTCATCACCTGATTCACCACTAGGTCTGAATCGCCGTAGACCATCAGACAACGGACACCGAGTAAGATGGCCATACGCAATCCGTACAAAAGTGCTTCGTATTCAGCTTCATTGTTCGATGAGTTGAAGTGTATTTGAAGGACGTAACTGAGCTTGTCGCCCCTGGGAGATACCAAGACCACGCCTGCACCGGATCCGTTCAACATCTTGGATCCATCAAAGAACATTGTCCAGTGGTCCAACTGAACCTGAGTTGGCAGCTCTTGTTCGATCCACTCTACCACAAAATCTGCTATTGCCTGAGACTTGATAGCTTTCTTCGCTTCAAACTTGATATCTAGCGGAAGAAGTTCAATCGCTCATTTTGCCACTAGACCGGTTGCGTCTCGGTTGCTCAGGATTTCTGATAGTGGGGCGTCACTCAAGACTGAGATTGTATGATTCGAGAAGTAATGGGCAACTTTCTTTGTGGTCAAGTAGATCCCGTACGCAAGCTTCTGGTAATGCGGGTATCTTTGCTTGGAGGGAGTCAATACTTCGGATATGTAATAGATTGGGCGTTGGACTTTGTAGGCCTTGCCTTCTTCTTCCCGCTCGACCGTGAGTACAGTGCCGACAACTTGTCCGGTGGCTACAATGTATAGTAAGAGAGGCTCTTTGCTGACTAAGGCAGCAAGCACCGGCTGGGTGGACAGTAGGCTTTGAGCTCTTCAAACGCTGCTTCAGCTTCGGAATTCCACTCGAACTTTTCTGATTTCTTCATCAGTCGGTAGAGAGGTAATGCCTTCTCACCGAGACGAGAAATGAATCGACTCAATGCGGCCAAGCAACCAGTTAGCTTCTGTACGTCGTGTACACGCTCGGGGCGTTTCATTCGGAGGATGGCACTGACCTTTTCTGGGTTGGCGTCGATTGCCCATTCAGAAATGAGAAAACTAAGTAACTTGCCGCCCGGAACTCCAAACGTACACTTCAATGGATTGAGCTTGATATCATAGCTTCTCAAATTTGTGAATGTCTCAGCGAGGTCAGTCAACAGGTCGGAACCTTTGCGCAACTTGACCACGATGTCATCCATGTATGCTTCGACGTTCCGACTGATTTGCTTCAGCAGGCACTTCTGAATCATGCGCATGAAGGTAGTGCCGGCATTCTTGAGACCGAAAGGCATGGTGACATAATAGAAACACCTGAGTGGGGTGATGAAAGTTGGCTTGATTTCATTGGGTCCGAACAGTCGGATCTGATGGTACCCGGAATACGCGTCCAGAAAGGACAAACGTTCGCACCACACAGTCGAGTCGACTATCTGATCGATGCGGGGGAGAGGAAAATGATTCTTTCGGGCAGGACCGATTGATATGCTTGAAATCGATGCACATGCGGAGAGACTTGTCCTTCTTGGGGACCATGACCACATTGGCGAGCCACTCGGAGTGGTAGATCTCGCGGATGAACTCAGCTGCCAGAAGTCGAGCCACCTCTTCGCCAATCGCCTTTCTCTTCTCCGCAGCGGACTGACGGAGATGTTCCTTTACGGGCTTCACTTTCGGGTCAACTCGCAAACGGTGCTCAGCCAGTCCCCAGGGTACACCTGGCATGTCAGACGGTTTCCATGCAAAGATGTCCCAGTTCTCATGGAGGAACTGGATGAGCGCTTCTTCCTATTTCCTGTCGAGTGTAGTTGAGATGTGGGTCGGTGCTGCATTGGGGTCGGTGGGGTGAATGTGTACGGGCTTCGTCTCCCCAGCCGACTGAAAAGCTGACTCGGAAGCCGGCTTCTTGGCCTGTAGCAACTCACTCGGATCCATGTTTTTCTGGTACTCCTCCATCTCTACTGCTGCCATCTGCTCGTTAGCGATCTTTGAGCCTTTATGGAAGCATTCTTCCGCTTTCCGACGGTTCCCCGTGACGGTTATAATGCCGTTGGGTCCTGGCATCTTCAGCTTGAGGTATACATAACATGGTCGAGCCATGAATCTAGCGTAGGCGGGCCTACCCAAAATGGCATGATAAGCGCTGTTGAAGTCCACCACTTCAAATGTCAGCTTCTCTTTGCGGTAATTCTTTGAGTCGCCAAAGCCTACGTCGAGTGAGATTTGGCCAAGTGAGTCGGCCTTCTTCCCAGGGATGACCCGTGAAACCTCATGTTGCTTTCGCTCAGCTTGTACAACGGAATGCCCATCCCACGGAGGGTTTCAGCATACAGAATATTCAAGCCACTTCCACCATCCATCAGGACCCTGGTCAAACGCGTGCCCTCGACCGCTAGGTCGACCACCAGCGCCTGCCGCCCAGGGGTAGCGATGTGCGCAGGGTGATCGGACTGGTCGAATGTGATGGGGGTCTTGGACCACTTCAGATAAGTGGTTGTTGCCGGGGCAACCATGTTGCCTTCTCTGTTGATCACTTTCAGTCGACTTTTGCTCTCAACATCGGCGAAAATCATCAGAGTGGAGTTGATCTGGGGGTAACCTCCATCCCCTTCTTTGTCCTCGGTCTCCTCTGATTCCTTTTCCTTCTCAGTCGACTGCTCTTTCTGGAAGCTGTGGATCAGGAGCCGGCACTGTCGAGTGGTGTGCTTGGGATAGACCAAGTTACCCTCTTCGTCTTTCTTCGTGTGGATAGGACACAGCTGGTCGAGTACATCATTCCCAGCTTGATCTTTCACTTTCTTGGGGACCCAAGGCCCCTTGGGCTTTCCTTTGCCCTTCCCTTGGTTGACAACTGCAGCTTCGCCCTGAGCAGCTGGCCCGGCCTTGCGGTTGGGTTTCTATTGGAGTTCTGATCATCTTGTCCGACTAGTTTCTTGCCATTGCGGAGTCGGTCGGCTTCTTCGCCGTTAGCGTACCGACTGGATATCTCCATCATCCGGGATAGGGACATATCTCCCATTCGACCAAATTTCAGATTCATTTCTCGGTATCTCACGCCCTCCTTGAAGGCGCAGACTGCTTGGTGCTCAGACACATTCTCCACCGTGTGGTGTAAGGTGGTCCATCTGTGTATGTAATCCCTCAAGGTTTCATTCGGCTTATGTACGCAATGCTGCAGCTCCGCCAGTCCTGCGGGCCATTTGCAGGTACCTTCGAAGGTCCAAATAAACACTCGGGCCAGCTCTTCCCAACTGTATATGCTCCCAGGGGCCAACTGATTAAGCCACACCCGAGCCGAGCCGCCCAGCATCATAGGAAGGTGTTTCATGGCTACGTCGTCGTTGCCACCTCCGATCTGCATAGCCACTCGGTAATTCTCGAGCCAGGTGTCTGGTTTTGACTCGCCGGTGAACTTATTTACCCCCGCCGCCAACCTGAAGTTTGGGGGGATCTCAGCGGCCCTGATGGCACTGCTAAAGCACTCGGGTCCAGAGACACACGCTCGGCTTCCGCTCGGACGGTCTCTACCTTGCTCTTCTCTGAACGCCCTGTTCCTGTCGACTAGCCCCTGCACAAGGATAAACCTTGCATCGAAGCCGGGCCTCCGGGTATCTGGGGGAATCCTCCGCTCATCGTCAAGTAAGCGTCTGCCCTCGTGTCGCCTCGGGGAGAACGATCCGCTTCCCAGAGGAGGCGTAGGCACTCGACGGCGGTCGTGGTGACTGGGTCGACGGTCATACTGCTAATCATTCCGACCCAGATGCCGGTCTTGACGTGGGCCATGATCCTCACGCCTCGAGGGCGATCTTGGACTGTGAGCTGACCAAACGGTGTCCGCAGCCACCGATCTGCTGTGAAATCCTGTTGTGCGACTGAGAAACAGTCGCGTTCTGCTCTCCGGCTGCTCGGAGCAGTGCCCGGATCTGCTGTAGGCCTCTTCCAGCCTCAGACTGCGATGGTTGAATCGACTCCGCGATGCGAGCCGTGGCTTTGATGTTCTGGACAGGCGTACGGAACACCTGAGTCTCACGCGGGAACGATTGCCGCGGCCGTCGACTGGATTCGGGGACCAGTCGGCGGGCCCGTTCGTCGAGTGCGCACTGAATATTCTCCAAACGCGCGCGCTCAACCACGGTAGCCAAGCGCGTGGCCTCCAAGGCCCGAGCCTTTGGAGTATCTCCCATGATGGGGGTGAAGAGTGCGTCCTCATTGCGACGGCAGAGCTCGTCCCTCTGCTCAGCAGTGAGGGGTTAGGGAATGTACCCGTCGTAGTCGAATGAATGACCGCCGTCGTTGCCGCCGTCGCCGCCGCGAGGGAATCCTGGCGGACTGTGGCGTGAGTCGACCATGAGGACTTCCGCCGCGGTATCGCTGCTCCCGCACTCGGAAACCGAATCCGCGAGCTCGACCGACGGATCGACTGGCCCGTAGAGGTACTCGTCGGCCTCGATGGCCGCGACCCGAGGGGTGGCCACCTGACGGGCCACTGCGTGTTTCACCCACTGTTGGAGCCGCGAGCGACCGGATCGCTTGTGACGGCGTCCGGCGGGGACGACAGATGATGAAGGAACCGGCAGGTACTGAGTCGATGGCTGCCGGTGAAGGACGCCGCAAGCACTGGCGCGGAAGTGCGCAGCCCCGCGAACGGTCAGCGCCTCGACGTCGAGGGGAGCCTCCTGGAGTCTAACGGAGTCGTCGGCGACGAAGATGAGCGCGCCGAGTCGGATCTCACGGCCCAACGCCAAACCGCCGCCAGAAACCATGATGAAGGAGGTCGGAGAAAAGTTTGCAACCTCACCAGAAGTCGCTAAGACACCCTGCCCCACGGTGGGCGTTAACTGTCGTGGTTCTAAGTCTGACAGTATGAGTAGGGGGTACGTAAGAGGAGGCAAGGCCCTAGCTATGATGAGATTGTATGCAAGGTGTACACGAGTTCAGGCCCTTCTCGCAGGAAGTAAAAGCCCTATGTCTCGATGCCCGGAGGCGGTCGATTGGAATGTATAGGGGTGTTTGAGTTACAGGGGGTGTGAACCCTTGTACTGGAGGAGGGGGTGGCTTATATAGTGCGCCAGGACCCCAGCCGTGCTCCACGTCGCCAAGGGTTCAATGTACATAAAGGTAGACGTTACTGATAACGCCCGCAGTAAAGAGTAATAAAGGCATTCATTGTAGCGGAGTGAATATTAGACCGTTGCTGTCCTAAGGGACCCTTGACCTTCAGGGGTAGAGTGTCTTGGAAGGGTCGAGTAAAGTTGAGTCGTCTGAACGGGGGTGTATAGTCGAGTGGAATGTCTTCTTGGGCCGTGTCAGTCGACTGTCCTTGTTGCCTTCGGTTTGTCTTTTGAGCTTCTGGTGTAGTGACCTTGGATGGGGTATCTTGGTCAGGCATGTGACCCTACCCTAGGTCCGTAACCTCATCACGGGTCTTGTTGAAAGTGATCGCCATGAGAATGTGCATCGAGATTGTTCACAATACGTCCCGCATGAATGCTAGTCTTTCTCTGTGCGAGAGCATAGATCACCGCCAAGTTGACAGCTTGTGGGATAGCTTGTCGATGAGCGAGAGTAGATCAGAGGTTGTAGACTTGTGGATGGACAGAGGAATACCCAGATAGATCGTAGGGAACTATGCAACACAAGAGTCCAGGATCTGGGTGGCCTGATGCTGTTGCTCAGCCGAGCAGCGGATCGGGAGCGCTGCGCACCTGAACATGGTAGTCCGCATGCCGGACGCATCCCCGAAGATGCGCAGGATCTCACGGATCGCCATCGGGTCATTGGGGTGTGGGTGACAAAACACAACATTACTAGGAAAAGGCCTACTAATGACGCACCAGTTTTGCCTACTAATGGCGCACTACTGGTGCCGCCATTAGTATTTTTACTAATGGCGCACCACTGGTGCGCCATTAGTATAGGCCACGGTGCGCAATTAGTAACATTTTTTATTTAAATTTAAAAAAAATTCAGATTTTTTTTAAATTTTTTTTCTTTTTTTTTCTTAATCTCAGGTCATTATGGCTTAATCTCAGGTCAATTTGCTTAATCTCAAGTCAAATCGTACTCTGTGGTCAAACTTCCCGGAAGGTCACCCATCCTCACACTACTCCAGCCCAAGCACACTTAACTTCGTAGTTCTATCCCCAGCACCAGCTCACTTCACAAGCACTTGTTGATATATCTATCATATCAATCCTATTAAACCTTCTTGATGTCTAGGAGTTTGTTCATGTTCATGAGTATGATGAAATTTTGAAAATATATTTCAAACTTCCCGGTCATATTACGTATCATATTTTGAAAAAAAAAATCAAATTTTTTACTAGTGGCGCACCTAGCAAACGGTGCGCCACTAGTAAGTTTGAATTTTTTTGCCTCTAGATCTTAAAAGCCCCGTAACTTTTTTGCCTCTAGATCTTAAAAGCCCCGAGTTCGTATGCAAAAGTTATGCCCGTTTTACTAAATTCCAGAGATATTTTGCAAATAAAGTCAAAATTCATATTTGTAAATTTTCCGAACAAGTAGACCACATATCACATGGGAAACTTATTTTGTTTTATTTTTTTGACATTTCCATCATTTCCTTTTATTTTTTTAAACTGGAAAAGGCGGTCTAGGGGGGTGCAGTTGGTGAAATTTTGGGCGAAGTTACTAATGGCGCACCGTGGGAGTGGTGCGCCATTACTAGTTCAACTAGTAATGGCGCACCACTCCCACGGTGCGCCATTACTAGTTTTGAAAAAAAAATTAAAACAAAATTTGAAAAAGAAATACTAATGGCGCACCGTGGATGTGGTGCGCCATTACTAGTTGAACTAGTAATGGCGCACTATCCGCTGGTGCGCCATTAGTAGTTTTGAAAAAAAATTGAAAAAAAATTTAAATTTTTTTGAAAACAAATTACTAGTGGCGCACCGTGGATGTAGCCATTACTAGTTTAACTAGTAATGGTGCACTATTCACTGATGTGCCATTAGTAGTTTTGAAGAAAAAATGAAAAAAAATTGTTATTAATGACGCACCGTGGATGTGGTGCGTCATTAGTATTTGGACACTAATGGCGCACCGACACATGGTGCACCATTAGTATATAGTAATGGCGCACCACATGTCTGGTGCGCCATTAGTGGCCATACCATCTATAACACTTTTCCTAGTAGTGCAACCACATGGGCAGCATAGTGGGAAATGCCGGCCGCCGCGTGTCTGGTTGTCACCCGCTGGAGAAGGCCGCATGAATGAAGATGGAGTTAAGGACGTTCATGGCCTCTCCCAATCTCTCTAATTTAGGTATCCACTCAATGGATTTATTGTTACGAAGTGGAGCTTGTCCGGTTTCGACGAGTGAGGGACGATGAGGACGATGGGCATTTGACTCGCTCTAGTGTTTGTCGTCGTCGTTAAGTAGTCACAAGCTTGAATGTAATTTTTGTTACTTTAAGTGTTCTTTGAATTAATAATTGTGAATAGAACAATTTTTTTCACAAAATAAAGTAAAATATTAATACTAATATGTATCCTGAGATGATGCCGCACTTTGGGGAGGTGTCCAAATCAGTAATTGCATTGCAGTTACGATCGCTATCATGTGCCCTTCATCTATATGTTTGGGAAATATATATATATATATATATATATATATATATATATATATATATATATATATATATATATATATATATATATATGTGTGTGTGTGTGTGTGTGTGTGTGTGTGTGTGTGTGTGTGTGTGTGTGTGTGTGATTTTGTAAGGCCATGTCAGACATGCAAAACTATGAATAAGTAGCCTTTTAGGAGTAATATTTAGTAATTAATCAAAAAGATTCAATTGTAAGCATTGTGGTTATACTCGATTCAAACATTAACTCTTTGCCTACCTCTTTGAGCATGCGTGTATTGCGGTCTTTAAAAGCTTGTGCTTGACTAGGGCTCACCTTGGATCTACTAGGTTCATTCATTCTCTTTTTTTTCCGATGGTGACACTATAGGTTGTGTGGGGAGTTGGGAGATGACCATGGTTTCATTGAAGGGGAAGGCCTTGTAGTTTATTATGTATTTTTTATCACTGTGTTCATGGTGTTCCTTAGGATCGCAATATCACTGTATTAGGCTTTTTTATCCTTCTTGATTTTTTGAACCAAAAACCATTGAAGATATATGCAAATCTAATAATAGTATCAAAACATGAAATTTAAAGAATTCCAACTCTAGCGAAAAAACATTAAAACGATTAATCTAAATTAAATGTGATTCCATCCAATGGCTGAAAGCTTCTTTGCACCGGCTCTTGATTCTGATGAGGACAAGTTGTAAGTCATTTCCGAGTAAAAATCTCTAGGATTGAACAGAAGGGTCTTAGGCTTTAAAGATCTTTGAGTTTCTCTGCAACCAAATGTGCCAGCACCCCATAATAGTAATATCCATTGGAAACTTGACAGCAAGTAAATCGGTAGTGAGCATCAGTTCATGAAGAACATATATTTGCTAATTATGTCATTGGTGATGGAGTCCCAACAATTTTCCTTCATGAAATTTAGATATAAAGATTTCGTTTGGGTGTCCTTTTCCAAAAAGGGAAATAAAAGGTGTTTGCATGCTTATAGACGATGCATGTACATACAATATAGGCTTGTGTCACAACACAAACAATCATTTTTTTTGGGCAGTCCACATGCTTATTTTCATCAAGATGAATTTTCATGATATACAATACAAGCTTGTATAATGCCACGTGCAATCAATTTTAATTTAAGTGAGTATTGTATCAAAAAGTGCGGGGGAAAGAGCTTTCGCTAAACATACAAGAGAATTACAATCGCCTGACACAAATAGTACTGACCGGCTCCCTATGGTATATCCTCAACCAACACACAATGCAATGATGAGAATGACCAACACAAGCTAGGATGTGACCAGCCTTATTCTAATCCTCTATAGCTTGGACTAAAGAAACATCTTTTTTTGAAGATAAAAAGTGACAAATCTCTCAAACATGATGAAGATATCTACTGCACTTAGGTAATCGTCTTATGACAATTGGTTTCAATCACAAATAATTTGCTAGTCGAATGTAGGGCAACACATATGACTTCATCCATTTTAGCTAGTTTAGCTTCCATCGCCTTCCTACTAAAATTGTACTTGACATGCCTCAAATATGACTTATCCATCATGGTCACGCAGGATCATGCCCGCTACAATAGTACCATCAGTCGTAGCGAACACATCGTTGACAATGAGCTTCGCATTCCCTACTACTGAGGGACCTACTCCCGCTTTATGTGAAATGGCAAGGAGTTCATGGTGGAGGCTTTCAGCTTTCTTCTTTCAGCAAAAAAGCCACCCCCCCCCTTGACAAGGCCCACATCTAGATTTTGATGCATCAAAAGAACAAAATCCACATATTCACATAGAAATTAGAGCAAACCCTATATCGGAGAAGGGGATTTTCATTAGCAAATTCATCATGTACACATCGAATACGCTAGAGGAGTATCAGAAACGTCAATCGTTGAGCTTCATCATGACAGTGAGTTATGCTCAGGAGCTATTAAGAACATATAACAATAAGCTTCCTCTCATCCGGCAAATCCCAGATTTCACTCATAGCATTCCATAGGCCCGTGCATGTGCCCGGCAAAAGTAGGTGTGACCAGTGGCCTCCTCTCAACAATAGTTTGGGAAATTATAGAAGTCTTATTCATTTATGTTTGTTCAATTGAGTAGCTAGTGAGCCGCACACAAGTTACTCGCAAATATATTTTAATCTTTTGGCGAGATTTGCACTACAAATCAATTTTCATCACAATGATACTAAGTATATATATCCCCGACACCTCAAGGATATACGCATACAAAAGAATGATAAAATAGGTAAACCACGAAGACATAAACAAATGTCATCCATGACTAGCATCAACATGTAACAATGATCTTTGTCATCAACTCTGTCTTTGATGAAAATTGGAATGGGATGCTCCACCAAAGCATATGTCCACCACCACGATGAGATATAGTCGTTGGAGGCTAGGACCAAGGGTTTTGAAAGAACATCTTGCCTCACATGTAGGTATCGATGCTAACATCAAATGATTACAAGACAAACTTGTTACTCTCTCTATCTCTCTCACACACTCACATGTACTAGCGACACATAATTATTGAAAAGGTGGTTTGAGGCTTCACCCCCTCTCCCCCCCCACACAAAAGTGACAGAAGAAGATCGCATTGTTAGATTTCATCGTCATCTTTTATATCTTTGTGTCATAGGAAATCCGTACTATTAAGAAGGGTTAGACGAAACACGAAGAGAGGGGGTTCACACCTAATACATATCATTTGTACTCCTAAATCCTTGGGAGAGAATCCCCAATGTACCACTTCATATCTACAATTTTATGGGAAAATACACCCTGGAGATTCTGGTCCTACTCTCTGAGGAAGGTTGAACCCTTATGTTCAAGACCCGAGTATTATCCCAAGGAGCCCGGCATTTTGGTACCGCGGAGGCTCCGAGCTATCCCAAACATACCAATATTGGGTAGATATATTAGGGCCATATAAAACTACCCCTTCTTCCCCAGTGAAAGAGTGGACCATATATGATATTCTCCACCACAATTGACACTTAGAGAGCTCAATACTTCATATGGTAAAGACCCAAATTTCGTCTCAAGTGAGGGCAAACAAAAATGAAGACCTAGATCAATGGTTCACAAAGCAAATTTTGAATCGACCTTGATTTATTCATGAAGCTTGTTACTCTTGGGATTGTGAGAAATCACAAATGGTTGGAGTTACTCGAAAGCTTCCAAAGTTGTGGATTAACTCAAGAAAGTTTGTGAAGGTCAGAGATCACCTTAACATTCACTTATTGGATGAGCTCGTACTTTGTGGCCGGTGATAAAGGAGAAGAAGTGCTTTTCACCTATGTGTTCGTTGGTGACTTGGTGTCCCGGACCTCCCCAATAGAGACTAGAGTTATTAGTGACTTGAACTTTCGGATAAATCATCACCACATCTTTGGTTATTTCAGATGGTGGTAAAGTGATACCACATGAAGGATCCCTCCCTCATTCAGTCAGTCAACTTAAGTAACAAACATTTGACCCTCATCCTTTTTCATCTTCATTTTTTTGAATGAACACATGATTCAGTTTGGCATATAGGGTACTAAAGATTTCATCGAACTAGGGTTTAATGAATGGAGAAATTCATATTTCCCCTTTTCATGCAAAAAAGGGGCAAGGGCAAGATCAAATACCCATAGTGCACCCTTACTTCACCTTTATTTTTTTTATTTCCTAGCTCATACTCTTGCTTGGAGATTAACTAACTTGTTTATCTTGTGATACCTTGTGTGCTAGTGTTATCTTGTCATATAGGTTGAGCCACCACCACGTGGCAAGAGTTGTAAAAGCAATATCAAACAAGCAAAACAAATATAAGATGAGTCACCTAGTCACATTTTAGCCAACCACACTTCCCTAAAATTAATGAATCTGCTAACATTGTAAAACTATTCACCCTTAGCGGAGGCCAAATTAACCGCGTTTCCACCTTAGAGCTAGAGTATGAGTGCTCGAAAATCACCACCAAAAAAATCATATGATGTTGCCGCCTGAGCTTGACAAACCGGCACCAACCCATCTTAGAGCAACTCCAACAGACCCCGCAAAATAACTGTCAAAATGTGGGTCTGCGCGGAAAATCCCGCCCGAACAGATCCTGCAAACGTGGCCGCCCATAAATTCTTTTGAGGGGCGCGGCAAAATCTCGGCCCTAACCCGTGAGTACACGGGTTTCCCCCACGCCCTTGCGGTACCCCGCATCACAGAGAAGCGGTTGACGGGAGGGACATTTCAGCTCGCGCGCCTTTCCCCACCTCCTTTCGGCGCCGCCCGCCTTTGCTTCCGCCCGTCCGCCGCCGGTGATTCCGGCCAAATCTGTGGGCGGAATTGTGCCGCGGGGCCGTCCCCCACCCTCCAGCACCGATGCCACCGGATCCGAAGAGAAGAGCCTCTCCCTCGTCGTTGTCGCCACCGGGGATCGACCACCGTCGAGCCCGCCCGTCGTCGCCGCGCGGGATCACATTTGCATCCGCCGCCAGTTAGTGCTTGTTTTGTGATATTTGCGAGCGGTATGCATAGTTGATTCACGCGCCGGTATGCATGTAGATGGAATTGAGCCCGTGCGAGAAGTTCTTGCTCCCCGATTCGTCCGATTTGGACGACTCGGATGTTGAGACCATGCTTGCGGCCTTTCGGCAGCGGACATTAGTGATGGCACTTGCCCTGAAGGAGCACGAATACGAGAACCAGAAGAGGCGGCGAGGATCGACCGTCGGGCGTCTTTGCATTCCTCGAAATCGCCATCATGGGAACGAGATGTTGATGCAAGACTACTTCGCGGAGAATCCAACATATCCACCGCACCTCTTCCGGAGAAGGTACCGAATGCGCCGATCCCTCTTTGTGAAAATTGTTCAAGTTTGCGAGGCAAATTGAAGGTATTTTACTCAAACAAGAGATGTTGCGGGCTTAAAGGGATACTACAATTGAGTACCTTCGTATTCATTTGTATTTGTTGAAAGAACATGTGGTGCCCCCATGTTTGGTTTTGGTAATTGATGACAATCTCTATGGACTAATGGTTTCCTTGAGTTATATTTGAAGGGTTTGTCCATAGGCTTTTCTTGGAGTTCATTTGTTGGTTTCAAGGAGAGTTTGTGATGACCAAGGTGCTATTAAGGAATTATCCAAAGATTGGTCTTGTGAGTGTTGAGCTTATTGCAAGCATGTCTTGAAGAAGAAGAGTGTGTTATCATTCATGTTTACCTTCAAGACATCATCCAAATGAAGAGTTGGAAAGATTCAAGGTTGATCAAGACTAAGTGAAGGAGTGAATAAAGTTGATCAACACACAAAGCGTAGAAGATGTACCGAGAGGGATCAAGCAATCCTATGGTATGGTAAGCATTGTCAATCACGCTTTGTGTACTAACCCATGGTCTTCGTGAGAGTTCTTTGTGGGGTTAGGTTGCGGTGTGAAAGTTCAAGTGGAGCATCACGAAGAAATCAAGTGCTTGAAGCTTGCCGTCCATTGTCGTGACAATGGACTTGTGAAGATATGCCGAAGAGTGGCTCACCCATAGAGGAGTATGGGGGAGCAATCTACTAGTCTTCACCGAGACAACACAATCAAGAAAGGTGGTCCAACTTGAGGAAGTCAAGATCGTCTACATCTAGCTCAAGTGGACTTTGTGCAAAGCAAAGGTTTGCCCTTGATAGGTTTTCTATTTTACCGGTCTCGTGGTGGTAGTTGGGAGACCGGGTTATAGGATCGTTTGCCGTACTATCAAGGGGGGCTCTCAAGTTGGTAGCTTGATCGTATCGTTAGTAGAGAGCTCAAACCATTGCATCCTTGCATCCTGTTTCTTGGTTCTTGTTTGGTTCTCTTTGTGAGTCTTAGAGCTTATGGTCATCTTGATGACAAGCTTGAGTTCATCGAAAACGGAGTTCACATGTGTCTTCTATGATGTTTTCGGTGTTGGGTGTTTTATCGGTCTTATCCGAGGAAGGGTTCTCACCATTTTCTTATGGGACTTTTCTAATTTGCTTCTTATTGGTTTTTCTATCAATATTGTGTTAGCCCTTGTCGCTAGCTTTCCAACAAACTTGGTTTCATCGAATTCGGAGTCCGTATGCAAAAGTTATTGTCGTTTTGGTGTACTGAAAAGGCTGCAGCGGTACTACCGCGGGTAGGAGCGGAAGTAATTTTTTACTACCGCTTTCGGGAGCGGTACTACCGCTTTCGGGAGCGGTACTACCGCTTGGAGCAGTACTACCGCGGCTACTTCCGTGGCTACTTCCGCTCGGGACCAAAAACTCGTCACAAGTCCAGCGGTGGTAGGCACGGATGTAATTTTTTAGTATCGCTCGCAAGCAGTAGTACCGCTACCCTTAGCAGTACTACCGCTACTCGTAGCGGTAGTACCGTGAGGTCAAGCGGTACTACCGCTCCGACGGTTTTTCTGGCCTTTTTGCCTCCTCGCTGTTGTTTTTCTAAGGGGAACTAATGCCCTAGCGGTAGTACCGCTCCTAGAGCGGTAGTACCGCTCTGTGCGGGCTGTGAGCATAACGGTTGGATTTTTCCCCACCTATAAAAGGGGCTCTTCTTCCCCAATGAACCTAATCCTTTTAGCTCGTGTTCTTCCCCCATTGTTGACCTTCTTCGAGCTTGCTATCTCTCAATCCCTCCATGGATTCTTGCTAGTTTTTGGGGAAAAGAGAGAGGAGATCTAGATCCACATTTCCACCAATCACTTTCTCCTCTAGGTGAGGGGAACCCCTTGGATCTTGATCTTGGAGTTCTTGGTGTTCTCCTTCTTGTTCTTCCTCTCATTTCCCTCCCTAGCATTAGTTGCTTTGGTGGGATTTGGGAGAGAAGGACTTGGGCACTCCGTGTGCCCTTGCCATTGCATTTGGTGCATCGGTTTGAGTTCTCCACGGTGATACGTGGAAGTGAAGTTGAGAAGCTTATTACTCTTGGGTGCTTGGTACCCTTGAGCTTGTTCCTCTTGGGTGCTTGGGCGCCCTAGACGGTTGTGGTCACCTCGAAGCCATATTCCATTGTGGTGAAGCTTCGTGGTGTCGTTGGGGAGATAGCCCCAACCTTGGTGTTCGGAGTTCAATCATTGTGGTGTAAAGCTCCGGGCAAGCGTCGGGGTCTCCAATTAGGTTGTGGAGATCGCCCCGAGCAATTTGACGGGTTCCGGTGACCGCCCCCAAGGGTTGCCAAAGTGTACGGGTTCGGTGACCGCCCCCAAGGGTTGCCATTTGTACGGGTTCGGTGACCGCCCTCAAGGGTCCCTTAGTGGAATCACGGCATCTTGCATTGTGCGAGGGCGTGAGGAGATTACGGTGGCCCTAGTGGCTTCTTGGGGAGCATTGTGCCTCCACACCGCTCCAAACGGAGATTAGCATCCGCAAGGGTGTGAACTTCGGGATACATCGTCGTCTCCACGTGCCTCGGTTATCTTTTACCCGAGCCCTTTACTTATGCACTATACTTTGTGATAGCCATATTGTTTCTTGTCATATATCTTGCTATCTCCTAGTTGTTTATCTTGCTTAGCATAATTTGTTGGTGCACATAGGTGAGCCTAGTTGTTGTAGGTTTTGTGCTTGACAAATTAACCGCTAGGTTTATTCCGCATTTGTTCAAGCCGAAACCGTAATTATTTTAAAGCGCCTATTCACCCCCCCTCTAGGCGACATCCACGATCTTTCAATTGGTATCAGAGCCTCGTCTCTCTTTATAGGGCTTAACCGCCTAGAGAGTAAGGATGTCGACTAGGGGCTTAGGATTCTCTGACACTCTTAGTTTCGATGGCACAAATTTTGATGTTTGGGTAATTCGCATGCTTAATCTCTTTAGGGTCATGGACCCAAATTTAGAACGAATTGTAGATATGGGTTTTTATCCTCCAAAGGATCCCCAAAGATTATCTTTAGAGGATGAGAAAAACTCTTATCTCAATGCTCAAGCTTCTAATGTGCTTTTCGATGCTTTGAGCAATGTAGTTATATTTCAACTCATGCCATTCCGGGATGCTCATGAGTTGTGGACAAAGCTTCAAGATAAATATGGTGTGTCCAAGAATTGTGGGAATGATTGTTCTCCATCCACCTCCGGTCGTGTTGTCTTCTCAACTTCCTCTACTTCACCTACATGTGATTTGCCACAAGGTAATGATATGGTGAGTAGTGTTGGTCATTGCAATGATGATAGTATGCTTATTGTGGATGATCCTTCATCGCTATCCTATTGCAATGCATCTTCTTTGGACTTTAACACTTCGAGCACCCAACATGTTTCACATGCTTGTGTTGATAGTCCTTGCATATCATGTAGAAATTGTTTGACTAAAACTCATGATGATATGCTTGCTATGTCTTGTTGCCATGATAAAAATGCATCTATTTCCTCGAATTGTTGTGCTAACAATGTAGAGGAAACCCAACCACCCATGGAACAAGATGTAGTCTTGAATGGTGCTTCAAGGGATCCTACATCATCGTCTATTGCGTTTTGCCTTATGGCTAAGGCTTCAAAGGTATCTCCCACTTTGAACCCCAATATATCTTGTGATGATAGTGATGATGACAATGATGATGATGTAGAAAATGATAAAGAGAATGATAATGTTGCCTCCTTAAAAATTAAGGGGGAAATGATTTTTAAAGCTCTTCTTAAGAATAATTTAGCTTGTTCCAACTTTATGTAAATCATGTCTATTGCCATTGAGGGCAAGAAATATATTGATGAGATGGAATCTCATATAGAGGAGCATGAGGTCACCATTGAGAAAATGGAAGGTCATGAGCGTGATTACGCTAATGAGATCGCCGACCTCTCGCAAGCTCTTGAACTTGAACAAACCACCAAGGAATCTCTCGAGGAGACTTTTGCTCTAGAACTATCTAGAATAAAGGAATCCCGTGATAGAGCTCTCAAGGTGGCTAATGATTTTGAAACTAAAAATGAGAAGCTTGAAGTTGCACATGCTAAACTCCTTGAGGATTTTGAGCACCTCGAAAATGGCTCAAGGGTCATTAAGGGTGAGCTCATAAAACTCATCGAGTCTCAGTCTCAACTTAAAGCTTCATATTCTAAGGAGCTTGCCAAGTTGCCTTCTCCTCTTGCTATTATTGATGATGCATGTGCTACTAACTCTATTTCTAGTGAAGCATCCATTTTGAAGGAGAATGTTGAGCTAAGGGCTCAACTTGAGTTGCTATCTGGCAATTATGGGAAATTGGAAGAAAGTCATGTAAAGCTCACAAGCTCTCATGATGATCTTCTAGTATCCCATAATGTGCTAAAGATAGCTCATGAGGCTATGAGTATCAAGGTAACATCTAGTGAGCCTCATGTGGATACTAGCACTACTTCAAGTCAAAATGCTATCTTGCCATGTGCTAGTCCTCGTAATTCATCTACTCACAATGTTAGTACATCTTGTGATGAATTGCTCTCCTTGCCTTGTTGCTCTAACAATGAAGCGTATACTTCCTCTAGTACTTTTGTTGATACTAACCATGTAGAGGAAATCAAAGAGCTTAAGGCCCAAGTCACTTCTTTGAAGAAAGACTTGGAAAAGTGTCATGAAGGGAAGTCCACACTCAACAATATCTTGAGTGTGCAAAAATCCCCCAATGACAAAGGTGGACTTGGATTCAACTCCAACAAGAAGAAAAGGTCCAAAATCATTAACAAGAATAAGGGCCAAGAACAACTCAAGAATTCGGCCAAGATTATTTGCTTCAAGTGCAAAATTGAAGGGCATCATGTTAGATCTTGCCCATTGAAGAAGAAGGCCATTAGTGACAAGCAACAAGGGAAGAGGCCACAAGTTCAATCCCATGCTCAACCGCAAGTTGAAGAAAGGCCACTTCTCAAGAAGACTCAAGTTAGTGCTTCTCATGTTGAGAAATCAAGTGAGAAGAAAGTGAAGAGTAGACGTTGCTACTTATGTCGTGTGAAAGGTCACGTCGCTTCTTCATGCACTAGTGGTAACTTATCCAACCCAATTATTATTGATGATGTCTATTTTCTTGGGAAGGATAATGTTGGCAATGTGTTTGCCAAGTTTTTTGGTACTCAAAGTGGTGTCAAGAAAAGAACCATTTGGGTGGCCAAGCCTATTGTGACTAACCTCTTAGGACCCAACTTGGTTGGGGACCAACAAGCTAAAACTTGATCAATAGGCGTTGTTGGAGGGCATTGGAGACTTGGCTACATTATGAAGAATTAAGGGGTCTTCATCATTCATATTGTCTCAAGCCAAGTCGTTCCGATGATCAAGTTTCTATCTTATATCCAATGTTCCTCCTTGCGGTAACTCGTGCTTAAATTGTTTACATTGAAAGTTACTTGCCCCTTTGCATGTTTTGGTTTTGTTCCTTGCATGTGTTTGTATATGCTGTGCGTCCAATTTGTATATCTTGAGAAATCAAGTATGTGTTTATTGGTTTGCACATCATGTATGTGTGTGTCGTGCGTTGAGCCTTTGTGCTTCTTGATTTTATCTTAGTTGGCTCTTGTGAGAGATTAATGGAACATCCCATTTTGGGGGAGTGATGTGCTTTGTGCACCTCACAATCCTATAAATGTGTGTACATGAGGAATACCATCTAGTATTGATATTACAAGATTATCTAGTCTCTATGTGGTATGTCTTCTCATGAGAAAGTCAAATTCTTAATGTTCCATTAATTATCTCTTGTTGCTTCTCTTTTGCATCTTGGTAAGTTTTTCATTGGTATCACATTATGGGGGAGTACTATTCTATGTGCATATTACAAGCCTAGAAAATGTGTACATTTGAGATATTGTCACCTAGAGTTGATAGTATAAATTATGTTGTTCCTAGGTGGCATGTTAGCTCTACAAGTTGCATTTTGCTTGTGTTTGGTGTGAAGATGATGTTGGATATCATTGCTATCTATCACCGGGAATTATTTCCAAAATACCTCTTGTCTTTGACAATTGGTAATCATTTATGTGGTGGAAATTATTGATCATCTTTACATTGTCTTTTGGTTTTATTTGTCTTATCTCTTGCCAAGTTTGTGTCAACTCCCATTGCCTTCCGTGCCACTTGTGGATCTTGTTATTTTATTGATTTTGTCAAGTGTTTTCTAGATATAGTGAAAGTGGTGATCCTACCTTGTGCATTTTGTATTCAAATGCAAATTCTCTTTAATGCACAATTTTTGGGGGAGCTATCCTATCTCCTATAGAACACTCATCTTGTGATCCATATCAAGTGTGTGTTGATGGAAGGCAATCCGTTTCTTTTTGGTACTTTGTGCCATCATGAAACTTTGTAGATGGGTTGGTTTGTTTGGAACCATCCTCTCTTTTGGGAGTCCGATATCTTTCCTTTTGCGTGTATCAATGGATATCTCATTCCTTGATGTATCTTCTAAATAGATATCTTCCAAGTGATGATTTCTCCATTTGGTATCCTATCTTCACTTGGTATTTATTTTTCATTTTGTTTCGTTTCTTGAAAGTCTTGAGCATGCATATTTACTACATGTATTTTCTTTGGCATGCTTTCTTTCTTTAACCCAATATATAGGGGAAACTCCACCTAGTCTCAATTTGGATGAGATGTGCATGAAATTCATTTTCATATATAAATGCACATGTGTTTGTGGAGTTTGTCCTATGTATTGGTGTTTCTAACTCTTTGGTCCCAATGAGTTTGGGTACCATTTTGTTTGCGTTGTTGTTCTAGGAACAATTGGAGATGCATTGGAAGCTCGGCTCATTCAAAAGGAAGGTGGTGTCACCATGTGCTTATTGGAGTCAAGCTAGGATGATCAATGAACTACTATCTACCTTCAATTGGTATCTACTACATCCTTCCAATGGTATCTCGGTAACAAGTATCACCATCTACTTCATGCACACATTTCTTGCACCAACCTTGTGTAGGTTCTATCATGGCTTGTTAGTCATTCCTTCTTATGATACTTGTTTCCTTTCTCAAAGCATCCCAACAATGATCTCTTGTTGCTAGTTGTGATGTCTTCGATGCTCGTGTTGTTGGAACTCATTTATATACAATGAGAACATATCTAGCCATGTGCTATGCCTTCAAGCAAATATCTTATTGGTATATTTATGACTTCCTTGGGGATAACTTCATTCATTTTTGCAACAATTTCGTGTGTACATCCTTCTTTGTGGATTGATATCATCATGATCTTCATCTACCCAGAATCTTATACACTTGAGAGAAGTTGCATATCTATTTGATATTCCCTTCTTTCACGCCCACCTTGTCGTTCTTGGATCATTTCTTTGGTGGCTTCGTGAAAGCCTTTGCCTTGAGTGCGGATCTTATCTTGTTGCATCTAGATGCACTCTTGTGTGGTGAGGATATTTTTGTCTCTTGCTTGTCTTGACAAGGCTTTTGCCAATTAATTGGTATCCCTCGTCTTGATAACGCTCTTTTTTATATCTTCACCACAGGTTGTCACAAGCATAGGTTCTTTATATGCTTATTAGTGAGCTTGTGAACCCGTTTGCTTGTTGTGTGTGGGAATGATAGGCCTTGCATCGAGTATCTCTTTCATTCAAGACTATATTGATGCTTAATGTTCATCCATACATTAGTCTTCTCAAGTGCTTTGCCATGACTCACACACATCATTTTGGTTGAGCATACTCTTAAGTTGTCTCTTTTATATGTTGCTCAACCATTTGTTTGTTGCAAGTGCTAGGCTTTGTTACCTTCATGCTCACTTGCACTTGGTGTGAGTTTCTATTGATTTTGGGGGAGTGATGATCCTATTTTGTGCACTTGGTATCCTAATGAAAATTTTCTAAGGAGTGCACAAATCATGGGGAGCTTCTCTAGTTTCACTAGAACACTCCTTTGCTCTTATCATAATATCTTTTATTCATTTGGCATGTAGGATCATTGGTCTAGTTGGGTCAATTGGTATCTTTTGATAGCTTAATTCAATTGGTATCCTTTGATTGCTTGATTGCATGTTTTTCTCCCTTTGTTATGCCTTTGTGGAATATCATTCTTTTGCAATCTTTGGGCCTCAATATAGTTTGTCTTCCTCCAAGTATTTACAGTTGGATATATGTATTGCATTCCACTCTCTATTTTGAGGAATTCATAATTTATGGAGGAACACAATTTATATTGACCTTCTAAGTTTTTCGCCCATTTTGGCAATCGATGCCAATGGGGGAGAAGTTTCAGAGAGTTTAGTTTTGTGAGGAAGTTTAGAGAGTTGTCTCTTCGCTCTTCTTGCTTTGGTTTTGTTCCTAAGCTTTTGCATCTCATGCGCATACATTATTGTTGCATGGTATGGTGATGCATAATTCCTTATATAAACTCTCTTGAAAGTGATTGTCATCAATTACCAAAATGGGGGAGATTGAAAGAACATGTGGTGCCCCCATGTTTGGTTTTGGTAATTGATGACAATCTCTATGGACTAATGGTTTCCTTGAGTTATATTTGAAGGGTTTGTCCATAGGCTTTTCTTGGAGTTCATTTGTTGGTTTCAAGGAGAGTTTGTGATGACCAAGGTGCTATTAAGGAATTATCCAAAGATTGGTCTTGTGAGTGTTGAGCTTATTGCAAGCATGTCTTGAAGAAGAAGAGTGTGTTATCATTCATGTTTACCTTCAAGACATCATCCAAATGAAGAGTTGGAAAGATTCAAGGTTGATCAAGACTAAGTGAAGGAGTGAATCAAGTTGATCAACACACAAAGCGTAGAAGATGTACCGAGAGGGATCAAGCAATCCTATGGTATGGTAAGCATTGTCAATCACGCTTTGTGTACTAACCCATGGTCTTCGTGAGAATTCTTTGTGGGGTTAGGTTGCGGTGTGCAAGTTCAAGTGGAGCATCACGAAGAAATCAAGCGCTTGAAGCTTGCCGTCCATTGTCGTGACAATGGACTTGTGAAGATATGCCGAAGAGTGGCTCACCCATAGAGGAGTATGGGGGAGCAATCTACTAGTCTTCACCGAGACAACACAATCAAGAAAGGTGGTCCAACTTGAGGAAGACAAGATCGTCTACATCTAGCTCAGGTGGACTTTGTGCAAAGCAAAGGTTTGCCCTTGATAGGTTTTCTATTTTACCGGTCTCGTGGTGGTAGTTGGGAGACCGGGTTATAGGATCGTCTGCCGTACTATCAAGGGGGGCTCTCAAGTTGTTAGCTTGATCGTATCGTTAGTAGAGAGCTCAAACCATTGCATCCTTGCATCATGTTTCTTGGTTCTTGTTTGGTTCTCTTTGTGAGTCTTAGAGCTTATGGTCATCTTGATGACAAGCTTGGGTTCATCGAAAACGGAGTTCACATGTGTCTTCTATGATGTTTTCGGTGTTGGGTGTTTTATCGGTCTTATCCGAGGAAGGGTTCTCACCATTTTCTTATGAGACTTTTCTAATTTTCTTCTTATTGGTTTTTCTATCAAGATTGTGTTAGCCCTTGTCGCTAGCTTTCCAACAAACTTGGTTTCATCGAATTCGGAGTCCGTATGCAAAAGTTATTGTCGTTTTGGTGTACTGAAAAGGCTGCAGCGGTACTACCGCGGGTAGGAGCGGAAGTAATATTTTACTACCGCTTTCGGGAGCGGTACTACCGCTTTCGGGAGCGGTACTACCGCTTGGAGCAGTACTACCGCGGCTACTTCCATGGCTACTTCCGCTCGGGACCAAAAACTCGTCACAAGTTCAGCGGTGGTAGGCACGGATGTAATTTTTTAGTACCGCTCGCAAGCAGTAGTACCGCTACCCTTAGCAGTACTACCGCTACCCGTAGCGGTAGTACCGTGAGGTCAAGTGGTACTACCGCTCCGACGGTTTTTCTGGCCTTTTTGCCTCCTCGCTGTTGTTTTTCTAAGGGGTACTAATGCCCTGGCGGTAGTACCGCTCCTAGAGCGGTAGTACCGCTCTGTGCGGGCTGTGAGCATAACGGTTGGATTTTTCCCCACCTATAAAAGGGGCTCTTCTTCCCCAATGAACCTAATCCTTTTAGCTCGTGTTCTTCCCCCATTGTTGACCTTCTTCGAGCTTGCTATCTCTCAATCCCTCCATGGATTCTTGCTAGTTTTTGGGGAAAAGAGAGAGGAGATCTAGATCCACATTTCCACCAATCACTTTCTCCTCTAGGTGAGGGGAACCCCTTGGATCTTGATCTTGGAGTTCTTGGTGTTCTCCTTCTTGTTCTTCCTCTCATTTCCCTCCCTAGCATTAGTTGCTTTGGTGGGATTTGGGAGAGAAGGACTTGGGCACTCCGTGTGCCCTTGCCATTGCATTTGGTGCATCGGTTTGAGTTCTCCACGGTGATACGTGGAAGTGAAGTTGAGAAGCTTATTACTCTTGGGTGCTTGGTACCCTTGAGCTTGTTCCTCTTGGGTGCTTGGGCGCCCTAGACGGTTGTGGTCACCTCGAAGCCATATTACATTGTGGTGAAGCTTCGTGGTGTCGTTGGGGAGATAGCCCCAACCTTGGTGTTCGGAGTTCAATCATTGTGGTGTAAAGCTCCGGCCAAGCATCGGGGTCTCCAATTAGGTTGTGGAGATCGCCCCGAGCAATTTGACGGGTTCCGGTGACCGCCCCCAAGGATTGCCAAAGTGTACGGGTTCGGTGACCGCCCCCAAGGGTTGCCATTTGTACGGGTTCGGTGACCGCCCTCAAGAGTCCCTTAGTGGAATCACGGCATCTTGCATTGTGCGATGGCGTGAGGAGATTACGGTGGCCCTAGTGGCTTCTTGGGGAGCATTGTGCCTCCACAGCGCTCCAAACGGAGATTAGCATCAGCAAGGGTGTGAACTTCGGGATACATCGTCGTCTCCACGTGCCTCGGTTATCTTTTACCCGAGCCCTTTACTTATGCACTATACTTTGTGATAGCCATATTGTTTCTTGTCATATATCTTGCTATCTCCTAGTTGTTTATCTTGCTTAGCATAAGTTGTTGGTGCACATAGGTGAGCCTAGTTGTTGTAGGTTTTGTGCTTGACAAATTAACCGCTAGGTTTATTCCGCATTTGTTCAAGCCGAAACCGTAATTATTTTAAAGCGCCTATTCACCCCCCCTCTAGGCGACATCCACGATCTTTCATTTGTATTCATGACAAGTTTTGTATTGCATTATTTAAGTTTGCTTCGGTGATTTGAATAATTATTTGTAATGTGAATGATTATTGTATTATGTTGAATTTGAACAATTATTTAGTTTGCTTTCGTTTGTTGTACATGTTGTATTATGTTGGATTTGATATTTGCGGGCCGATGAGATGCGGCATGCAGCGGCGCGAAGAGCAGACCCCGCAAGATCGATCCGTAAAAAAACATATTTCGCGAATATACTTTTTTATACGGGTGCGTTTCGAAGGTGTGCTAGAGTTGCTCTTACCTAACCACAATATGGTACAAATCGTCAAAAGCGCCCCACACATCTCAAGAGCATGCATGCGCTCGCTAGCTCAAATATAAGAAGGATTCCAAGGTTTTTTTAAACATGTTTGAAACTATAGATTTGGTGGTGTGAAGTTTACATATAATATTTTTAAACTAACAAAAATACACAGTAGAGTTTTTTCTTACCGTTTCATGGTAAAAGTATATCATGATAAAAAAAGATATAAAATATCACCTTTTAACTAGGGTTGTAATTGTTCTAATAGTTTTCAGATTTTTTTTTGCGAGAAAACTTTCAATCTATTCATCTTCTGTCATGGCAGTACAACGAACACTAGAAATAATAAAAATTACATCCAGATCCATATACCACCTAGCGACGACTACAATCACTGAAGCGAGCCGAAGGCGCGCCGCCGTCATCTCCCCTCCATCGCCGGAGTCGGGCACAACTTGTTGTAGTAGACAGTCGGGAAGTCGTCGTGCTAAGGCCCCGTAAGACCAGCGCACCAGAACAACAACCGCCGCTGATGAAGAATAACGTAGATCGAAAGGATCCAACCTGAAGACACACGAACATAGACGAACCACAATCAGATCCGAGCAAATCCACCGAGGATAGATCCGCCGGAGACACACCTCCACACGCCCACCAACGATGCTAGACGCATCACCGGAACGGGGACTAGACGGGGAGACCTTTATTCCATCTTCAGGGAGCTGCCACCGTCTCGTCTTCCTGATTAGGACACAAACCCTAACAAATCTCGAAGGAACGACTAACAACGGAGCCCTCTCGCCGGCCCCTGCCAGGATCCACCACGCCCCCATGGCCCTAGGGCCACCGGAGACGAGGCGGACCTGCGGCGGAGTCGGCGAGAGGCACGAACCCTAGCTTTTCTTGGAGGAGGAGGCGGCGGCTGGGAAGACAATGGTAAAGAAAGTGTAATAGTTTTCAGATCTATCAGGGAAAAAGGGTAATCAAGGAGTACATCGTTTTAGAGGAGGAGCTACTTAGAGCTCGTTTTTTAGAAAATTCGAAAATCATATTTTTAAAGTCCCTAGAAATTCTGAAAAAATTTCTACATGTTCACATGGATGTATTCTACATGTGTATAAAGTCGGACGATGAAACACCTTATTGTGAGACTACCCGAAAATATGCAAATTGGTGCACTTTTAATAGTAGTGAACAATGTGGGTACTGTTCACCCTTTTCAAAATCATGATTTTGTCTCCTTCGTGTAGCTCTCACCATAATGTATACCATCTTAAAATTTTACACACATGTAGTATACATCCATATAAACGTGTGTGAGTTTTTCTGGAATTTTCTGAAGCTTTAGAATGTGATTTTCGAATTTTTCAAAGAACTATAGCTCCATGGAGCTCGTCCTCCATTTAGCATTTTTGGGAAATCAAATGCTTTCAGAGCGTGGAAAGGCTTCTACATTGGTGCTGGTCGGCCCTGTCACATCAAGTCGCAAGTTCAACCTCCTTTTTTGGGAAAGAGTCGCAAGTTCATGGCTCTCTTCTCTTCCCTCTACTGAGCTTGGATCCAACCGGTTCTCAATTGCTTGTCAACTCTCCCAGAGGTTTCTGCCCCCAATTGTTTCCACGGTTCCACACGGCAGACTCTTTGAAAGCATTTGCTCGGTTCGTTTTCCATTCGCTTTCTTTGATGGCGAGGAGCTGCTCAGTTTTGACTTGAGCTCTACCCCACGAGACCACGACCAGTCAGAGCACACACGCCACATCCCGCAAAAAAAAAAAAAAAGAGAGTACACAGCAAACGAGAAACGATGGCTTGAACGACGACTTTCATTCACTCCTTCCTTGCTTCCACCGGGCACCCTTAGAGCATGGTCAGGTCCTGTACAACGCAGGTGTCTCCATCGGCGCTGGTACTTCCGGTGCCAATACGGGCGT
>LR738714.1:486897825-486923412 GCA_902687465.1 Secale cereale | reverse complement strand
CCCCCCCCCCCCCCCCCCCGCGCGCATAGGCCGGTGTTGTGTTGGGTTCCCCCCGATGAATTTTAGGCCTTGGGGGCGATCGCGGCCTCAGCCACGCCCCTAGGTGCCGCCCTCAAGGCGCCTCAAATTCAAACTTTGTTCATTCCCGTCCTCAAAATAACGCCGCAAGTCCGACGATCACAGCGCCACAGATCGGCGATCACGTTGCCACAGTTCGGCAATTAAAATGGGAAGTTCGTCCGCAAAAAGGCAAGGCGCGTAGGCAAATGCATCATACGGCGATAATGTCGTCCTCCGGCGTCGGGGTAGTCGGCGTGCGAGGGTTGGGCGGCTTCTGCGCGGCTTCGGGGCTGGGCATCGGCGCGGCTTCAGTGCTGGGCGGCGTCGGTGCGACTTCTGTGCTGCTGGGCATCGCGGAGGCATCATCGTTGGGGCTTGTAGGCGGCGTGGGCGTCGGCATTGGAGTTCGTGGCGCCGTCGACGGCATCTGGTTCAGGATGAGGCCATGCTCCGTCAAGTACCACGCCTTGAGCTGTGGGTCGTCGCTCCGGAGCATGTCCGCCCCTCCCACCAGGAAAGCCATGTCGGTGTTCCTCTTCTTCGCGGCGACGTTGGTGCGGAGCAGGTCGACGTTGGTGCGGAGCATGTCGAGTTTGACGGCGCTGTTCGACATCAATGCCGACCACCGCGCCTCGGTCTTCTCTTCCCGCAGGGCGGCCCGGGTCTTGGCGTCGGCGATGCAATGCTCGATGGACTCTTGCACGCGCGCGGTAGCCGCCTCGGCGTGTTTCCCCTTCTTGGCCCCTTTGTTGCCTTCAGGCCGGCCATCGGCCGCGCCCGGCGTTGGCGCGTACGGCTTGTACGTCTCCTTGGCCTTGGTGAGGGTGCGCCGGACGTCCGCCCACTTCTCGCACTTCTCGATCCGTCGAAAGACGAGGTGGTACTTGAAATCTTGGTCGCTGATGTCCCGGCGAAACATGGCGAACATCCGCAGCAACTGCGCCGGGGAACAACAGTCGGCGGGCGAACAATCCGAAAAGGGGGAAAGGGGAGAGACCGGTGTGCCCCATACCTGATCCTCGATGCTGGCGCCGCTCTCCGGGCGAGTCGCGATCTCCTCAACGATCCCATGCCATTTGTTGCACGCCGTTTGGATGAGCCCCCAATGGTTCGACATCGCCTTCGACCCGCGCTGCATGTAGATGTCTTTGAAGTAGGGGTCGACGAGCTTGCCCTCGTCGAATTCGGCCTTGATCCAATCCCCATATGTGTCGACGCTCTGATTCGTGCCGATGATCGGGTCGAGGCAGACGACTTGCCACGCCTCGGCGAGGCATTCGTCCTCCTTGGACGCCCACTTGATGCGCGGCTCACCGGTCCTGGCCGCCCTCTTCTTCTTCTTCTTCCCTTCGCTCGCTTGAGTAGGCACCAGCTCCTCCTCTTCCTCCTCCGGTTCCCCCTCATCGTAGTCGAGCTCGCCGTCCATGCCACCGTTGAGATCGATTGCGTCGTCTCGGTTGGCGAACCCGGGGAGGCGGCGGCGGCCTAGCCGGTCGTGATGATGTCGTCCATGTCGACCTCCATCGCGTCCGTGTCGCCGAGTTGCGACGACGATGTTTGTGAGAAGAGCAGCACCCCGCGTCTGAGAGGCGGCGTCGATGAGGCGGCGTAGGCCGGCGGCGAGTAGTTGTATGGTGGGTACTGCACGCCGGCGAAGGCGGGTGAGGGTGTGCGCTGGACGGGGCGACCATGGGGGAATGTGACATTGGGGTTGAAGCCGCCATGTGCGTCGCCATCGGCGTAGCCCGGCGATGGCGTGCAACCCCAGGGTTTGGGCGACGGTGGGAAGCCGGCCAGAGACCCGACGCTTTGCTGGCTCCAGGACACATATGGGCCTTGGCCACCGGGCGGATTCATCATGCCTGCGCGAGACGTCTTGGTTTAGTCGTGCTCGACAGTCGCCGAGGCCGCCGCCGCCGCCATGTCGCGGGCCCTCTTGGCGTTCGCCCTGTTCCGCCGGTCGGTGATGAAGGCTTCCCGGCATTGAACTTCCGCCTTCCGGTCAGCGTTAGACATGCCCGACGACTTGGATGGCGGCGCTCTTTGCTTCCTCTGCTTCGGCTGGACGGCGGCGGCGGCGGCATCCATCACGACGCTGTGGGGCTGCGTACTTCTTTGGCGGCATGGCGGCGGACTGGGGTGGAGAGGAGGAGATTGGCGGGAGGAGTGGAAAATGGGAGGGAAGTCGAGGGGGAAAAGCGTGAGGAAACGGCGGGAAAAGGCCCAACTCTCATCGATAGGGCGGCCCCACGCCGCTTTTCGCTTCTGTCGGCACCCCCAGGCGACCCCCCGCGCTTGGGTTCGGCTCGGGATCGCCGACTGTTGTTTCGGCCCAAACGATGCTAAATGGGATCCTGGGGGCGCAGCTGGACCGATTTTCGGCCGCCGGCGCTAAAAAAGGCCTGTGGAGGGGTGTTGAGGGCGCGGCAGGAGATGCTCTTAGCTTAGCCTGGCTCAAGAGAGGTTGGGTGAGAAAATGCATGCGTAAAACTAGCATCTACACATTGTTTGGTTGCCCTCATCAAGACCTCTTACATTAGGGCACTAATTTTGGCACGGTCTTTGATTGCCTGCATTGCATCATCTCACGTAACTACACGGTATTTGGTTGTATAGGCGGGATATGATTAAGTGGTAACGCTTACACTTAACACACACAGTTACAATGTGCCTCGCGATTGCGGTGGACGGTGACCGCGGCGCCGTGTTCGACGCGACGAGCGCGAAGTCTCAGGCGAGCGTTCCTGCCGGTGCCGCTTGCTAGCGTCGCTGCCAGAGAGAAAGTCCATGCGGAGGAGCGTTGATGTAGAGGACGAGGGAGGAGAAATGCAGTGTGTGTCTGACCATGGCTTGTGCGGTGGACGGTGATCATGGCGCTGCGTCCGACAAGACATGCACAGAGTCATGCGCGAGTGATCCCGGCGACGGCGGTGAACTAGTTGCTAGTCTCCTCGTCGCATAGAAAGTATGCATGGAGACAGTGGACAAAGGAGCAGTGCTTGCGCCATGGAAGCGTCAGTGCAGTAGGACGAGAGAGAGAAGGCCAAGATGACCGACGCCGGAGACGACTCCGGTGTAGTTGGATGCGGGCAAGGAGGCCAAGAGGAACGGCGCCAGAGTCGAAAGGGACGAACAGGAGGGCTCTGATACGGAGGGCATAGGAGAAGAAATACAGTGTGCGCGTAATAGCGGCATCAGTGCAGTAGGATCGTTGAAACGGAAAATTTTCAATACGAACATCGTGTGGAACTGCATGATGATGATGATGCCGGTCAAAGGATATTCCAAACGGTCGATCGTAGGCGACGAATCTGACAAAATTTGTTCAAGACAGCTTCAAACATGAATACAAAATTGAGCATTTACGACCGACGAAACTACAAACTGATCGCCTTAATGAAACCGTAACATCGATGTGCGTCTTTTTCGTGTAGAGCTTATCACGAATCGAAGCACCGTTGTGTAGATTAGAGCACGAGGAAGAAAGGAGATTAAGCATGAGGTTAGTGGAGGAACAAGAAGCACGTACAGAGGCCCGCATACTTCCCGTCTTCTCTCATGCAAGGGGCCCACCCACATGCTCTTGTTGTCATCGCTCGGGCCTGGCTCGTGAGAAACTGCCGATCTGAGCGTTCCCAACGAGTCAAGCCCACATGAGCTTTATACATCGTGCGGTGCAGGCCCAACAGAAACACACACGCAACCAAACAGGCCGGATTCTTCCCACGCGGGTCTGGGTGGCCCAAATGCAGGCAGCCAAACGCGCCCTAGGTGGTTGGGGCTTTCCGTGGTAAGATCATCTACAACTATGCGCCTCAAATCAGTCAGGAAAATCTGACTAAGTCGGACGCCTTGAACATTCAGGTAGTGCGGCACCCTTCATATCCAACCCAAATATGGGGGGGATATGGCTTGCCCGGGCGTGTCCGACAAGTCAGCCTGGCTCACCCCTACCCCACTCTATCCCCACAAATATCCCGAATTCGAAAACCCTAGCTTACTCCACTCTCGATCCGTCTCTTCTTGTTTTCTCCGATTTCTTCAATTCGATCCACTCCAACGACTTCGGTGAATTCGGTGAGCGCTGGCAGCCGCTCCTCCTCCGACTCCGATGACAAGATGGCCCTCCGCATTGGCATTGAGAGGTGCAAGGTGGACATGGGTGGCAGTTCCGGATCGGCCGCCTCACCTCTCCCCCGCCGGCGCAGCGAGGAAGCCGGCGCTAGCTCCTACCGGCCCGCGCTTGGCTCCGAGCGGGCTACGCAGTCCGCGCACCGTCCCCTGCCCCCGCCGGCTGCTGCTTCCCCACACGGAAAGCAATGGATGCTTGTAGCCGCCCGCCGGCCCGAACGCACCCGCCGCCCGCCGTGAGAGGGATGCGACGGAGAGTGTTGTCCACTGGCTCCGCGGGCTACCGGTGGAGGCCGACGAGGACGAGCGGCTCCTCACATGGGTCTACCGCTACTAGCTTACGACAACGGAGACAGATGCTGTGACACCCGAAGACCGACGCTCCAGAAGATTCCAGATGTTCCGGGTTTTTCCCGTGTGTTTCATTTGTGCTTGCTTTATTTATTTTGCATTGCATCATGTCATCATGCCTGCATGTCTTTAATTTCTGCAACTCAACTAAATAAATTGCATAGATCGTTTGATCTATTTAAATCGAGGGAAGGATGACTTCTCTTTATAACATATCCTCCTAATAAATATGGAGCTATATAAATATTCCATTCCTTGGAATCACCTATAACACATTTCACCGTTCTTCAATTTCTTTTTGTCCAACTCAACTTCATTTCTTCCTTTGAGGCATTTTAGTAAAATTGGGTCGCAATTTTACTTTCTCTAGAAATGTTCCAAATCTGCCCATAAATCACATCTAGTGTGTAGGGTCATCTCTTATAGTTTCAATCCTTTTGGAGATCATTTGAATAGGTTTCGAAATTCAAACATGTCAAGTAAATTCAACATGTTTGGATTGTACTTCCTCTAAAACCTCAGGCTTTTTTTTATATTCCTCATATTTTTATGAGTCCAAGAAAAAATGGCCTCCTGCTCTAATTCTTCTTCTAGACCCCTTCTCTATTTTTCTCTCTAGTCCTTCTGTTTATGTGTTAAAAAGAAAAAGGAGAAAGAAAAATAAGTAAGAGAAAGGAGGAGGGCAGCCGCAGCCCAGCCTGCTCCTTGCGGCCAGGCCGGCCCAACTAATCTCTAACCCTAGGCCCGACCATCCCTCCTCTCATCTCTCCCCTCGTCCCTTCCCGAGCGCCGCCAAGCCCCGCATCGATCCCTCCCCCTCCTGCTCGATCTTCCTCTCCTCCCCCGTTTTCCCTCGCGTCGCCAGCCACCTCGAGAGCCCAACGCTCCTCCCTCCTACCACCCTCGCGTGAGAACCCATCGCTGCGCCCGCGCCCGGCTGCTCCGCCGTTTCGTCGCGCCACCAGGGCCGCCGGGCGCCCGTCCTCGCCACCGCCAGCGTCTGTGCCTCCTCCTCCGTGCTGCCTCGCGCCATGGCCACCCAACCATGACAGCGCCGCCGCGCCTTTCGTCCTCGCCGTGCGCCTCGCTCCCCGCCGACAACGCAGCCGCCGCTGGCCGATCTGGCCTCGTTGCTGGCCTCCGTCGCCTCGCTCCTGGCATCGCCACCTTCGGCTCCCCGCAGTCAAGCCGCACGCCGCACCGAACCTGCGAGCTCTGCCACCTCGAGCTCGCCATGGCACCCGCGATCCCCCTGCTCCGCTCCTTCCCCTGCAGGTGGTGCTCTTCTCGTCGACTCCTAGCCTCTGCTTCATGTCAAGAACCACGACGACGACCCCCAGCCTCTGCTTCATGTCAAGAACCACGACGGCGACCCCTTCGTCTAGCCGTTCCTCGGCCAGGCGTCAAGAACCAGCAGCTCGAGCTGCCTCCATGCACCTCCGGTGGCCTCTCATCATAGAGCCGTGCAAGTTCCTCGTTCGTCATGATGGCCAAGTCCAGGGACAAGTAAAACTGAAACGTGTACCACTACCTCCCACGACGACCGCGATGACCCGTGTACGACTACCATCGCCGAGTATTTTTTTTGCCAAGTGTAACGACCCCGAGTACAACTACAGACCAAGACACAAGTTCATCTTCGGAACGTGTACGACTACACGATGGCGCGTCAGGTACCTCTACCGCGGTCTTCGGAATCGCCAAGAACCACGACATGACGGCATGAACATCTACAAAACGAGTACCACTACCGTTGCCGAAGACCGCTTGTACATCTCCGAACGTGAACGACTACTTCCATGACGAACGTGTATGACTACTTCCTTTTGGCAACGTGAACGACAACTTCGACGACGACCGCCTCGAGAATGTCTACTTCCACTACGAACTCGATCCGCTCCGGAAACGCACGCTTCAAAGGTATAACCGCAAAGCCGATGACCCGAGAACGTTTGCTTGCGATGTATGAGATGCATCCCTTTGGTGCACCGTGTTCGAAGTACCCCCCCCCCCTCGTTGCCTCGTCGCCGAACCGTGGGAACCCGGCAACAGGATCACCCCCATCTTCTTGCATGACACGCTTCGCCACCCTTCTTTTGCATCGGCATCTCAACGAGTTTCGGAATCGGAACGTTGCCGTGGCACCGTTCCCGTTTTCGCCGCCATGACACCCCTTTCCTTCTGTTGTGGCGACAAATGCTTCATATCATCTTCTTGTTAACTTCTGACAAAATTGCATAAAACTTGCTTTGTCATCCGCATCATGATAACAACCTTTAAATTTTAAAAATTTTGAGTGATTTAATAATTGCTAAATTTGCACATCGGAAGTTTCTGAAATTGTTGTTGTTATTTCCGGCCTCATTTGAAATGTCTGGATAGTGTAGTTTGTTTAAGCTTCACCTCTTGTCATGTTTAATAAAAACATTTAACCTTGTCTTGTAAATAAACGGGAGTCAACTAAATAAATATAATGTGGTGTTTCGTCAATATGCAACTTGTTGCATATTGAGCTCCACTTAACTTGTAGTATTTGTTTGTGCACTTTGCCATGCCATGTTGAATTAAACCAGACATGCATCATATTTGTTTGTGCATCATGCCATGGTTATGATATGTGTTTTTACCATGTTGTTTGCTTTTGTCCGGTATGCTTCTATCTTTAGCTTCAGTTTCACTCCAGAGTTGTGAGGATTTGTTCAACTACTTCGTGGACTTGTTCTTCTTCCTTGCGGAATCCCAGGCAAGATGACCATACCCAGATATCATTACTATCTTTGCCTAAGCTAGTTGTATTGCTCTTTAGCTTATTGCCTCGATGCCTATGTCTGTCTGTCAGCCTCCAATTGTTGCCATGAAACCTCTAACCTTTGACACCTTCCCAGCAAACCATTGTTTGGCTATTTACCCGCTTGCTCAATCCTTCTTATAGCGTTATTAGTTGCAGGTGAAGACTTGAAGATTCTGGCATCATGTTGAAGTTATTATTGGGATATCACAATATATAAACTGTTAAACTAAATCACCTATATACTTGGCAATGGGTGGAAGGCTTGGCCTTTTGCACAGTGTTTTGTTCCACTCATGCCACCTTAGGACCCGATAAACCGGTGTTATGTTCCTGGATTTTGTGTTCCTAACACGGTTGGGGTTTATGGGCCCCTTCGATAACCCGCTGAGCGCTAAAGCTTTTCCAGCAAGGCCCAACTTTGGTTCTACATTTGCCTAACAACTAAAACTTGCCGAGGGAGTAATTAACCTGAGGATTTATTAATCAACAACCCGGGCCAGTGCTCCTCAGGAGTGTTGGTCCAAACTGGGGTCCTGCGGGGCCACCTTGGGGAAACCCGAGGGCTGGTTTTACCCGTAGCATCGCCCATCCGGTCGTGGCCTGAGACGAGATACGCGCGGCTACTATCAGGGTGTTGGCATGCCGGGAGGTCTTGCTGGATTAGTTTTACCTTTGTCAGAATATCTTGAGCACGGGATTCCGAGAATACTCGGGTCTTCCCACTTTGGAGTTGCGACTCCGCAGATCATGAGCTTGTGATGGGCTAAGTTGGGACACCCCTGCAGGGTTTTGATCTTTCGAAAGCCGTGCCCGCGGTTATGTGGCAGATGGGAATTTGTTAATATCCGGTTGTAGAAAACATGACACTCTATCCTTAAGAATACACTACCTGTGTGAGTTCCGTGATTGTCTCTTCTCGAAGGGGTTTCGAGAAGAAGAACACGGTGGGGTTATGTCTGACGTGAGTAGTTAGGATCACTTCATGATCACCTGGCGATCGTTGGCACTTGATCTCTTCTCGCTCTAAACTCGTAATCTAGTTGCTTAGTGCTTGCTGCAAACACTTTATTACCCCCTCCTCACCTAAAGGCTTTGTTAGTTTTGATACCTGGGAACGGGATTGCTGAGTTCTTTGTGGCTCACAGATTACTACAGACACCAGATGCATGTACATCCGAGAACAGTGCAGGAGGTGGACCAGAACTTTAGTGTGAGTTCGATGAAGAGCGTAGCCGTATGTATGTGACGTTTTCGACGATCAGTAGTGGTTCCTACGAGGGGCGATCGGGACCTTGTGTTGCTTTATTTGTGGTATCTTTCATTTGAATCTTCGTCCATAGTCAGACTCTGGTATTATTGGATGATGTATGTTAATGTATTACATTGTGTGACGTGGCGAGTGTAAGCCAACTACTCTTTTGCAATTTCATCCCTCTTTTACATGAGTTGTGCAAAGATACCATACTTGAGATCATTCTAGTATGAGATTATGCCTTTAAGTGGTGCCTCGACACGTAGGAGGTATAGTCTCATACTGGGGATTATAGTTTGGTATTCAGAGCCTTCTCCGACCTAGGAGCCCCCACTGATTGATCGAATCGTTGATGGTTGAGTCTAGGCACACACGTGAAAATGTTTTGAGTCCTATATATATATTGGAGAGTAGGATTTCTTTTTACTCCTCATCCCTTATCACTCTAGTGGGGACTCCTGACGATTACTTATCTCTTCTACTCTCGAAAATCCACTAAATTTTTTTAGGATCACGCGAGTATTGTTTGGATTGTTCCGATGTCTTTGTGACGAGAACATTGTTCTCAATGCCTCCTGTCATTTAGGGGTTGTGGCAGTGTCCCGGGGAGTTGAGCTCCGAGGTGTTGTCGTCACAAATCTATCGCAGTAGTTCTGGAATACTTAAGACGGCCGACATCAAAAACTCTTCTATGCGGTTGGTGGCAAGATAACCCCGACATCACCCAATACTGGGGAGGTAGTTCGGGAGTATTGCCATAGCTTGTATAGCAGATGCGTTTCGAAGGTCCAAGGTAAACGGTTTCCGGAAATAACTGGTTATGTGTTGAAGGATGGATACAGCTAGATGTAGGATGAGAGTTGAGTGCGCGGTGCTTCCCCTGTATCCCCAACACCCGAATGCATAACTGGAAACTTTCGGAAATTAATAGGTGGGTTCATCTAGCAGTTCGTAGGCATTCTTCCAACGAATGCATGATATGGAGTTCGGGGTTCTACATTGAGTGTAGTGGTTTTATGGGCGTTGTTCCGATCGGGAGTTGCATCTTAAAGGGTCCTTGGCTATGCTGATCCGGGGATTGCAAAACCCTTTTGTAACACGTTCCATAAGCTTTCAGCACGAATATGTCAAACGAACCTTCTATCTTGTATTTGTTCTATCTGCTCCTTGTTGTTCTATTTACCTTTTGTTCTCCCAACTGGCTTCTCGACAAGTGTTGTACCATTAAGCTGTGGAATTCATTCGTTCATTTTGTTCGAATGTTCATTGTGAAGATTATATTGCAACATATCTATCCGTTGTTTTTCGTTTGATTCTGGTATTCGAGTTGCTTCGATGTCAAATGTTGATTCCATACCTTTCTTAATCGGTGTACTCGTATTTCTATGTGAGTGCTAACCCTTCGTGATCATTGAGTTTATTATGTAAATTCTTCTCAACCCGTGTGCTTCACTTCAAGTTAATCCGATCTCTTCATCATCTGCAAGATCAACTCTCAGTCTTTTCTCAATGGTGTCTATTTCATTCATCCCAAGTTGTCTTGTTTTCCCCACCTCCCCCCTTTTTTTTCTTATGGAGCCAGAATTCTTAATCAAGTATCCATTTTATTCATGTGATGTTTCTTCATTCATTTCCTTCAATGTTCTTATCCGGTGATTTATCGTGAAGATGCTCAAGAGTTTCAAGTTCATCATTCTTAATTCTAATATTCTTCTCCGGTGGACTAAATCCAAGCTTCCGTATTGATCATATCTCTACTCTTGTTGCACATGTTTTCACATGTTGGAATTCTTATCCAAAGTCTCTCTTGATTATTCAACTCACTCTAATTCTTATCCGGAGTGTACAAGAGATCTCAGAGGACTCGTGTTTCCATTTTCAACCTGTTCAATATATTTTGAGATTGTTATCTCATCCAAGCCATTTCATTAAACCGGTGCAATATCTCTCAAGTAATCATTCCAACGGTGTTTCTTTTGAGTGGGCCCTAACCCACAGGTCTTTTCCCAGGATCTTACCTGACTCTTTTAATTTTCCAGAGTTATTCTCAAATTCTTTTCAAGTTTGACATAAGAATGGGTCTCTCATCGGTCAAACGTATCCTCCAAGATTGCTTTCATTCATTGTTGCTTCAACCTTTATATTTTCATTCTGTCGGAGCATATAAAAAATTCTTCAAGGTGTATCTCATCGTCATTCTAAAAGTTTGTGAAGACAGGAGGAGAGTTTCTCTTAAATCTTGGCCGTCCTCTTGAAGATTTATGGTTCTAGCTTCATGCCATCCTCATTATTGTTCCGATTGTGAGGATTTCTTTTTATACCCATCCGAAGCATTTCATGAATTCTGTCCATTGTGATCCTCCGAAGGCCATCATTTCAGAAGATTTCTTCGTTCTCAGTTTTCAACTTCGTCCTCCCAATATTCTTAATTGATGCCCCTTCGTTTGTCTCAATATTCTTACGGTGGTTCATTCAAGATTTCTCTTCCTTTGTTATCGTATCAATTCATTTGTTCTTTTCATAATCCTACCGGTGCGTTGTTGAATATTTATCAAAGGTTGTGCTAGATCTCTCTTTAAGTCTTCGCAACGAGAATAAGTAGTATGCCAAATCCATTGCTTGTCGTCAATTTAAATTGATGAAGGATACGCACAACATAATTCTTATTCTTATTTCATCCTAGTGATTAATTCCTCATTCGGAGCTTGTTCATGATTAATAAACTCTAGGTTCGGAGTGTTTCATCTTTCTTTCCGGAGTTCCAAGTTTTCTCTTTATGTAATCACAAAGCTTCATCTAACCATCATCCCCATTCAACACTTCTTTGTAAGGATGCTTTAAAATCATTTATAGTTGAAGATGTTCTTCTTCTTCGATCTTTTCACTCCATTATTCGTTCCGGAGGCTTTGTGATATTGCTCTCTTCGAACCATCATCTTGTCATACCAAGATCATGTTCTTTTCTTTTCTCATCCATTTAACAGGAGTGTCGTGACCTCCATTCTAATTATCCCATCTTATCTAATTTTGCCTCTCTTTTCAACCGGAGTGCTGCCTGAAATCTTTCTTACCCCTTGTGTCATTCTTTCAATTGTTTCGGAGGCAATGTGTTGCTGATTTCATCAAGTATCCTATCATCTCCTCAAGATCATGTTAATTCCTTCCATTTTCAGTCGAAGTGCTGTCCAAACTATGTCATTCTTATTCCTTGCCTATACCGTTGCAGTTTCATATTCTTTTGGTTCGTAAGCTCTTGTTTCATGTCTTTCAACCTACAAGGTCCTAGTAATGTTCCTTGTTCCTCTTTTCTAACGGAGTGTTTTCATCTTCGTTCATCTCCATTGTATTCTTATTCAACTTGCTTAACCTCTCAAGATTCGTGGTTTCACTCGTCTGTCAAAGAAGCAACTTTGTTTTACCTCTTCTTTTTCATTTCAATCCGGTGCCATCTCCAGGATCTCGGGTCGAGATCCTCTATTAGTGTGGGAGAGTTGTGATGCCCGAAGACCGACGCTCCAGAAGATTCCAGATGTTCCGGATTTTTCCCGTGTGTTTCATTTGTGCTTGCTTTATTTATTTTGCATTGCATCATGTCATCATGCCTGCATGTCTTTAATTTCTGCAACTCAACTAAATAAATTGCATAGATCGTTTGATCTATTTAAATCGAGGGAAGGATGACTTCTCTTTATAACATATCCTCCTAATAAATATGGAGCTATATAAATATTCCATTCCTTGGAATCACCTATAACACATTTGCACCGTTCTTCAATTTCCTTTTGTCCAACTCAACTTCATTTCTTCCTTTGAGGCATTTTAGTAAAATTGGGTCGCAATTTTATTTTCTCTAGAAATGTTCCAAATCTGCCCATAAATCACATCTAGTGTGTAGGGTCATCTCCTATAGTTTCAATCCTTTTGGAGATCATTTGAATAGGTTTTGAAATTCAAACATGTCAAGTAAATTCAACATGTTTGGATTGTACTTCCTCTAAAACCTCAGGCCATTTTTTTATATTCCTCATATTTTTATGAGTCCAAGAAAAATGGCCTCCTGCTCTAATTATTCTTCTAGACCCCTTCTCTATTTTTTTCTCTAGTCCTTCTGTTTAAATGTTAAACAGAAAAAGGAGAGAAAAATAAGTAAGAGAAAGGAGGAGGGCAGCCGCAGCCCAGCCTGCTCCTTGCGGCCAGGCCGGCCAAACTAATCTCTAACCCTAGGCCCGACCATCCCTCCTCTCATCTCTCCCCTCGTCCCTTCCCCAGCGCCGTCTAGCCCCGCTTCGATCCCTCCCCCTCCTGCTCGATCTCCCTCTCCTCCCCCGTTTTCCCTCGCGCCGCCAGCCACCTCGAGCGCCCAGCGCTCCTCCCTCCTACCACCCTCGCGTGAGAACCCATCGCTGCGCCCGCGCCTGGCTGCTCCGCCGTTTCGTCGCGCCACCAGGGCCGTCGGGCGCCCGTCCTCGCCACCGCCAGCGCCCGTGCCTCCTCCTCCGTGCTGCCCCGCGCCATGGCCGCCCAACCATGATAGCTCCGCCGCGCCTTTCATCCTCGCCGTGTGCCTCGCTCCCCGCCGACGATGCAGCCGCCGTCGGCTGATCTGGCCTCATTGCTGGCCTCCTCCGCCTCGCCTCTGGCTTCGCCACCTCCGGCACCCTACAGTCCAGCCGCGCGCCGCGCCGAACCTACAAGCTCCACCACCTCGAGCTCGCCATGGCACCCGCGATCCCCCTGCTCCGCTCCTTCCCCTGCAGGTGGTGCTCTTCTCGTCGACCCCCAGCCTCTGCTTCATGTCAAGAACCACGACGACGACCCCCAGCCTCTGTTTCATGTCAAGAACCACGACGACGACCCCTTCGTCTAGCCGCTGCTCGGGCAGGCGTCAAGAACCAGTAGCTCGAGCTGCCTCCATGCACCTCCGGTGGCCTCTCGTCGTAGAGTCGTGCAAGTTCCTCGTTCGCCCAGATGGCCAAGTCCAGGGACAACTGAAACTGAAACGTGTACCACTACCTCCCACGACGACCGCGATGACCCGTGTACGACTACCATCATCGAGTATTTTGTTTGCCAAGTGCAACGACCCCGAGTACGACTACAGACCAAGACACAAGTTCATCTTCGGAACGTGTACGACTACTCGATGGCGCGTCGAGTACCTCTACCGCGGTCTTCGGAATCGCCAAGAACCACGACATGACGGCATGAACATCTACAAAACGAGTACCACTACCGTTGCCGAAGACCGCTTGTACCTCTCCGATCATGAACGACTACTTCCTCGACGAACATGTACGACTACTTCCTTTTGGCAACGTGAACGACAACTTCGACGGCGACCACCTCGAGAACGTCTACTTCCACTAAGAACTCGATCCGCTCCGGAAACGCACGCTTCAAAGGTATAACCGCAAAGCCGATGACCTGAGAACGTTTGCTTGCGATGTATGAGATGCATCCCTTTGTTGCACCGTGTTCGAAGTACCCCCTCGTTGCCTTGTCGCCGAACCGTGGGAACCCGGCAACGGGATCACCCCCATCTTCTTGCATGACACGCTTCGCCACCTTCTTTTGCATCGGCATCTCAACGAGTTTCGGAATCGGAACGTTGCCGTGGCACCGTTCCCGTTTTCGCCGCCATGACACCCCTTTCCTTCCGTTGTGGCGACAAATGCTTCATATCATCTTCTTGTTAACTTTCAACAAAATTGCATAAAACTTGCTTTGTCATCCGCATTATGATAACAACTTTAAATGCTTAAAATTGTTGAGTGCTTTAATAATGGCTAAATTTGCACATGGGGAGTTTACGGAATTCTTATTGTTATTTCCGGCCTCATTTAAAATGTCTGGATAGTGTAGTTTGTTTAAGCTTCACCTCTTGCCATGTTTAATAAAAACATTTAACCTTGTCTTGTAAATAAACGGGAGTCAACTAAATAAATATAATGTGGTGTTTCGTCAATATGCAACTTGTTGCATATTGAGCTCCACTTAACTTGTAGTATTTGTTTGTGCACTTTGCCATGCCATGTTGAATTAAACCGGACATGCATCATATTTGTTTGTGCATCATGCCATGGTTATGATATGTGTGTTTACCGTGTTGTTTGCTTCTTTCCGGTATGCTTCTATCTTTAGCTTCAGTTTCACCCCGGAGTTGTGAGGATTTTTTCGACTACTTCATGGACTTGTTCTTCTTCCTTGCGGAATCCCAGGCAAGATGACCATACCCAGATATCATTACTATCTTTGCCTATGCTAGTTTTCTTGCTCTTTAGCTTATTGCGTCCATGCCTATGTCTGTCTGTCAGCCTCCTATAGTTGCCATGAAACCTCTAACCTTTGACACCTTCCCAGCAAACCGTTGTTTGGCTATGTTACCCGCTTGCTCAGCCCCTCTTATAGCGTTGTTAGTTGCAGGTGAAGACTTGAAGATTCTGGCATCATGTTTAAGTTATTGTCGGGATATCACAATATATAAAATGTTAAACTAAATCACCTATATACTTGGCAATTGGTGGAAGGCTTGGCCTTTTGCTCGGTGTTTTGTTCCACTCATGCCACCTTAGGGCCCGATAAACCGATGTTATGTTCCCGGATTATGCGTTCCTAACACGGTTGGGGTTTATGGGCCCCCCTCGATAACCCGCTTAGCGCTAAAGCTTTTCCAGCAAGGCCCAACTTTGGTTCTACATTTTCCTAACAACTTAAACTTGCCGAGGGAGTAATTAACCTGAGGATTTATTAATCAACAAACCGGGCCAGTGCTCCTCAGGAGTGTTGGTCCAAACTGGGGGTCCTGCTGGGCCACCTTGGGGAAACCCGAGGGCTAGTTTTACCTGTAGCATCGCCCATCTGGTCGTGGCCTGAGATGAGATGCGCGCGGCTACTATAAGGGTGTCGGCACGCCGAGAAGTCTTGCTGGATTAGTTTTACCTTTGTCGGAATATCTTGAGCACGGGATTCTGAGAATACTAGGGTCTTCCCACTTTGGAGTTGCGACTCCGCAGATCGTGAGCTTGTGATGGTCTAAGTTGGGACACCCCTGCAGGGTTTTGATCTTTCGAAAGCCGTGCCCGCGGTTATGTGGCAGATGGGAATTTGTTAATATCCGGTTGTAGAAAACATGACACTCTATCCTTAAGAATACACTACCTGTGTGAGTTCCGTGATTGTCTCTTCTCGAAGGGGTTTCGAGAAGAAGAACACGGTGGGGTTATGTATGATGTGAGTAGTTAGGATCACTTCGTGATCACCTGGCGATCGTTGGCACTTGATCTCTTCTCGCTCTAAACTCATAAGCTAGTTGCTTAGTGCTTGCTGCAAACACTTTATTACCCCCTCCTCACCTAAAGGCTTTGTTAGTTTTGATACCCGGGAACGGGATTCCTGAGTCCTTTGTGGCTCACAGATTACTACACACACCAGATGCAGGTACATCCGAGAACAGTGAAGGAGGTGGATCAGAACTTCTGTGTGAGTTCGATGAAGAGCGTAGCCGTATGTATGTGATGTTTTTGACGATCAGTAGTGGTTCCTACGAGGGGCGATCGGGACCTTGTGTTGCTTTATTTGTGGTATCTTTCATTTGAATCTTCGTCCGTAGTCGGACTCTGATGTTATTGGATGATGTACGTTAGTGTATTACATTGTGTGATATGGCGAGTGTAAGCCAACTACTCTTTTGCAATTTCATCCCTCTTTTACATGAGTTCTGCAAAGATACCATACTTGAGATCATTCTAGTATGATATTATGCCTTTAAGTCGTGCCTCGACACGTAGGAGGTATAGTCTCATACTGGGAATTACAGACGCTCGGTGACTCCGCCAGAAGAACACGAAGGCTCTCTTGCTAGCTATCCAGCAGTCCAAGCGTGAGGCCAAGGAGAAGGGGAAAGAGGCTGCTTGACTGGCGAAGCTCAAGCGCTAGCAGGACCGGGTCGTCCGGCGCCCGAAGGGCCTCATCATCGTCTCCTCCTCCGACAACGACTGCTCCTTGTCCGACTTGGATGATTCTTATCCACCCGCCGACGGCTACAGCTGTGTTGGCGACCGAAAGGGAAAGGGGCCAGCCCGAAAGTGGTGAATATCTTCTTTTCTTCAGTTTAATTTCAAGTTTTAGATGTCGTTTCAAGTTGTCCATCGTTTATATGAAGTTTGGTGGTTCTTTGAACATCCTATCGTGATCTTTTGATGAAAGTATTGTGCTTGCCTATGTGCGTTTGCTGATCTACTAGTATGATCGATGTTCCGTGGTTTAAGTATGGATATAGGGAATCGGATATGAGATACACGGATGTGGACGACGCTATTTGAGAAGTGCCCGATCACTCTGGCGGCTGCATTCGCGGACGTTTAAGCGGTTATATTTGTCATATGTTGTTGTAGATGCTCTAATTTTACATGTATTAGCTTAGTCTAAGCACCGGAAGCAACTGCTAGAATTTTATCTACTTATGGGCCAGCCCAATAATAATTTCAGAAATTACTAAGAAATTCTAGAGGCCCACTTAGCCCATTCGTCCAAGGAAATGGGCACTACTAAAGTTTAGTCCCACATTACTAGTTTAGAGGGAGTTGGACCTCCTTATAAGGGAGGTTCTTTCCCCACTTGTAGGAGCATGAGAACAAGAGGGACATGCACGCGCGCTCCTCCTCTGCCGCTCGGCTCACCACGCCTCGCCACGACGCGCCGCGCCGCGCGGGAATGAGCCGAGCCGATGTCTAAATTTTTGCCACACACTACGGGTATACCAAAGGTTACTTGGGAGCTGGAAAGTTTTTGTTGTAGTGGATACTGAATACAAACGCTGCACCCTTCGGCTGCTGCCTGTTCGTTTCGTATCCCTCGTTCCCTTCAGCTCCCAGCGCAACCACTCGCCTCATTCTCTTGCGCCTACAAAAGGGAGGTCGCTCCTCTCAGAGAGACGCACCAGAATTACTCATTCCTCTCACCATCGGTTCCATCTCTGAGTTGATGTTGTCTTCCTCATCCCGGCTTGCAGCGTGCACCGCAGGTCGAAACAGTAGACCTCGGAAACTGCACCTTTTGAGTCCTGTACGGGAGAAGGGTGCTAAGGTTTTTGGGGAGCGCTCAGCACGACTGGCTGCTTCATCACGGACGATCCGGTCACCGACGACTACTTCCCCGATGTCGACAACCTCTTCGATAACATGGCTGGCGAGGACACCAACCCGAAGACCGGTGCTTCTGCCGCTGCTTCGTACGTCTCCATGATCTCTCTGTTTAAGATCATGCAACAGTTTCTTGCTCTAGTTTATTTTGTTCTGTTCTATGTTCTACATGAGTTCTGTTTTAGTTCACATGTACAAATGCTATTTTCTATCACTCTGCTAGATTACATGACTTGCTCCATCTCTATTATAATAGTCATATTTTATCTAATACTTCTATTCATAAAATCATATGGTAAATTGCTCATATTTTCAACAATCCAAAAACCTTACTATATGCAATTTACCCTAAGTGGTTTTGCTGCTTCCGTGAGACCTCCTATGTTTTAGGGTATCCACTATAAGAGGTGGCGCGTGAGAGCGGTCTTATGGTTTCAGACCATGAGTTGCTATGACGCCACTCTCGGTAACCCTGAAGGAGATTATGATGCTCAACGAGAATAAGCTTTTCAGAAAATGGATAACCTGTTTAGGGCTGTTCTCTTGAGTGTTCTTGGTGAGAACATAGTTGATGCTTATGCGTCAATTGATAATGGAAAAGATATGTGGGACGCACTCGAGGCGAAGTTTGGGGTCTCGGATGCCGGCACTGAGCTGTACATCATGGAGCAATTCTATGATTACAGGATGACTGAAGAACGCTCCATGGTTGAGCAAGCTCAGGAGATATAGTCATTTGCTAGATAACTTGAGCACTTCAATTGCATGCTACCAAACAAGTTTGTTGATGGGGGTATCATTGATATGTCTCCAACGTATCTATAATTTTTTTATTGTTCCATACTATTATTTATGAAGTCTTGGATGTTTGATGGGCTTTATCATTCACTTTTATATCATTTTTGCGACCAACCTACTAACCCAAAGGCCCAGTCCAGATTGCTGTTTTTTTGCCTATTTCAGGGTTTTGCAAAAAAAGAATATCAAACGGAGTCCAAACGGAATGAAACCTTCGCGGGAGATATTTTTGGAGAAAATCACGCCAGAGGAACTTGAGAACCACGTCAGGGGAGCCTCGAGTGGCCCTTGAGGGTGGGGGGCGCGCCCGCTTCCCAGGGCGCCCCCCTGCCTCGAGGCCCACTCGAGCGTCCCCCGGTGCCCTCCTTCTTCCCATATAAGTCCACGTACCCCAGAAACTCCGTGAAGGGAAAGAAAACCCTAATTCCACCGCCATAGCTTCTGTTCCCGTGGAGATCCCATCTTGGAGCCTGTTCCGGAGCTCCACCGGAGGGGGAGCTATCACGGAGTCCTTCATCATCATCATCATCACCCTCACCATGAGTTGTGAGTAGTTTACCTCAGTCCTTCGGGTCCATAGCTAGTATCTAGATGGCTTCTTCTTTCTCTCTGGATCTCAATACAAAGTTCTCCTTGGTCTTCGAGGAGATCTATTCGATCTAATCTCTTTTTGCGGTGTGTTTCTCGAGATCCGATGAATTGTGAGTTTATGATCAAGGTTATCTATGAAAGATATTTGGTTCTTCTCCGAACTTTTTATGTGTGCTCATAATATCCTTGCAAGTCTCTTCGAATTATTGGTTTGGTTTGGCCTACTAGATCTATAGTTCTTGCAATGGGAGAAGTGATTGGCTTTGGGTTCAATCTTGTGGTGTCCTTTCCCAGTGACAGTAGGGGCAGCAAGGCACCTATTGTATTGTTGCCATCGAGGATAAAAAGATGGGATTTACATCATATTGCTTGAGTTTATCCCTCTACATCATGTCATCTTGCTTAAGGCGTTACTTTGTTGTTATGAACTCAATACACTAGATGCATGTTGGATAGCGGTCGATGTGTGGAGTAATAGTAGTAGATGCAGGCAGGAGTCGGTCTACTTGTCTCAGACGTGATGCCTATATACAATGATTATGCCTAGATAGGCTCATAATTATTCGCTTTTCTATCAATTGCTCGACAGTAATTTGTTTACCCGCCGTAGAATATCGCTATCATGAGAGAAGCCACTAGAGAAAACTATGGCCCCGGGGTCTATTCTCAACTTATCAATCAATATCCACTTTAATTTTATCGCTTTTATTTGTTGTTTTATTAAACCAAAAATACCAAAAATATCAACTATCATCTCTATCAGATCTCACTTTCGTAAGTGACCGTAAAGGGATTGACAACCCCTTATCGCGTTGGCTGCAAAGTTCTTATTTGTTTGTGCAGGTGCGAGGGACTCGCGCGTGGTCTTCTACTGGATTGATACATTGGTTCCCAAAAACTAAGTGAAATACTTACGCTACTGTGCTGCATCTCCCTTTCCTCTTCGAGGGAATACAATGCAAGCTCAAGAGGTAGCAAGAAGAATTTCTGGCGCCGTTGCCGGGGAGGCTTACGCAAAAGTCATATACCAAGTACCTATCACAAACCCTTATCCTTCGCATTACATTTATTTGCCTCTCGTTTTCCTCTCCCCCACAAACCCTTGCCCAATAATAATTTCGGAAAATCCTAATAAATCCTAGAGGCCCACTTAGCTCATTCGTGCAAGGCAAGGGGCACTACTAAAGTTTAGTCCCACATTGCTAGTTTAGAGGGAGTTGGACCTCTTTATAAAGGAGGTTCTTTCCCCACTTGTACGAGCATGAGAACAAGAGGGACATCCACGCGTGCTCTTCCTCCGCCGCCCACCTCGTCACGACGCGCCACGGGTTGCGGGAATGAACCGACTTCTCTTGCGCCTATGGAAGGGAGGTCGCTCCTCTCAGAGAGACGCACCAGAACTAAGGGACAATAGACCTTCGAAACTGCATCTTTTTGGGGAGTGCTCAGCGCGACTACTGGCTGCTTCATCACGGACGATCCGGTTGCCGACGACTACTTCCCCGACGTCGACAACCTCTTCGACGACATGGCTGGCAAGGACACCAACCCCAAGACATGTGCTTCTACCGCTGCTTCGTACGTCTCCATGATCTCTCTGTTTAAGATCATGCAACAGTTTCTTGTTCTAGTTTATTTTGTTCTATTCTATGTTCTACATGAGTTTCGTTTTAGTTCACATGTACAAATGCTATTTTCTATCACTCTGCTAGATTACATAACTTGATTCATCTCTATTATATTAGTCATATTTTATCTAATACTTCTGTTCATAAAATTATATGGTAAATTGCTCATATTTCCAGGAGCAATCCCCATCGTAGTATCAATTGTTTTTAAGAAGCGAAGCCTATTTTCTCTTCTTAAGCACTTGCGCGTAAACATTGCCATTGTACAAGGCCTTAATAATAAGGCTAACTGCATGCTATAAGGTTGGTTATAGGATAAGTATTTTTTTTCTCATCTTCTCTCTATTCCTTTCTCCATATTTATTGCATCTATCTAGGAGCACATATATAGCTAGGCTCTTACATTAGAACCCACTCCTCATATTTTTTTCATGTCTCTCTTTTGCATATATGGAAAATTATCATATAAGCGGCTATTGTACTTGGTCTTAATTATCAGGTGGGTCATGCATGTTTAGTACACACAAATGGCTATGATTACTTGGCGAATTTCTTATTCGGCAGTGCTGAGGAAAACTTAAGTAGTAGTACTAGTAGTAGTACACCAGGGTCATCATGTCATCCATGTGCTTCTAAACAACACGACGGAGGGGGAAGCACCAAAGACCACTTGCTTAGGAGATCACGTTAGGTGCCGGTACGAGACAAGGATGACACCTCGGCGATCTTCTTGCAGCCTCCCGGCTGGACCGGCTAACTAATTGCGTTGGCTCCTTTCTCTTGCGCATTTGCAGAGTCCTAAACTAAACGGCTCTGAATCAGCGGCGGATCCGATGTTCCGTTCTGAAAGGTCAGACAAGATCAGCTCAGTATGCGTGCCACTCAAGCTGGTCGTCCTCAACCGCCATGCATTCAGTGTTTGCTTTGCCCGCCAATAATATGCATGCTGGTTCAGTGCCAGCGCAAAGGCCATTTGCTAGGGTAGCTGTTGGTAGTCCAAATTGTAGTCAAGTCTGGTCCATGATCAGCAGAGGTAGTCAAGCAGTCGCGCGCGGATGGCTTTCAGGTGGCGGCCGGCGGCCGGGGAAGACAGCAGAAAGGACGCCGCGCCGATGGCTGGCTGCCAACGCTACAATACTCTGCTGCTTACGTTACGTGAGTGGAAGCACGGGAGTGGTCGACATTGGCGAGGCGGGAAGATGGGGCACGAAATGCATGTGATACAAGTGCTGATCGAAGTGATAGCTTGGACGCAACGAACCTGACAAAGCGATGGTGCTGTTATTTATGATAAGTATAATAATGGAGTACCCCCCCTTGAGGCCTTGATCATATACATGCCACCGCACCCAATCAAAACAATAATTTTGTAACACATGAGAAGGATCGAAGGATTGTCTTGTGATAAAGGTCGATGCATGCGTTCCATGTGCTTATTTATCCACTGATGTAGTTTTATCGACTCTGGTGTTCCGTAATTCTGTGTGATGTAAGTTGAAACAAAAAGTTGATCGACGTGGACACGTGGTGCTCGTGATCATGCATAAGGGAGCTGGTTTTTGTGCACTGCTTTCTCTTCTTCGTCACCAAACATACCTGTGCTTGATCGGCATAAAAGCTTGGTTGTCGCGGTTCAAATGGCTGTCTAGCAGTTCAGTTCGTGAATGGGTGCATTTATGCTTGTTTCTTATTATGACAGAGAAGTTGAAGCTGCATGTGGTGGACTGGTGGGGCCCTTTTTTTGTGTGTGGTGGGGCTCTTGCGGCAACGATGACTATGAAGATGGTTTTCAGAGGGCTTGCAACTTTCTCCTGCAATGTGCACAGCAAAATCGAAGCAGCCTGTCCTCAATGTTTGGCTATGGTCAATGATGTCCTAAGGTGTCGTTCATTCAAAGGGGTCTTGAAGGGTCGTCCACGGCGAAGTTGAAGTCGTTTGCTTGAGGAGAGGTGATGATGATAACATTGTAGGCATCCTTGATGGTTCCCTTCTCGGCGGTGTGTGTAGTCTTGTGAGTGTCAGGCCGGCCATTCCGCTTGTTCATGTGGGCGGGTTATAACGGTTTTAGCCCCTACATTCTTTAATGAGTCGGGCCCTAAGAGATCACGTTTAAAAAAGATAGCCATCTAGCAGGGAACGCCCTTTGGCCTTTATTCCTATCATCACTGAAGATGATCTAACAAATTCTATCCAGGATGCATGACATCTGATCTTGTTAACTTTTCTGATATATATGGCGCCCTTTTTCCCCCGCAACTCAGCTCCATGTGGCTACGAAAATGACACAAAGTAGCAGTGCACTAATGGGTGGTAAGAACACTGATTAAGGCTGCTAAATCTTTTTTTTAGATTTGCTCAAGCTACTTCAATTCCGCTCGTGGAACACTTGATACAGCTTGCAATAGGTTGTATATAGAGTCATGATTAAGAGGATAGTGATATTCCCAAACACCAGGGTTTAATTTCTGGTGCTCGCATTTTTCTATATTTATTTTATGATTTGCGTTTAGTGGAAGGAGACATCCCGTCGACTACGAATCACATACGGTGACTTCATAAAACTTAAGATACTTTACTGGCTCAGTCTCTCAGAGGTGCTCATAGGCACTGGCGGAGCTTAAGCAAGGCCGAATGGGCCATGGCCCGCCCAGCTCTAGGCCTCTTCCTCACATTTATAGCCAGACATCCAGCCCACTCAAGCAGCTAGTAACAATCCCTTGCAGCCAGGCCCACCCAGCCCGCCCAGCCTTTTGGAGCAAGCTCCGCCACTGCTCATAGGGATAGAATGTGTGGGTGCGCGTATACAAAGATGAGTGTATGCGCATGGATATAGGTGTTTGCGTTGTGCCGTGTTAAAAAAAGTCTCTAAGACGTTCCACTGTAAGTTTGGCATCGATCAAGTGATGTTACGTACTAAGGCTGGTGCCAACGCACCGCCCCACCACCGCCCCGCCACGTCAGCTTTTACCCCCACTCTCACCCCACTCTCACCACACTCTCACCTCACGGTGCCAGTGCACGGGCTGTAGTGGCAGGCTATAGCCACGTCAGATTCTCTCTCCTCAGATTTAGTTATTTCACTCGCATTTCTTGAGACATTCTAAATAATGAAAGAAAATAATTTTATTCAACTAAATTTTTTACTGATTACATAATAAGTAATAAAATTGCATAATAAATAAAAAATTACATAATTTAAAAAATAATACATTCTAAATTTTTTACTGATTACATACTGATTACATAATAAGTAATAAAATTGCATAATAAATAAAAAAATTACATAATTTTAAAAATAATACATTCTAATCCTCATCATCATCCAGCCCAAGCTCTGCCTCCACCATCTTCATGGCCTTCGCATGTTTACGTTTTTCTTCTTCATCCATGTCGGTGGTTGATCGGTCCTTCATTTTGTTCCATTGCTTGAGTAGCTTAGCCTTGACTAAACCACTCCACATGTTCTTCATTTCGAAGGTTTTACTTCCTACCTCACTGCTTGATGAGGATTCCTTCTGCTTCCTCTTTCCCTTCTCCTTCCGTGTCGTCACCCTGGCCCTGTCGCGGCCTAGTGGACGCTCCTCCGCGGTGTCTTCGGATCCACCGCCAGAGCTGTACTCACCAGAAACTCCGAGGCGGCTTCTCTTGGCAGTGGAATCGGATCCACTACCAGGACCATGATGTCCTTTCCACTTCTGTTCATTGCGAACAGCTTGCCACCAAGCAAGGCGTCTGAAAGGCTTAGTCACTCTTTTGTCATTCTCGTACCTCGCCATTGCGGCCTTCATGAACATTTCATCGTCTGCTCCACTCTGACGTAACCCTTCTTCTTGGGTGTAGTATCCATTAAACAAGGTCACCTCACGGTTGTAGACGTTCCAATGATCCTTGAGTTGCTTCGCGTTCCGATGACGGGAAGGTGCCGAGGTAGAGTTGAAGGTGTCCGCTATCTGACCCCAAAAACTAACGCCGGTCTTGCTTTTACCGGAGATAGAGTCCTTAGAGTGAAAAAGCCAAGCATGAACCTACCCCAAAATAGATATTGTTAGTCATATAAAAGAAAACTCCTTATTACATCCAAGAAAGGTAATTAAATTACCAGTTTTGCCTCGTCATCAGTTGACCAGTCAAGCCTCTTTGGACGGTTAGGTTGGATTGTTTCCACGGCTTCGTTTTGAGACTCGGAGCCAGAGCTTACAGCTGTGGGTGCAGGAGGTGGTGGGTATGGAGTATATTGAGGCGGATAGTACGGAGCATATTGAGGCGGAGGGTATGAAGCATATTGAGGTGGTGGGTACGGAGGTTCAGTCCCACTCCGGGTACCTCCAGGTGGAGTATATTGAGGTGGTGGGTACGGAGGTTGAGTCCCACTCCCGGTACCTACAGGTGGAGCATATTGAGGTGGAGGGTATGGATACGGAGGCGGAGGGTATGGAGCATATGTCGCAGGAGGCGGAGGGTATGGACCATATGGCCCTGGATTTGGTGCGCCGGAGGGGAATAATGCTCGGGGTTGCGGCGAAGAACCTACATCGGAGCGACGATGTGTCGGAGAGAAATCAGCTTGGGGAATGACTGGTGCCCCGTCGGACTGCAAAAGATCGGTGAATTGGGTGATATCTGGAGACCAATCCGACATGGTGGAGAATATTTGGTAGAGTAGAGGAGAGAAATGAGATGAAATGGGGTGTGGAATGAGTGAAACCGGTGTGGGGGTATTTATAGGGGTTGGGGATGAAATTTGGAATTTTTTGGAATTTTTTTTAAATTTTTTGGAGCTCCAACGGATACATCAACGGCTAGCTGACGTGGACGAATCACAGCGCGCCACGTCAGCTAGCCGTT